>OX377614.1:25317396-25682966 GCA_947397855.1 Thelaira solivaga
CGACTTGATTTCTTTTGCGTTGGATAGCTAACCGTATTGGCCTTAATTAGAAATTTTTTCTGGTGGATAGTGCAAGAAAATTTTTTTATAATTTTTTCAAAAAAAAGCAAAGGGGGTAGTCCATGGTTTTTTTTGGAGAAAAATATTTTTTTCGCACTATCTGCAAAAACCAAAATTCGAATTAAAGCCAATACGGTTCTCTATCCAACACAGTAGAAATCAAGTCGATATCTAGAAAATAAAACAAGTTATGACCAAAAAGGTAAGCAGTTCTACTACTGCCTCTTTCCGGCCAATTTTTTAGTAGAACTGGTTACCTTTTTGGTCATAACTTGCTAAGTTTTCACTATATCGACTTGATTTCTTTTGCGTTGGATAGCTAACCGTACTGGCCTTAATTAGAAATTTTTTTCTGGTGGATAGTGCAAGAAAAATTTTTTATAATTTTTTCAAAAAAAAGCAAAGGGGGTAGTCCATGGTTTTTTTTGGAGAAAAATATTTTTTTCGCACTATCTGCAAAAACCAAAATTCGAATTAAAGCCAATACGGTTCTCTATCCAACAAAGTAGAAATCAAGTCGATATCTAGAAAATAAAACAAGTTATGACCAAAAAGGTAAGCAGTTCTACTACTGCTTCTTTCCGGCCAATTTTTTAGTAGAACTGGTTACCTTTTTGGTCATAACTTGCTAAGTTTTCACTATATCGACTTGATTTCTTTTGCGTTGGATAGCTAACCGTACTGGCCTTAATTAGAAATTTTTTTCTGGTGGATAGTGCAAGAAAATTTTTTTATAATTTTTTCAAAAAAAAGCAAAGGGGGTAGTCCATGGTTTTTTTTGGAGAAAAATATTTTTTTCGCACTATCTGCAAAAACCAAAATTCGAATTAAAGCCAATACGGTTCTCTATCCAACAAAGTAGAAATCAAGTCGATATCTAGAAAATAAAACAAGTTATGACCAAAAAGGTAAGCAGTTCTACTACTGCCTCTTTCCGGCCAATTTTTTAGTAGAACTGGTTACCTTTTTGGTCATAACTTGCTAAGTTTTCACTATATCGACTTGATTTCTTTTGCGTTGGATAGCTAACCGTACTGGCCTTAATTAGAAATTTTTTTCTGGTGGATAGTGCAAGAAAATTTTTTTATAATTTTTTCAAAAAAAAGCAAAGGGGGTAGTCCATGGTTTTTTTTTTGGAGAAAAATATTTTTTTCGCACTATCTGCAAAAAACAAATTCGAATTAAAGCCAATACGGTTCTCTATCCAACACAGTAGAAATCAAGTCGATATCTAGAAAATAAAACAAGTTATGACCAAAAAGGTAAGCAGTTCTACTACTGCCTCTTTCCGGCCACTTTTTAGTAGAACTGGTTACCTTTTTGGTCATAACTTGCTAAGTTTTCACTATATCGACTTGATTTCTTTTGCGTTGGATAGCTAACCGTACTGGCCTTAATTAGAAATTTTTTTCTGGTGGATAGTGCAAGAAAATTTTTTTATCATTTTTCAAAAAAGCAAAGGGGGTAGTCCATGGTTTTTTTTTTGGCGAAAAATATTTTTTTCGCACTGTCTGCAAAAACCAAAATTCGAATGAAAGCCAATACGGTTCTCTATCCAACACAGTAGAAATCAAGTCGATATCTAGAAAATAAAACAAGTTATGACCAAAAAGGTAAGCAGTTCTACTACTGAATCTTTCCGGCCACTTTTTAGTAGAACTGGTAACCTTTTTGGTCATAACTTCCTAAGTTTTCAATATATCGACTTGATTTCTTTTGCGTTGGATAGCTAACCGTATTGGCCTTAATTAGAAAATTTTTCTGGTGGATAGTGCAAGAAAATTTTTTTATAATTTTTTCAAAAAAAAAGCAAAGGGGGTAGTCCATGGTTTTTTTTTTGGCGAAAAATATTTTTTTCGCACTGTCTGCAAAAACCAAAATTCGAATGAAAGCCAATACGGTTCTCTACCCAACACAGTAGAAATCAAGTCGACGTCTAGAAAAGTAAGCAAGTTATGACCAAAAAGGTAAGCAGTTCTACTACTGAATCTTTCCGGCCACTTTTTAGTAGAACTGGTGACCTTTTTGGTCATAACTTCCTAAGTTTTCAATATATCGACTTGTTTTCATTTGCGTTGGATAGCTAACCGTATTGTCCTTAATTAGAAATTTTTTTCTGGTGGATAGTGCAAGAATATTTTTTTATCATTTTTCAAAAAAAGCAAAGGGGGTAGTCCATGGTTTTTTTTGGCGAAAAATATTTTTTTCGCACTATCTGCAAAAACCAAAATTCGAATGAAAGCCAATACGGTTCTCTACCCAACATAGTAGAAATCAAGTCGACGTCTAGAAAAGTAAGCAAGTTATGACCAAAAAGGTAAGCAGTTCTACTACTGAATCTTTCCGGCCACTTTTTAGTAGAACTGGTGACCTTTTTGGTCATAACTTCCTAAGTTTTCACTATATCGACTTGATTTCTTTTGCGTTGGATAGCTAACCGTACTGGCCTTAATTAGAAATTTTTTTCTGGTGGATAGTGCAAGAAAATTTTTTTATAATTTTTTCAAAAAAAGCAAAGGGGGTAGTCCATGGTTTTTTTTTTGAGAAAAATATTTTTTTCGCACTATCTGCAAAAACGAAAACTCAAATTAAAGACAATACGGTTCTCTACCCAACACAGTAGAAATCAAGTCGACATCTAGAAAAGTAAGCAAGTTATGACCAAAAAGGTAAGCAGTTCTACTACTGAGTCTTTCCGGCCACTTTTTAGTAGAACTGGTTACCTTTTTGGTCATAACTTGCTAAGTTTTCACTATATCGACTTGATTTCTTTTGCGTTGGATAGCTAACCGTACTGGCCTTAATTATAAATTTTTTTCTGGTGGATAGTGCAAGAATATTTTTTTATAATTTTTTCAAAATAAAACCAAAGGGGGTAGTCCATGGTTTTTTTTTGGCGAAAAATATTTTTTTCGCACTATCTGCAAAAACCAAAATTCAAATGAAAGCCAATACGGTTCTCTACCCAACACAGTAGAAATCAAGTCGACATCTAGAAAAGTAAGCAAGTTATGACCAAAAAGGTAAGCAGTTCTACTACTGAATCTTTCCGGCCACTTTTTAGTAGAACTGGTAACTTTTTTGGTCATAACTTCCTAAGTTTTCAATATATCGACTTGTTTTCATTTGCGTTGGATAGCTAACCGTACTGGCCTTAATTAGAAATTTTTTTTCTGGTGGATAGTGCAAGAATATTTTTTTATCATTTTTCAAAAAAAGCAAAGGGGGTAGTCCATGGTTTTTTTTTTGGCGAAAAATATTTTTTTCGCACTATCTGCAAAAACCAAAATTCTAATGAAAGCCAATACGGTTCTCTACCCAACACAGTAGAAATCAAGTCGACATCTAGAAAAGTAAGCAAGTTATGACCAAAAAGGTAAGCAGTTCTACTACTGAATCTTTCCGGCCACTTTTTAGTAGAACTGGTAACCTTTTTGGTCATAACTTCCTAAGTTTTCAATATATCGACTTGTTTTCATTTGCGTTGGATAGCTAACCGTACTGGCCTTAATTAGAAATTTTTTTCTGGTGGATAGTGCAAGAAAATTTTTTTATAATTTTTTCAAAAAAAAGCAAAGGGGGTAGTCCATGGTTTTTTTTTGGAGAAAAATATTTTTTTCGCACTATCTGCAAAAAACAAATTCGAATTAAAGCCAATACGGTTCTCTATCCAACACAGTAGAAATCAAGTCGATATCTAGAAAATAAAACAAGTTATGACCAAAAAGGTAAGCAGTTCTACTACTGCCTCTTTCCGGCCACTTTTTAGTAGAACTGGTTACCTTTTTGGTCATAACTTGCTAAGTTTTCACTATATCGACTTGATTTCTTTTGCGTTGGATAGCTAACCGTACTGGCCTTAATTAGAAATTTTTTTCTGGTGGATAGTGCAAGAAAATTTTTTTATCATTTTTCAAAAAAGCAAAGGGGGTAGTCCATGGTTTTTTTTTTGGCGAAAAATATTTTTTTCGCACTGTCTGCAAAAACCAAAATTCGAATGAAAGCCAATACGGTTCTCTATCCAACACAGTAGAAATCAAGTCGATATCTAGAAAATAAAACAAGTTATGACCAAAAAGGTAAGCAGTTCTACTACTGAATCTTTCCGGCCACTTTTTAGTAGAACTGGTAACCTTTTTGGTCATAACTTCCTAAGTTTTCAATATATCGACTTGATTTCTTTTGCGTTGGATAGCTAACCGTATTGGCCTTAATTAGAAATTTTTTTCTGGTGGATAGTGCAAGAATATTTTTTTATCATTTTTCAAAAAAAGCAAAGGGGGTAGTCCATGGTTTTTTTTTGGCGAAAAATATTTTTTTCGCACTATCTGCAAAAACCAAATTCGAATTAAAGCCAATACGGTTCTCTACCCAACATAGTAGAAATCAAGTCGACGTCTAGAAAAGTAAGCTAGTTATGACCAAAAAGGTAAGCAGTTCTACGACTGAATCTTTCCGGCCACTTTTTAGTAGAACTGGTTACCTTTTTGGTCATAACTTGCTAAGTTTTCACTATATCGACTTGATTTCTTTTGCGTTGGATAGCTAACCGTATTGGCCTTAATTAGAAATTTTTTTCTGGTGGATAGTGCAAGAATATTTTTTTATCATTTTTCAAAAAAAGCAAAGGGGGTAGTCCATGGTTTTTTTTTGGAGAAAAATATTTTTTTCGCACTATCTGCAAAAAACAAATTCGAATTAAAGCCAATACGGTTCTCTATCCAACACAGTAGAAATCAAGTCGATATATAGAAAATAAAACAAGTTATGACCAAAAAGGTAAGCAGTTCTACTACTGCCTCTTTTCGGCCACTTTTTAGTAGAACTGGTTACCTTTTTGGTCATAACTTGCTAAGTTTTCACTTTATCGACTTGATTTCTTTTGCGTTGGATAGCTAACCGTATTGGCCTTACTTAGAAATTTTTTTCTGGTGGATAGTGCAAGAAAATTTTTTTATAATTTTTTCAAAAAAAAGCAAAGGGGGTAGTCCATGGTTTTTTTTTTGGAGAAAAATATTTTTTTCGCACTATCTGCAAAAAACAAATTCGAATTCAAGCCAATACGGTTCTCTACCCAACACAGTAGAAATCAAGTCGACGTCTAGAAAAGTAAGCAAGTTATGACCAAAAAGGTAAGCAGTTCTACTACTGAATCTTTCCGGCCACTTTTTAGTAGAACTGGTTACCTTTTTGGTCATAACTTGCTAAGTTTTCACTATATCGACTTGATTTCTTTTGCGTTGGATAGCTAACCGTATTGGCCTTAATTAGAAATATTTTCTGGTGGATAGTGAAAGAAAATTTTTTTATAATTTTTTCAAAAAAAAGCAAAGGGGGTAGTCCATGGTTTTTTTTTGGAGAAAAATATTTTTTTCGCACTATCTGCAAAAACCAAAATTTGAATTAAAGCCAATACGGTTCTCTATCCAACACAGTAGAAATCAAGTCGATATCTAGAAAATAAAACAAGTTATGACCAAAAAGGTAAGCAGTTTTACTACTGCCTCTTTCCGGCCACTTTTTAGTAGAACTGGTTACCTTTTTGGTCATAACTTGCTAAGTTTTCACTATATCGACTTGATTTCTTTTGCGTTGGATAGCTAACCGTATTGGCCTTAATTAGAAATTTTTTTCTGGTGGATAGTGCAAGAAAATTTTTTTAAAATTTTTTCAAAAAAAAAGCAAAGGGGGTAGTCCATGTTTTTTTTTTTTTTTTGAGAAAAATATTTTTTTCGCACTATCTGCAAAAAACAAATTCGAATTAAAGCCAATACGGTTCTCTATCCAACACAGTAGAAATCAAGTCGATATATAGAAAATAAAACAAGTTATGACCAAAAAGGTAAGCAGTTCTACTACTGCCTCTTTCCGGCCACTTTTTAGTAGAACTGGTTACCTTTTTGGTCATAACTTGCTAAGTTTTCACTATATCGACTTGATTTCTTTTGCGTTGGATAGCTAACCGTATTGCCTTAATTAGAAATATTTTCTGGTGGATAGTGAAAGAAAATTTTTTTATAATTTTTTCAAAAACAAAGCAAAGGGGGTAGTCCATGGTTTTTTTTTGGAGAAAAATATTTTTTTCGCACTATCTGCAAAAAACAAATTCGAATTAAAGCCAATACGGTTCTCTATCCAACACAGTAGAAATCAAGTCGATATCTAGAAAATAAAACAAGTTATGACCAAAAAGGTAAGCAGTTCTACTACTGCCTCTTTCCGGCCACTTTTTAGTAGAACTGCTTACCTTTTTGGTCATAACTTGCTAAGTTTTCACTATATCGACTAGATTTCTTTTGCGTTGGATAGCTAACCGTATTGGCCTTAATTAGAAATTTTTTTCTGGTGGATAGTGCAAGAAAATTTTTTTATAATTTTTTAAAAAAAAGCAAAGGGGGTAGTCCATGGTTTTTTTTTTTGGAGAAAAATATTTTTTTCGCACTATCTGCAAAAAACAAATTCAAATTAAAGCCAATACGGTTCTCTATCCAACACAGTAGAAATCAAGTCGATATCTAGAAAATAAAACAAGTTATGACCAAAAAGGTAAGCAGTTCTACTACTGCCTCTTTCCGGCCAATTTTTTAGTAGAACTGGTTACCTTTTTGGTCATAACTTGCTAAGTTTTCACTATATCGACTAGATTTCTTTTGCGTTGGATAGCTAACCGTATTGGCCTTAATTAGAAATTTTTTTCTGGTGGATAGTGCAAGAAAATTTTTTTATAATTTTTTCAAAAACAAAGCAAAGGGGGTAGTCCATGGTTTTTTTTTTGTTTTTGGAGAAAAATATTTTTTTCGCATTATCTGCAAAAAACAAATTCAAATTAAAGCCAATACGGTTCTCTATCCAACACAGTAGAAATCAAGTCGATATCTAGAAAATAAAACAAGTTATGACCAAAAAGGTAAGCAGTTCTATTACTGCCTCTTTCCGGCCACTTTTTAGTAGAACTGCTTACCTTTTTGGTCATAACTTGCTAAGTTTTCACTATATCGACTAGATTTATTTTGCGTTGGATAGCTAACCGTATTGGCCTTAATTAGAAATTTTTTTCTGGTGGATAGTGCAAGAAAATTTTTTTATAATTTTTTCAAAAAAAAAGCAAAGGGGGTAGTCCATGGTTTTTTTTTTTGGAGAAAAATATTTTTTTCGCACTATCTGCAAAAAACAAATTCAAATTAAAACCAATACGGTTCTCTATCCAACACAGTAGAAATCAAGTCGATATCTAGAAAATAAAACAAGTTATGACCAAAAAGGTAAGCAGTTCTACTACTGCCTCTTTCCGGCCACTTTTTAGTAGAACTGCTTACCTTTTTGGTCATAACTTGCTAAGTTTTCACTATATCGACTAGATTTCTTTTGCGTTGGATAGCTAACCGTATTGGCCTTAATTAGAAATTTTTTTCTGGTGGATAGTGCAAGAAAATTTTTTTATAATTTTTTCAAAAAAAAAAGCAAAGGGGGTGGTAGTCCATGGTTTTTTTTTTTTTTTTGGAGAAAAATATTTTTTTCGCACTATCTGCAAAAAACAAATTCAAATTAAAGCCAATACGGTTCTCTATCCAACACAGTAGAAATCAAGTCGATATCTAGAAAATAAAACAAGTTATGACCAAAAAGGTAAGCAGTTCTACTACTGCCTCTTTCCGGCCACTTTTTAGTAGAACTGCTTACCTTTTTGGTCATAACTTGCTAAGTTTTCACTATATCGACTAGATTTCTTTTGCGTTGGATAGCTAACCGTATTGGCCTTAATTAGAAATTTTTTTCTGGTGGATAGTGCAAGAAAATTTTTTTATAATTTTTTCAAAAAAAAAGCAAAGGGGGTAGTCCATGGTTTTTTTTTTTTTGGAGAAAAATATTTTTTTCGCACTATCTGCAAAAAACAAATTCAAATTAAAGCCAATACGGTACTCTATCCAACACAGTAGAAATCAAGTCGATATCTAGAAAATAAAACAAGTTATGACCAAAAAGGTAAGCAGTTCTACTACTGCCTCTTTCCGGCCACTTTTTAGTAGAACTGCTTACCTTTTTGGTCATAACTTGCTAAATTTTCACTATATCGACTAGATTTCTTTTGCGTTGGATAGCTAACCGTATTGGCCTTAATTAGAAACTTTTTTTCTGGTGGATAGTGCAAGAAAATTTTTTTAAAATTTTTTCAAAAAAAAAGCAAAGGGGGCAGTCCATGTTTTTTTTTTTTTTTTTTGAGAAAAATATTTTTTTCGCACTATCTGCAAAAAACAAATTCGAATTAAAGCCAATACGGTTCTCTATCCAACACAGTAGAAATCAAGTCGATATCTAGAAAATAAAACAAGTTATGACCAAAACGGTAAGCAGTTCTACTACTGCCTCTTTCCGGCCACTTTTTAGTAGAACTGCTTACCTTTTTGGTCATAACTTGCTAAATTTTCACTATATCGACTAGATTTCTTTTGCGTTGGATAGCTAACCGTATTGGCCTTAATTGGAAATTTTTTTTCTGGTGGATAGTGCAAGAAAATTTTTTTAAAATTTTTTCAAAAAAAAAGCAAAGGGGGCAGTCCATGTTTTTTTTTTTTTTTTTTGAGAAAAATATTTTTTTCGCACTATCTGCAAAAAACAAATTCGAATTAAAGCCAATACGGTTCTCTATGCAACACAGTAGAAATCAAGTCGATATCTAGAAAATAAAACAAGTTATGACCAAAAAGGTAAGCAGTTCTACTACTGCCTCTTTCCGGCCACTTTTTAGTAGAACTGCTTACCTTTTTGGTCATAACTTGCTAAGTTTTCACTATATCGACTAGATTTCTTTTGCGTTGGATAGCTAACCGTATTGGCCTTAACTAGAAATTTTTTTCTGGTGGATAGTGCAAGAAAATTTTTTTAAAATTTTTTCAAAAAAAAAGCAAAGGGGGTAGTCCATGTTTTTTTTTTTTTTTTGAGAAAAATTTTTTTTTCGCACTATCTGCAAAAAAAAAATTCGAATTAAAGCCAATACGGTTCTCTATCCAACACAGTAGAAATCAAGTCGATATCTAGAAAATAAAACAAGTTATGACCAAAAAGGTAAGCAGTTCTACTACTGCCTCTTTCCGGCCACTTTTTAGTAGAACTGCTTACCTTTTTGGTCATAACTTGCTAAATTTTCACTATATCGACTAGATTTCTTTTGCGTTGGATAGCTAACCGTATTGGCCTTAATTAGAAATTTTTTTCTGGTGGATAGTGCAAGAAAATTTTTTTATAATTTTTTCAAAAAAAAAGCAAAGGGGGAAGTCCATGGTTTTTTTTTTTTGGAGAAAAATATTTTTTTCGCACTATCTGCAAAAAACAAATTCAAATTAAAGCCAATACGGTTCTCTATCCAACACAGTAGAAATCAAGTCGATATCTAGAAAATAAAACAAGTTATGACCAAAAAGGTAAGCAGTTCTACTACTGCCTCTTTCCGGCCACTTTTTAGTAGAACTGGTTACCTTTTTGGTCATAACTTGCAAAGTTTTCACTATATCGACTTGATTTCTTTTGCGTTGGATAGCTAACCGTACTGGCCTTAATTAGAAATTTTTTTCTGGTGGATAGTGCAAGAAAATTTTTTTATAATTTTTTCAAAAAAAAAGCAAAGGGGGTAGTCCATGGTTTTTTTTTTTTTTTGGAGAAAAATATTTTTTTCGCACTATCTGCAAAAAACAAATTCGAATTAAAGCCAATACGGTTCTCTATCCAACACAGTAGAAATCAAGTCGATATCTAGAAAATAAAACAAGTTATGACCAAAAAGGTAAGCAGTTCTACTACTGCCTCTTTCCGGCCACTTTTTAGCAGAACTGCTTACCTTTTTGGTCATAACTTGCTAAGTTTTCACTATATCGACTAGATTTCTTTTGCGTTGGATAGCTAACCGTACTGGCCTTAATTAGAAATTTTTTTCTGGTGGATAGTGCAAGAAAATTTTTTTATAATTTTTTCAAAAAAAAAGCAAAGGGGGTAGTCCATGGTTTTTTTTTTTTTTTGGAGAAAAATATTTTTTTCGCACTATCTGCAAAAAACAAATTCGAATTAAAGCCAATACGGTTCTCTATCCAACACAGTAGAAATCAAGTCGATATCTAGAAAATAAAACAAGTTATGACCAAAAAGGTAAGCAGTTCTACTACTGCCTCTTTCCGGCCACTTTTTAGTAGAACTGCTTACCTTTTTGGTCATAACTTGCTAAGTTTTCACTATATCGACTAGATTTCTTTTGCGTTGGATAGCTAACCGTATTGGCCTTAACTAGAAATTTTTTTCTGGTGGATAGTGCAAGAAAATTTTTTTAAAATTTTTTCAAAAAAAAAGCAAAGGGGGTAGTCCATGTTTTTTTTTTTTTTTTGAGAAAAATTTTTTTTTCGCACTATCTGCAAAAAAAAAAATTCGAATTAAAGCCAATACGGTTCTCTATCCAACACAGTAGAAATCAAGTCGATATCTAGAAAATAAAACAAGTTATGACCAAAAAGGTAAGCAGTTCTACTACTGCCTCTTTCCGGCCACTTTTTAGTAGAACTGCTTACCTTTTTGGTCATAACTTGCTAAGTTTTCACTATATCGACTAGATTTCTTTTGCGTTGGATAGCTAACCGTACTGGCCTTAATTAGAAATTTTTTTCTGGTGGATAGTGCAAGAAAATTTTTTTATAATTTTTTCAAAAAAAAAGCAAAGGGGGAAGTCCATGGTTTTTTTTTTTTGGAGAAAAATATTTTTTTCGCACTATCTGCAAAAATCAAATTCAAATTAAAGCCAATACGGTTCTCTATCCAACACAGTAGAAATCAAGTCGATATCTAGAAAATAAAACAAGTTATGACCAAAAAGGTAAGCAGTTCTACTACTGCCTCTTTCCGGCCACTTTTTAGTAGAACTGCTTACCTTTTTGGTCATAACTTGCTAAGTTTTCACTATATCGACTAGATTTCTTTTGCGTTGGATAGCTAACCGTACTGGCCTTAATTAGAAATTTTTTTCTGGTGGATAGTGCAAGAAAATTTTTTTTAAATTTTTTCAAAAAAAAAGCAAAGGGGGTAGTCCATGTTTTTTTTTTTTTGAGAAAAATATTTTTTTCGCACTATCTGCAAAAAACAAATTCGAATTAAAGCCAATACGGTTCTCTATCCAACACAGTAGAAATCAAGTCGATATCTAGAAAATAAAACAAGTTATGACCAAAAAGGTAAGCAGTTCTACTACTGCCTCTTTCCGGCCACTTTTTAGTAGAACTGGTTACCTTTTCTAGAAATCAACTTGATTTGTTTTGCGTTGGAAAGCTAGACGTGCTGGCTTTAGCTGTATATTTTTTTCTTGTGGATAGTGGAAGAAAATTTTTTTATAATTTTTTCAAAAAAAAAGCAAAGGGGGTAGTCCATGGTTTTTTTTGGCGAAAAATATTTTTTTCGCATTATTCGCAAAAAACAAAAGTCGAATTAAAGCCAGTATGGTTCTCTATCCAATGCAGTAGAAATCAAGTCGATATCTAGAAAATAAAACAAGTTATGACCAAAAAGGTGAGCAGTTCTACTACTGCCTCTTTCCGCCCCTTTTTAGTAGAACTGGTTACCTTTTTGGTCATAACTTGCAAAGTTTTCACTATATCGACTTGATTTCTTTTGCGTTGGATAGCTAACCGTACTGGCCTTAATTAGAAATTTTTTTCTGGTGGATAGTGCAAGAAAATTTTTTTATAATTTTTTCAAAAAAAAAGCAAAGGGGGTAGTCCATGGTTTTTTTTTTGGAGAAAAATATTTTTTTCGCACTATCTGCAAAAAACAAATTCAAATTAAAGCCAATACGGTTCTCTATCCAACACAGTAGAAATCAAGTCGATATCTAGAAAATAAAACAAGTTATGACCAAAAAGGTAAGCAGTTCTACTACTGCCTCTTTCCGGCCACTTTTTAGTAGAACTGGTTACCTTTTTGGTCATAACTTGCAAAGTTTTCACTATATCGACTTGATTTCTTTTGCGTTGGATAGCTAACCGTATTGGCCTTAATTAGAAATTTTTTTCTGGTGGATAGTGCAAGAAAATTTTTTTATAATTTTTTCAAAAAAAAAGCAAAGGGGGTAGTCCATGGTTTTTTTTTTTGGAGAAAAATATTTTTTTCGCACTATCTGCAAAAAACAAATTCAAATTAAAGCCAATACGGTACTCTATCCAACACAGTAGAAATCAAGTCGATATCTAGAAAATAAAACAAGTTATGACCAAAAAGGTAAGCAGTTCTACTACTGCCTCTTTCCGGCCACTTTTTAGTAGAACTGGTTACCTTTTTGGTCATAACTTGCTAAGTTTTCACTATATCGACTAGATTTCTTTTGCGTTGGATAGCTAACCGTATTGGCCTTAATTAGAAATTTTTTTCTGGTGGATAGTGCAAGAAAATTTTTTTATAATTTTTTCAAAAAAAAAGCAAAGGGGGTAGTCCATGGTTTTTTTTTTTTTTTTTGGAGAAAAATATTTTTTTCGCACTATCTGCAAAAAACAAATTCAAATTAAAGCCAATACGGTTCTCTATCCAACACAGTAGAAATCAAGTCGATATCTAGAAAATAAAACAAGTTATGACCAAAAAGGTAAGCAGTTCTACTACTGCCTCTTTCCGGCCACTTTTTAGTAGAACTGCTTACCTTTTTGGTCATAACTTGCTAAGTTTTCACTATATCGACTAGATTTATTTTGCGTTGGATAGCTAACCGTATTGGCCTTAATTAGAAATTTTTTTCTGGTGGATAGTGCAAGAAAATTTTTTTATAATTTTTTCAAAAAAAAAAGCAAAGGGGGTAGTCCATGGTTTTTTTTTTTTTAGAAAAGTATTTTTTTCGCACTATCTGCAAAAAACAAATTCGAATTAAAGCCAATACGGTTCTCTATCCAACACAGTAGAAATCAAGTCGATATGTAGAAAGTAAAAGAAGTTATGACCAAAAAGGTAAGCAGTTCTACTACTGCCTCTTTCCGGCCACTTTTTAGTAGAACTGGTTACCTTTTTGGTCATAACTTGCAAAGTTTTCACTATATCGACTTGATTTCTTTTGCGTTGGATAGCTAACCGTACTGGCCTTAATTAGAAATTTTTTTCTGGTGGATAGTGCAAGAAAATTTTTTTATAATTTTTTCAAAAAAAAAGCAAAGGGGGTAGTCCATGGTTTTTTTTTTTTTTTTTTGGAGAAAAATATTTTTTTCGCACTATCTGCAAAAAACAAATTCGAATTAAAGCCAATACGGTTCTCTATCCAACACAGTAGAAATCAAGTCGATATCTAGAAAATAAAACAAGTTATGACCAAAAAGGTAAGCAGTTCTACTACTGCCTCTTTCCGGCCACTTTTTAGTAGAACTGCTTACCTTTTTGGTCATAACTTGCTAAGTTTTCACTATATCGACTAGATTTCTTTTGCGTTGGATAGCTAACCGTATTGGCCTTAACTAGAAATTTTTTTCTGGTGGATAGTGCAAGAAAATTTTTTTATAATTTTTTCAAAAAAAAAGCAAAGGGGGTAGTCCATGTTTTTTTTTTTTTTTGAGAAAAATATTTTTTTCGCACTATCTGCAAAAAACAAATTCGAATTAAAGCCAATACGGTTCTCTATCCAACACAGTAGAAATCAAGGCGATATCTAGAAAATAAAACAAGTTATGACCAAAAAGGTGAGCAGTTCTACTACTGCCTCTTTCCGGCCACTTTTTAGTAGAACTGCTTACCTTTTTGGTCATAACTTGCTAAGTTTTCACTATATCGACTAGATTTCTTTTGCGTTGGATAGCTAACCGTATTGGCCTTAACTAGAAATTTTTTTCTGGTGGATAGTGCAAGAAAATTTTTTTTAAAATTTTTTCAAAAAAAAAGCAAAGGCGGCAGTCCATGTTTTTTTTTTTTTTTTTGAGAAAAATATTTTTTTCGCACTATCTGCAAAAAACAAATTCGAATTAAAGCCAATACGGTTCTCTATCCAACACAGTAGAAATCAAGTCGATATCTAGAAAATAAAACAAGTTATGACCAAAAAGGTAAGCAGTTCTACTACTGCCTCTTTCCGGCCACTTTTTAGTAGAACTGCTTACCTTTTTGGTCATAACTTGCTAAGTTTTCACTATATCGACTAGATTTCTTTTGCGTTGGATAGCTAACCGTATTGGCCTTAACTAGAAATTTTTTTCTGTGGATAGTGCAAGAAAATTTTTTTTAAAATTTTTTCAAAAAAAAAGCAAAGGGGGCAGTCCATGTTTTTTTTTTTTTTTTTGAGAAAAATATTTTTTTCGCACTATCTGCAAAAAACAAATTCGAATTAAAGCCAATACGGTTCTCTATCCAACACAGTAGAAATCAAGTCGATATCTAGAAAATAAAACAAGTTATGACCAAAAAGGTAAGCAGTTCTACTACTGCCTCTTTCCGGCCACTTTTTAGTAGAACTGGTTACCTTTTTGGTCATAACTTGCTAAGTTTTCACTATATCGACTTGATTTCTTTTGCGTTGGATAGCTAACCGTATTGGCCTTAATTAGAAATTTTTTTCTGGTGGATAGTGCAAGAAAATTTTTTTAAAATTTTTTCAAAAAAAAAAGCAAAGGGGGTAGTCCATGGTTTTTCTTTTTTTTTGGAGAAAAATATTTTTTTCGCACTATCTGCAAAAAACAAATTCGAATTAAAGCCAATACGGTTCTCTATCCAACACAGTAGAAATCAAGTCGATATCTAGAAAATAAAACAAGTTATGACCAAAAAGGTAAGCAGTTCTACTACTGCCTCTTTCCGGCCACTTTTTAGTAGAACTGCTTACCTTTTTGGTCATAACTTGCTAAGTTTTCACTATATCGACTAGATTTCTTTTGCGTTGGATAGCTAACCGTATTGGCCTTAACTAGAAATTTTTTTCTGGTGGATAGTGCAAGAAAATTTTTTTAAAATTTTTTCAAAAAAAAAGCAAAGGGGGTAGTCCATGTTTTTTTTTTTTTTTTTGAGAAAAATTTTTTTTTCGCACTATCTGCAAAAAAAAAATTCGAATTAAAGCCAATACGGTTCTCTATCCAACACAGTAGAAATCAAGTCGATATCTAGAAAATAAAACAAGTTATGACCAAAAAGGTAAGCAGTTCTACTACTGCCTCTTTCCGGCCACTTTTTAGTAGAACTGGTTACCTTTTCTAGAAATCAACTTGATTTGTTTTGCGTTGGAAAGCTAGACGTGCTGGCTTTAGCTGTATATTTTTTTCTTGTGGATAGTGGAAGAAAATTTTTTTATAATTTTTTCAAAAAAAAGCAAAGGGGGTAGTCCATGGTTTTTTTTGGCGAAAAATATTTTTTTCGCATTATTCGCAAAAAACAAAAGTCGAATTAAAGCCAGTATGGTTCTCTATCCAATGCAGTAGAAATCAAGTCGATATCTAGAAAATAAAACAAGTTATGACCAAAAAGGTGAGCAGTTCTACTACTGCCTCTTTCCGCCCCTTTTTAGTAGAACTGGTTACCTTTTTGGTCATAACTTGCAAAGTTTTCACTATATCGACTTGATTTCTTTTGCGTTGGATAGCTAACCGTACTGGCCTTAATTAGAAATTTTTTTCTGGTGGATAGTGCAAGAAAATTTTTTTATAATTTTTTCAAAAAAAAAGCAAAGGGGGTAGTCCATGGTTTTTTTTTTGGAGAAAAATATTTTTTTCGCACTATCTGCAAAAAACAAATTCAAATTAAAGCCAATACGGTTCTCTATCCAACACAGTAGAAATCAAGTCGATATCTAGAAAATAAAACAAGTTATGACCAAAAAGGTAAGCAGTTCTACTACTGCCTCTTTCCGGCCACTTTTTAGTAGAACTGGTTACCTTTTTGGTCATAACTTGCAAAGTTTTCACTATATCGACTTGATTTCTTTTGCGTTGGATAGCTAACCGTATTGGCCTTAATTAGAAATTTTTTTCTGGTGGATAGTGCAAGAAAATTTTTTTATAATTTTTTCAAAAAAAAAGCAAAGGGGGTAGTCCATGGTTTTTTTTTTTTTTTTTGGAGAAAAATATTTTTTTCGCACTATCTGCAAAAAACAAATTCAAATTAAAGCCAATACGGTACTCTATCCAACACAGTAGAAATCAAGTCGATATCTAGAAAATAAAACAAGTTATGACCAAAAAGGTAAGCAGTTCTACTACTGCCTCTTTCCGGCCACTTTTTAGTAGAACTGGTTACCTTTTTGGTCATAACTTGCTAAGTTTTCACTATATCGACTAGATTTCTTTTGCGTTGGATAGCTAACCGTATTGGCCTTAATTAGAAATTTTTTTCTGGTGGATAGTGCAAGAAAATTTTTTTATAATTTTTTCAAAAAAAAAGCAAAGGGGGTAGTCCATGGTTTTTTTTTTTTTTTTTTGGAGAAAAATATTTTTTTCGCACTATCTGCAAAAAACAAATTCAAATTAAAGCCAATACGGTTCTCTATCCAACACAGTAGAAATCAAGTCGATATCTAGAAAATAAAACAAGTTATGACCAAAAAGGTAAGCAGTTCTACTACTGCCTCTTTCCGGCCACTTTTTAGTAGAACTGCTTACCTTTTTGGTCATAACTTGCTAAGTTTTCACTATATCGACTAGATTTATTTTGCGTTGGATAGCTAACCGTATTGGCCTTAATTAGAAATTTTTTTCTGGTGGATAGTGCAAGAAAATTTTTTTATAATTTTTTCAAAAAAAAAAGCAAAGGGGGTAGTCCATGGTTTTTTTTTTTTTAGAAAAGTATTTTTTTCGCACTATCTGCAAAAAACAAATTCGAATTAAAGCCAATACGGTTCTCTATCCAACACAGTAGAAATCAAGTCGATATGTAGAAAGTAAAAGAAGTTATGACCAAAAAGGTAAGCAGTTCTACTACTGCCTCTTTCCGGCCACTTTTTAGTAGAACTGGTTACCTTTTTGGTCATAACTTGCAAAGTTTTCACTATATCGACTTGATTTCTTTTGCGTTGGATAGCTAACCGTACTGGCCTTAATTAGAAATTTTTTTCTGGTGGATAGTGCAAGAAAATTTTTTTATAATTTTTTCAAAAAAAAAGCAAAGGGGGTAGTCCATGGTTTTTTTTTTTTTTTTTGGAGAAAAATATTTTTTTCGCACTATCTGCAAAAAACAAATTCGAATTAAAGCCAATACGGTTCTCTATCCAACACAGTAGAAATCAAGTCGATATCTAGAAAATAAAACAAGTTATGACCAAAAAGGTAAGCAGTTCTACTACTGCCTCTTTCCGGCCACTTTTTAGTAGAACTGCTTACCTTTTTGGTCATAACTTGCTAAGTTTTCACTATATCGACTAGATTTCTTTTGCGTTGGATAGCTAACCGTATTGGCCTTAACTAGAAATTTTTTTCTGGTGGATAGTGCAAGAAAATTTTTTTATAATTTTTTCAAAAAAAAAGCAAAGGGGGTAGTCCATGTTTTTTTTTTTTTTGAGAAAAATATTTTTTTCGCACTATCTGCAAAAAACAAATTCGAATTAAAGCCAATACGGTTCTCTATCCAACACAGTAGAAATCAAGTCGATATCTAGAAAATAAAACAAGTTATGACCAAAAAGGTGAGCAGTTCTACTACTGCCTCTTTCCGGCCACTTTTTAGTAGAACTGCTTACCTTTTTGGTCATAACTTGCTAAGTTTTCACTATATCGACTAGATTTCTTTTGCGTTGGATAGCTAACCGTATTGGCCTTAACTAGAAATTTTTTTCTGGTGGATAGTGCAAGAAAATTTTTTTTAAAATTTTTTCAAAAAAAAAGCAAAGGCGGCAGTCCATGTTTTTTTTTTTTTTTTTGAGAAAAATATTTTTTTCGCACTATCTGCAAAAAACAAATTCGAATTAAAGCCAATACGGTTCTCTATCCAACACAGTAGAAATCAAGTCGATATCTAGAAAATAAAACAAGTTATGACCAAAAAGGTAAGCAGTTCTACTACTGCCTCTTTCCGGCCACTTTTTAGTAGAACTGCTTACCTTTTTGGTCATAACTTGCTAAGTTTTCACTATATCGACTAGATTTCTTTTGCGTTGGATAGCTAACCGTATTGGCCTTAACTAGAAATTTTTTTCTGTGGATAGTGCAAGAAAATTTTTTTTAAAATTTTTTCAAAAAAAAAGCAAAGGGGGCAGTCCATGTTTTTTTTTTTTTTTTTGAGAAAAATATTTTTTTCGCACTATCTGCAAAAAACAAATTCGAATTAAAGCCAATACGGTTCTCTATCCAACACAGTAGAAATCAAGTCGATATCTAGAAAATAAAACAAGTTATGACCAAAAAGGTAAGCAGTTCTACTACTGCCTCTTTCCGGCCACTTTTTAGTAGAACTGGTTACCTTTTTGGTCATAACTTGCTAAGTTTTCACTATATCGACTTGATTTCTTTTGCGTTGGATAGCTAACCGTATTGGCCTTAATTAGAAATTTTTTTCTGGTGGATAGTGCAAGAAAATTTTTTTAAAATTTTTTCAAAAAAAAAAGCAAAGGGGGTAGTCCATGTTTTTTTTTTTTTTGAGAAAAATATTTTTTTCGCACTATCTGCAAAAAACAAATTCGAATTAAAGCCAATACGGTTCTCTATCCAACACAGTAGAAATCAAGTCGATATCTAGAAAATAAAACAAGTTATGACCAAAAAGGTAAGCAGTTCTACTACTGCCTCTTTCCGGCCACTTTTTAGTAGAACTGGTTACCTTTTTGGTCATAACTTGCTAAGTTTTCACTATATCGACTTGATTTCTTTTGCGTTGGATAGCTAACCGTATTGGCCTTAATTAGAAATTTTTTTCTGGTGGATAGTGCAAGAAAATTTTTTCAAAAAAAAAAAGCAAAGGGGGTAGTCCATGTTTTTTTTTTTTTTTTGAGAAAAATATTTTTTTCGCACTATCTGCAAAAAACAAATTCGAATTAAAGCCAATACGGTTCTCTATCCAACACAGTAGAAATCAAGTCGATATCTAGAAAATAAAACAAGTTATGACCAAAAAGGTAAGCAGTTCTACTACTGCCTCTTTCCGGCCACTTTTAGTAGAACTGGTTACCTTTTTGGTCATAACTTGCTAAGTTTTCACTATATCGACTTGATTTCACTTTAACTTTATAGTTCACTTTAACCTTAAAGTTAAATTTAATTTTATAGTTCACTTTAACTTTAAAGTTAACTTTAACTTTAAAGTTCACTTTAACTTTATAGTTCACTTTAACTTTAAAGTTAACTTTATAGTTCACTTTAACTTTATAGTTCACTTTAACTTTAAAGTTCACTTTAACTTTAAAGTTCACTTTAACTTTAAAGTTCACTTTAACTTTAAAGTTCACTTTACTTTAAAGTTAACTTTAACTTCATAGTTCACTTTAACTTTAAAGTTCACTTTAACTTTAAAGTTCACTTTAACTTTAAAGTTCACTTTACTTTAAAGTTAACTTTAACTTTATAGTTCACTTTATAGTTAACTTTATAGTTCACTTTATAGTGCACTTTATAGTGCACTTTATAGTTCACTTTATAGGTTAATTAAAAGTTACCTTTAACTTTATAGTTAACTTTATAGTTACCTTTAACTTTATAGTTCACTTTATAGTTATCTTTAACTTTATAGTTCACTTTATAGTTACCTTTATAGTTAACTTTAACTTTATAGTTTACTTTATAGTGTACTTTATAGTTCACTTTAACTTTAAAGTTCACTTTAACTTTAAAGTTAACTTTATAGTTCACTTTAACTTTAAAGTTAACTTTATAGTTCACTTTAACTTTAAAGTTCACTTTAACTTTAAAGTTCACTTTAACCTTAAAGTTCACTTTAACTTTAAAGTTAACTTTATAGTTCACTTTAACTAAAGTTCACTTTAACTTTAAAGTTCACTTTAACTTTAAAGTTCACTTTAACTTTAAAGTTCACTTTAACTTTAAAGTTCACTTTAACTTTAAAGTTCACTTTAACTTTAAAGTTCACTTAAACTAAAGTTCACTTTAACCTTAAAGTTCACTTTAACTTTAAAGTTAACTTTATAGTTCACTTTAACTAAAGTTCACTTTAACTTTAAAGTTCACTTTAACTTTAAAGTTCACTTTAACTTTAAAGTTCACTTTAACTTTAAAGTTCACTTTAACTTTAAAGTTCACTTAAACTAAAGTTCACTTTAACTTTATAGTTCACTTTAACTTTAAAGTTCACTTTAACTTTAAAGTTCACTTTAACTTTAAAGTTCACTTTAACTTTAAAGTTCACTTTAACTTTAAAGTTCACTTTACTTTAAAGTTAACTTTAACTTTAAAGTTCACTTTAACTTTAAAGTTAACTTTAACTTTAAAGTTCACTTTAACTTTAAAGTTAACTTTAACTTTAAAGTTCACTTTAACTTTAAAGTTAACTTTAACTTTAAAGTTCACTTTAACTTTAAAGTTAACTTTATAGTTCACTTTAACTTTAAAGTTCACTTTAACTTTAAAGTTCACTTTAACTTTAAAGTTCACTTTAACTTTAAAGTTTACTTTAACTTTAAAGTTTACTTTAACTTTAAAGTTCACTTTAACTTTAAAGTTCACTTTAACTAAAGTTCACTTTAACTAAAGTTCACTTTAACTTTAAAGTTCACTTTAACTAAAGTTCACTTTAACTTTAAAGTTCACTTTAACTAATGTTCACTTTAACTTTAAAGTTCACTTTAACTTTAAAGTTAACTTTATAGTTCACTTTAACTAAAGTTCACTTTAACATAAGTTCACTTTAACTTTAAAGTTCACTTTAACTTTAAAGTTCACTTTAACTAAAGTTCACTTTAACTAAAGTTCACTTTAACTTTAAAGTTCACTTTAACTTTAAAGTTCACTTTAACTAAAGTTCACTTTAACTTTAAAGTTTACTTTAACTAAAGTTCACTTTAACTTTAAAGTTCACTTTAACTTTAAAGTTCACTTTAACCTTAAAGTTCACTTTAACCTTAAAGTTCACTTTAACTTTAAAGTTAACTTTATAGTTCACTTTAACTAAAGTTCACTTTAACATAAGTTCACTTTAACTTTAAAGTTCACTTTAACTTTAAAGTTCACTTTAACTAAAGTTCACTTTAACTAAAGTTCACTTTAACTTTAAAGTTCACTTTAACTTTAAAGTTCACTTTAACTAAAGTTCACTTTAACTTTAAAGTTCACTTTAACTAAAGTTCACTTTAACTTTAAAGTTCACTTTAACTTTAAAGTTCACTTTAACCTTAAAGTTCACTTTAACTTTAAAGTTCACTTTAACTAAAGTTCACTTTAACTTTAAAGTTAACTTTATAGTTCACTTTAACAAAAGTTCACTTTAACTTTAAAGTTCACTTTAACTAAAGTTCACTTTAACTTTAAAGTTCACTTTAACCTTAAAGTTCACTTTAACCTTAAAGTTCACTTTAACTTTAAAGTTAACTTTATAGTTCACTTTAACTTTAAAGTTAACTTTAACTTTATAGTTCACTTTAACTTTAAAGTTAACTTTAACTTTAAAGTTCACTTTAACTTTAAAGTTCACTTTAACTAAAGTTCACTTTAACTAAAGTTCACTTTAACTTTAAAGTTCACTTTAACTTTAAAGTTAACTTTATAGTTCACTTTAACTAAAGTTCACTTTAACTTTAAAGTTCACTTTAACTAAAGTTCACTTTAACTTTATAGTTCACTTTAACTTTAAAGTTCACTTTAACTTTAAAGTTCGCTTTAACTTTAAAGTTCACTTTAACTTTAAAGTTCACTTTACTTTAAAGTTAACTTTAACTTTAAAGTTCACTTTAACTTTAAAGTTAACTTTAACTTTATAGTTCACTTTAACTTTAAAGTTCACTTTAACTTTAAAGTTAACTTTAACTTTAAAGTTCACTTTAACTTTATAGTTCACTTTAACTTTAAAGTTCACTTTAACTTTAAAGTTCACTTTAACTAAAGTTCACTTTAACTTTAAAGTTAACTTTAACTTTATAGTTCACTTTAACTTTAAAGTTAACTTTAACTTTAAAGTTCACTTTAACTAAAGTTCACTTTAACCTTAAAGTTCACTTTAACTTTAAAGTTCACTTTAACTTTAAAGTTCACTTTAACTAAAGTTCACTTTAACTTTAAAGTTCACTTTAACTTTAAAGTTAACTTTATAGTTCACTTTAACTAAAGTTCACTTTAACTTTAAAGTTCACTTTAACTAAAGTTCACTTTAACTTTATAGTTCACTTTAACTTTAAAGTTCACTTTAACTTTAAAGTTCACTTTAACTTTAAAGTTCACTTTAACTAAAGTTCACTTTAACTTTATAGTTCACTTTAACTTTAAAGTTCACTTTAACTTTAAAGTTCACTTTAACTTTAAAGTTAACTTTATAGTTCACTTTAACTAAAGTTCACTTTAACTTTAAAGTTCACTTTAACTAAAGTTCACTTTAACTTTATAGTTCACTTTAACTTTAAAGTTCACTTTAACTTTAAAGTTCACTTTAACTTTAAAGTTCACTTTAACTAAAGTTCACTTTAACTTTATAGTTCACTTTAACTTTAAAGTTCACTTTAACTTTAAAGTTCGCTTTAACTTTAAAGTTCACTTTAACTTTAAAGTTCACTTTAACTTTAAAGTTCACTTTAACTTTAAAGTTCACTTTAACTTTAAAGTTCACTTTAACTTTATAGTTCACTTTAACTTTAAAGTTAACTTTAACTTTAAAGTTCACTTTAACTTTAAAGTTAACTTTAACTTTAAAGTTCACTTTAACTTTAAAGTTAACTTTATAGTTCACTTTAACTTTAAAGTTAACTTTATTTTTATAGTTAACTTTAACTATAAAGTTAACTTTATAGTTCACTTTAACTTTATAGTTCACTTTAACTTTAAAGTTAACTTTCTACTTAACTTTAACTTTAAAAGTAACTTTATAATTATTTTTATAGTTAACTTTATAGTTAACTTTATAGTTGACTTTAGCTTTAAAGTTAACTTTAGAATCAACTTTATAGTTCACTTTAACTTAAAAGTTAACTTTTTAGTTCACTTTATAGTTAACTTTAGACTTCATTTTATAGTTCACTTTATAGTTTACTTTATAGTTTACTTTATAGTTCATTTTATAGTTCACTTTATAGGTCACTTTATATTTCACTTTATAGTTCACTTTAAAGTTCAGTTTACTTTATAGTTCAGTTTAGTTTACTAAGAAAGAGAGAGAGAAAGAGAGCGGTTATGCTACATAAATTCTCTGAATAAATATCCAGATATCACAAAAAGATGGCATTAACTCTGCTTATTGGTTACTCTGGATCTAGCTTCTTCACAATTTCGTTCAATTAATTTAAAAGAATTAACGGATCTAAGGCAAAATTTGTGAAAAAGTCAAGCAAAACGAAGCAAAATTTTCTTACGCCAAATGAGAGAATGGTAGTTTAATGAATTAAAATGTGTCATAAACGAGAATTAGTTCCTAATGCAGGCGGTTCATATTTCTCCCAATTCTAATTTTTCTCCCATCTCTAATATTTCTCCCATTTCTAAATTTTCTCCCATCTCTAAATTATTCATACCTATATAGTTTGATACGTATGCAATTCCATTTTTGTCACCATGGCCAGTAGTCCTCTAGAGCAATTAAAAAAAAAATGATTTTTTTCAAAGTAAATTTTCTGGAATCCCAAAATTATTTCAGAAATGTGACTAAGCGTGGCTTGTAGTGGACCCCTTGGACTAACACACCTATATAGTGGGATACGTGTGTAATTCCATTTTTGTACAATATGGCCAATAATGTACCCAAGGGAGCATATTTAACAAAATCGAATTTTCCTACTCTGCGGCTATATTTATATATGCATATCTGAAATACATAGATACATTAAGGAAGACCTTTTTGCATATTTTTTTTTGTTAAGCCTTGCCTTCAGTTCCTTGTGTTCTCCTTCTGAATATTTCACTATTCTCTGTGTTAAGTGTCCATGGTTTTTTTTTTTGGAGAAAAATATTTTTTTCGCACCATCTGCAAAAAACAAATTCGAATTAAAGCCAATACGGTCCTCTATCCAACACAGTAGAAATCAAGTCGATATCTAGAAAATAAAACAAGTTATGACCAAAAAGGTAAGCAGTTCTACTACTGCCTCTTTCCGGCCACTTTTTAGTAGAACTGCTTACCTTTTTGGTCATAACTTGCTAAGTTTTCACTATATCGACTAGATTTCTTTTGCGTTGGATAGCTAACCGTATTGGCCTTAATTAGAAATTTTTTTCTGGTGGATAGTGCAAGAAAATTTTTTTAAAATTTTTTCAAAAAAAAAGCAAAGGGGGTAGTCCATGTTTTTTTTTTTTTGAGAAAAATATTTTTTTCGCACTATCTGCAAAAAACAAATTCGAATTAAAGCCAATACGGTTCTCTATCCAACACAGTAGAAATCAAGTCGATATCTAGAAAATAAAACAAGTTATGACCAAAAAGGTAAGCAGTTCTACTACTGCCTCTTTCCGGCCACTTTTTAGTAGAACTGCTTACCTTTTTGGTCATAACTTGCTAAGTTTTCACTATATCGACTAGATTTCTTTTGCGTTGGATAGCTAACCGTATTGGCCTTAATTAGAAATTTTTTTCTGGTGGATAGTGCAAGAAAATTTTTTTAAAATTTTTTCAAAAAAAAAGCAAAGGGGGTAGTCCATGTTTATTTTTTTTTTTTTGAGAAAAATATTTTTTTCGCACTATCTGCAAAAAACAAATTCGAATTAAAGCCAATACGGTTCTCTATCCAACACAGTAGAAATCAAGTCGATATCTAGAAAATAAAACAAGTTATGACCAAAAAGTTAAGCAGTTCTACTACTGCCTCTTTCCGGCCACTTTTTAGTAGAACTGCTTACCTTTTTGGTCATAACTTGCTAAGTTTTCACTATATCGACTAGATTTCTTTTGCGTTGGATAGCTAACCGTATTGGCCTTAATTAGAAATTTTTTTCTGGTGGATAGTGCAAGAAAATTTTTTTATAATTTTTTCAAAAAAAAAGCAAAGGGGGTAGTCCATGGTTTTTTTTTTTTAGAAAAATATTTTTTTCGCACTATCTGCAAAAAACAAAGTCAAATTTAAGCCAATACGGTTCTCTATCCAACACAGTAGAAATCAAGTCGATATCTAGAAAATAAAACAAGTTATGACCAAAAAGGTAAGCAGTTCTACTACTGCCTCTTTCCGGCCACTTTTTTGGTCATAACTTGCTAAGTTTTCACTATATCGACTAGATTTCTTTTGCGTTGGATAGCTAACCGTATTGGCCTTAATTAGAAATTTTTTTCTGGTGGATAGTGCAAGAAAATTTTTTTAAAATTTTTTCAAAAAAAAAGCAAAGGGGGTAGTCCATGTTTATTTTTTTTTTTTGAGAAAAATATTTTTTTCGCACTATCTGCAAAAAACAAATTCGAATTAAAGCCAATACGGTTCTCTATCCAACACAGTAGAAATCAAGTCGATATCTAGAAAATAAAACAAGTTATGACCAAAAAGGTAAGCAGTTCTACTACTGCCTCTTTCCGGCCACTTTTAGTAGAACTGGTTACCTTTTTGGTCATAACTTGCTAAGTTTTCACTATATCGACTTGATTTCACTTTAACTTTATAGTTCACTTTAACCTTAAAGTTAAATTTAATTTTATAGTTCACTTTAACTTTAAAGTTAACTTTAACTTTAAAGTTCACTTTAACTTTATAGTTCACTTTAACTTTAAAGTTAACTTTATAGTTCACTTTAACTTTATAGTTCACTTTAACTTTAAAGTTCACTTTAACTTTAAAGTTCACTTTAACTTTAAAGTTCACTTTAACTTTAAAGTTCACTTTACTTTAAAGTTAACTTTAACTTCATAGTTCACTTTAACTTTAAAGTTCACTTTAACTTTAAAGTTCACTTTAACTTTAAAGTTCACTTTACTTTAAAGTTAACTTTAACTTTATAGTTCACTTTATAGTTAACTTTATAGTTCACTTTATAGTGCACTTTATAGTGCACTTTATAGTTCACTTTATAGGTTAATTAAAAGTTACGTTTAACTTTATAGTTAACTTTATAGTTACCTTTAACTTTATAGTTCACTTTATAGTTATCTTTAACTTTATAGTTCACTTTATAGTTACCTTTATAGTTAACTTTAACTTTATAGTTTACTTTATAGTGTACTTTATAATTCACTTTAACTTTAAAGTTCACTTTAACTTTAAAGTTAACTTTATAGTTCACTTTAACTTTAAAGTTCACTTTAACTTTAAAGTTCACTTTAACCTTAAAGTTCACTTTAACTTTAAAGTTAACTTTATAGTTCACTTTAACTAAAGTTCACTTTAACTTTAAAGTTCACTTTAACTTTAAAGTTCACTTTAACTTTAAAGTTCACTTTAACTTTAAAGTTCACTTTAACTTTAAAGTTCACTTTAACTTTAAAGTTCACTTAAACTAAAGTTCACTTTAACCTTAAAGTTCACTTTAACTTTAAAGTTAACTTTATAGTTCACTTTAACTAAAGTTCACTTTAACTTTAAAGTTCACTTTAACTTTAAAGTTCACTTTAACTTTAAAGTTCACTTTAACTTTAAAGTTCACTTTAACTTTAAAGTTCACTTAAACTAAAGTTCACTTTAACTTTATAGTTCACTTTAACTTTAAAGTTCACTTTAACTTTAAAGTTCACTTTAACTTTAAAGTTCACTTTAACTTTAAAGTTCACTTTAACTTTAAAGTTCACTTTACTTTAAAGTTAACTTTAACTTTAAAGTTCACTTTAACTTTAAAGTTAACTTTAACTTTAAAGTTCACTTTAACTTTAAAGTTAACTTTAACTTTAAAGTTCACTTTAACTTTAAAGTTAACTTTAACTTTAAAGTTCACTTTAACTTTAAAGTTCACTTTAACTTTAAAGTTAACTTTATAGTTCACTTTAACTTTAAAGTTAACTTTATTTTTATAGTTAACTTTAACTATAAAGTTAACTTTATAGTTCACTTTAACTTTATAGTTCACTTTAACTTTAAAGTTAACTTTCTACTTAACTTTAACTTTAAAAGTAACTTTATAATTATTTTTATAGTTAACTTTATAGTTGACTTTAACTTTAAAGTTAACTTTATAATCAACTTTATAGTTCACTTTAACTTAAAAGTTAACTTTTTAGTTCACTTTATAGTTAACTTTAGACTTCATTTTATAGTTCACTTTATAGTTTACTTTATAGTTTACTTTATAGTTCATTTTATAGTTCACTTTATAGGTCACTTTATATTTCACTTTATAGTTCACTTTAAAGTTCAGTTTACTTTATAGTTCAGTTTAGTTTACTAAGAGAGAGAGAGAGAGAGAGAGAGAGCGGTTATGCTACATAAATTCTCTGAATAAATATCCAGATATCACAAAAAGATGGCATTAACTCTGCTTATTGGTTACTCTGGATCTAGCTTCTTCACAATTTCGTTCAATTAATTTAAAAGAATTAACGGATCTAAGGCAAAATTTGTGAAAAAGTCAAGCAAAACGAAGCAAAATTTTCTTACGCCAAATGAGAGAATGGTAGTTTAATGAATTAAAATGTGTCATAAACGAGAATTAGTTCCTAATGCAGGCGGTTCATATTTCTCCCAATTCTAATTTTTCTCCCATCTCTAATATTTCTCCCATTTCTAAATTTTCTCCCATCTCTAAATTATTCATACCTATATAATTTGATACGTATGCAATTCCATTTTTGTCACCATGGCCAGTAGTCCTCTAGAGCAATTAAAAAAAAAATGATTTTTTTCAAAGTAAATTTTCTGGAATCCCAAAATTATTTCAGAAATGTGACTAAGCGTGGCTTGTAGTGGACCCCTTGGACTACCACACCTATATAGTGGGATACGTGTGTAATTCCATTTTTGTACAATATGGCCAATAATGTACCCAAGGGAGCATATTTAACAAAATCGAATTTTCCTACTCTGCGGCTATATTTATATATGCATATCTGAAATACATAGATACATTAAGGAAGACCTTTTTGCATATTTTTTTTTGTTAAGCCTTGCCTTCAGTTCCTTGTGTTCTCCTTCTGAATATTTCACTATTCTCTGTGTTAAGTGTCCATGGTTTTTTTTTTTGGAGAAAAATATTTTTTCGCACCATCTGCAAAAAACAAATTCGAATTAAAGCCAATACGGTCCTCTATCCAACACAGTAGAAATCAAGTCGATATCTAGAAAATAAAACAAGTTATGACCAAAAAGGTAAGCAGTTCTACTACTGCCTCTTTCCGGCCACTTTTTAGTAGAACTGCTTACCTTTTTGGTCATAACTTGCTAAGTTTTCACTATATCGACTAGATTTCTTTTGCGTTGGATAGCTAACCGTATTGGCCTTAATTAGAAATTTTTTTCTGGTGGATAGTTCAAGAAAATTTTTTTAAAATTTTTTCAAAAAAAAAGCAAAGGGGGTAGGTAGTCCATGTTTTTTTTTTTTTTGAGAAAAATATTTTTTTCGCACTATCTGCAAAAAACAAATTCGAATTAAAGCCAATACGGTTCTCTATCCAACACAGTAGAAATCAAGTCGATATCTAGAAAATAAAACAAGTTATGACCAAAAAGGTAAGCAGTTCTACTACTGCCTCTTTCCGGCCACTTTTTAGTAGAACTGCTTACCTTTTTGGTCATAACTTGCTAAGTTTTCACTATATCGACTAGATTTCTTTTGCGTTGGATAGCTAACCGTATTGGCCTTAATTAGAAATTTTTTTCTGGTGGATAGTGCAAGAAAATTTTTTTAAAATTTTTTCAAAAAAAAAGCAAAGGGGGCAGTCCATGTTTTTTTTTTTTTTTTTTTGAGAAAAATATTTTTTTCGCACTATCTGCAAAAAACAAATTCGAATTAAAGCCAATACGGTTCTCTATCCAACACAGTAGAAATCAAGTCGATATCTAGAAAATAAAACAAGTTATGACCAAAAAGGTAAGCAGTTCTACTACTGCCTCTTTCCGGCCACTTTTTAGTAGAACTGCTTACCTTTTTGGTCATAACTTGCTAAGTTTTCACTATATCGACTAGATTTCTTTTGCGTTGGATAGCTAACCGTATTGGCCTTAATTAGAAATTTTTTTCTGGTGGATAGTGCAAGAAAATTTTTTTAAAATTTTTTCAAAAAAAAAGCAAAGGGGGCAGTCCATGTTTTTTTTTTTTTTTTTTTGAGAAAAATATTTTTTTCGCACTATCTGCAAAAAACAAATTCGAATTAAAGCCAATACGGTTCTCTATCCAACACAGTAGAAATCAAGTCGATATCTAGAAAATAAAACAAGTTATGACCAAAAAGGTAAGCAGTTCTACTACTGCCTCTTTCCGGCCACTTTTTAGTAGAACTGCTTACCTTTTTGGTCATAACTTGCTAAGTTTTCACTATATCGACTAGATTTCTTTTGCGTTGGATAGCTAACCGTATTGGCCTTAATTAGAAATTTTTTTCTGGTGGATAGTGCAAGAAAATTTTTTTAAAATTTTTTCAAAAAAAAAGCAAAGGGGGCGGTCCATGTTTTTTTTTTTTTTTTTGAGAAAAATATTTTTTTCGCACTATCTGCAAAAAACAAATTCGAATTAAAGCCAATACGGTTCTCTATCCAACATAGTAGAAATCAAGTCGATATCTAGAAAATAAAACAAGTTATGACCAAAAAGGTAAGCAGTTCTACTACTGCCTCTTTCCGGCCACTTTTAGTAGAACTGGTTACCTTTTTGGTCATAACTTGCTAAGTTTTCACTATATCGACTTGATTTCACTTTAACTTTATAGTTCACTTTAACCTTAAAGTTAAATTTAATTTTATAGTTCACTTTAACTTTAAAGTTAACTTTAACTTTATAGTTCACTTTAACTTTATAGTTCACTTTAACTTTAAAGTTAACTTTATAGTTCACTTTAACCTTAAAGTTCACTTTAACTTTAAAGTTCACTTTAACTTTAAAGTTAACTTTATAGTTCACTTTAACTTTAAAGTTCACTTTAACTTTAAAGTTCACATTAACCTTAAAGTTCACTTTAACTTTAAAGCTAACTTTATAGTTCACTTTAACTAAAGTTCACTTTAACTTTAAAGTTTACTTTAACCTTAAAGTTCACTTTAACCTTAAAGTTCACTTTAACCTTAAAGTTCACTTTAACCTTAAAGTTCACTTTAACCTTAAAGTTCACTTTAACTTTAAAGTTCACTTTAACTTTAAAGTTCACTTTATAGTTCACTTTTACTAAAGTTCACTTTAACTTTAAAGTTCACTTTAACTAAAGTTCACTTTAACTTTAAAGTTCACTTTAACTAAAGTTCACTTTAACTTTAAAGTTCACTTTAACTTTAAAGTTCACTTTAACTTTAAAGTTCACTTTAACTTTAAAGTTCACTTTAACTTGAAAGTTAACTTTAACTTTAAAGTTAACTTTATAGTTCACTTTAACTAAAGTTCACTTTAACTTTAAAGTTAACTTTATAGTTCACTTTAACTAAAGTTCACTTTAACTTTAAAGTTCACTTTAACTAAAGTTCACTTTAACTTTAAAGTTAACTTTAACTTTAAAGTTAACTTTATAGTTCACTTTAACTAAAGTTCACTTTAACTTTAAAGTTAACTTTATAGTTCACTTTAACTAAAGTTCACTTTAACTTTAAAGTTAACTTTATAGTTCACTTTAACTAAAGTTCACTTTAACTTTAAAGTTCACTTTAACTAAAGTTCACTTTAACTTTAAAGTTAACTTTATAGTTCACTTTAACTAAAGTTCACTTTAACTTTAAAGTTCACTTTAACTAAAGTTCACTTTAACTTTAAAGTTCACTTTAACTTTAAAGTTAACTTTAACTTTAAAGTTTACTTTAACTTTAAAGTTCACTTTAACTAAAGTTCACTTTAACTTTAAAGTTCACTTTAACTTTAAAGTTCACTTTAACCTTAAAGTTCACTTTAACCTTAAAGTTCACTTTAACTTTAAAGTTCACTTTAACTAAAGTTCACTTTAACTTTAAAGTTAACTTTATAGTTCACTTTAACTAAAGTTCACTTTAACATAAGTTCACTTTAACTTTAAAGTTCACTTTAACTTTAAAGTTCACTTTAACTAAAGTTCACTTTAACTAAAGTTCACTTTAACTTTAAAGTTCACTTTAACTTTAAAGTTCACTTTAACTAAAGTTCACTTTAACTTTAAAGTTCACTTTAACTAAAGTTCACTTTAACTTTAAAGTTCACTTTAACTTTAAAGTTTACTTTAACTTTAAAGTTTACTTTAACTTTAAAGTTCACTTTAACTAAAGTTCACTTTAACTAAAGTTCACTTTAACTTTAAAGTGCACTTTAACTAAAGTTCACTTTAACTTTAAAGTTCACTTTAACTAATGTTCACTTTAACTTTAAAGTTCACTTTAACTTTAAAGTTAACTTTATAGTTCACTTTAACTTTAAAGTTCACTTTAACTTTAAAGTTCACTTTAACTAAAGTTCACTTTAACTTTAAAGTTCACTTTAACTAAAGTTCACTTTAACTTTAAAGTTCACTTTAACTTTAAAGTTCACTTTAACCTTAAAGTTCACTTTAACCTTAAAGTTCACTTTAACTTTAAAGTTAACTTTATAGTTCACTTTAACTTTAAAGTTCACTTTAACTTTAAAGTTCACTTTAACTAAAGTTCACTTTAACTTTATAGTTCACTTTAACTAAAGTTCACTTTAACTTTAAAGTTCACTTTAACTTTAAAGTTCACTTTAACTTTAAAGTTCACTTTAACTTTAAAGTTCACTTTAACTTTAAAGTTCACTTTAACTTTAAAGTTCACTTTAACTTTAAAGTTCACTTTAACTTTAAAGTTCACTTTAACTTTAAAGTTCACTTTAACTTTAAAGTTAACTTTAACTTTATAGTTCACTTTAACTTTAAAGTTAACTTTAACTTTAAAGTTCACTTTAACTAAAGTTCACTTTAACTTTAAAGTTCACTTTAACTTTAAAGTTCACTTTAACTTTAAAGTTCACTTTAACTTTAAAGTTCACTTTAACTTTAAAGTTCACTTTAACTTTAAAGTTCACTTTAACTTTAAAGTTCACTTTAACTTTAAAGTTCACTTTAACTTTAAAGTTCACTTTAACTTTAAAGTTCACTTTAACTAAAGTTCACTTTAACTTTAAAGTTAACTTTAACTTTATAGTTAACTTTAACTTTAAAGTTCACTTTAACTAAAGTTCACTTTAACTTTAAAGTTCACTTTAACTTTAAAGTACACTTTAACTTTAAAGTTCACTTTAACTTTAAAGTTCACTTTAACTTTAAAGTTCACTTTAACTTTAAAGTTCACTTTAACTAAAGTTCACTTTAACTTTAAAGTTAACTTTAACTTTATAGTTCACTTTAACTTTATAGTTCACTTTAACTTTAAAGTTCACTTTAACTTTAAAGTTCACTTTAACTAAAGTTCACTTTAACTTTAAAGTTCACTTTAACTTTAAAGTTCACTTTAACTAAAGTTCACTTTAACTTTAAAGTTCACTTTAACTTTAAAGTTAACTTTATAGTTCACTTTAACTAAAGTTCACTTTAACTTTAAAGTTCACTTTAACTAAAGTTCACTTTAACTTTATAGTTCACTTTAACTTTAAAGTTCACTTTAACTTTAAAGTTCGCTTTTACTTTAAAGTTCACTTTAACTTTAAAGTTCACTTTACTTTAAAGTTAACTTTAACTTTAAAGTTCACTTTAACTTTAAAGTTAACTTTAACTTTATAGTTCACTTTAACTTTAAAGTTAACTTTAACTTTAAAGTTCACTTTAACTTTAAAGTTAACTTTAACTTTAAAGTTCACTTTAACTTTATAGTTCACTTTAACTTTAAAGTTAACTTTAACTTTAAAGTTCACTTTAACTTTAAAGTTAACTTTAACTTTAAAGTTCACTTTAACTTTAAAGTTAACTTTATAGTTCACTTTAACTTTAAAGTTAACTTTATTTTTATAGTTAACTTTAACTATAAAGTTAACTTTATAGTTCACTTTAACTTTATAGTTCACTTTAACTTTAAAGTTAACTTTCTACTTAACTTTAACTTTAAAAGTAACTTTATAATTATTTTTATAGTTAACTTTATAGTTGACTTTAGCTTTAAAGTTAACTTTAGAATCAACTTTATAGTTCACTTTAACTTAAAAGTTAACTTTTTAGTTCACTTTATAGTTAACTTTAGACTTCATTTTATAGTTCACTTTATAGTTTACTTTATAGTTTACTTTATAGTTCATTTTATAGTTCACTTTATAGGTCACTTTATATTTCACTTTATAGTTCACTTTAAAGTTCAGTTTACTTTATAGTTCAGTTTAGTTTACTAAGAAAGAGAGAGAGAGAGAGAGCGGTTATGCTACATAAATTCTCTGAATAAATATCCAGATATCACAAAAAGATGGCATTAACTCTGCTTATTGGTTACTCTGGATCTAGCTTCTTCACAATTTCGTTCAATTAATTTAAAAGAATTAACGGATCTAAGGCAAAATTTGTGAAAAAGTCAAGCAAAACGAAGCAAAATTTTCTTACGCCAAATGAGAGAATGGTAGTTTAATGAATTAAAATGTGTCATAAACGAGAATTAGTTCCTAATGCAGGCGGTTCATATTTCTCCCAATTCTAATTTTTCTCCCATCTCTAATATTTCTCCCATTTCTAAATTTTCTCCCATCTCTAAATTATTCATACCTATATAGTTTGATACGTATGCAATTCCATTTTTGTCACCATGGCCAGTAGTCCTCTAGAGCAATTAAAAAAAAAATGATTTTTTTCAAAGTAAATTTTCTGGAATCCCAAAATTATTTCAGAAATGTGACTAAGCGTGGCTTGTAGTGGACCCCTTGGACTAACACACCTATATAGTGGGATACGTGTGTAATTCCATTTTTGTACAATATGGCCAATAATGTACCCAAGGGAGCATATTTAACAAAATCGAATTTTCCTACTCTGCGGCTATATTTATATATGCATATCTGAAATACATAGATACATTAAGGAAGACCTTTTTGCATATTTTTTTTTGTTAAGCCTTGCCTTCAGTTCCTTGTGTTCTCCTTCTGAATATTTCACTATTCTCTGTGTTAAGTGTCCATGGTTTTTTTTTTTGGAGAAAAATATTTTTTTCGCACCATCTGCAAAAAACAAATTCGAATTAAAGCCAATACGGTCCTCTATCCAACACAGTAGAAATCAAGTCGATATCTAGAAAATAAAACAAGTTATGACCAAAAAGGTAAGCAGTTCTACTACTGCCTCTTTCCGGCCACTTTTTAGTAGAACTGCTTACCTTTTTGGTCATAACTTGCTAAGTTTTCACTATATCGACTAGATTTCTTTTGCGTTGGATAGCTAACCGTATTGGCCTTAATTAGAAATTTTTTTCTGGTGGATAGTGCAAGAAAATTTTTTTAAAATTTTTTCAAAAAAAAAGCAAAGGGGGTAGTCCATGTTTTTTTTTTTTGAGAAAAATATTTTTTTCGCACTATCTGCAAAAAACAAATTCGAATTAAAGCCAATACGGTTCTCTATCCAACACAGTAGAAATCAAGTCGATATCTAGAAAATAAAACAAGTTATGACCAAAAAGGTAAGCAGTTCTACTACTGCCTCTTTCCGGCCACTTTTTAGTAGAACTGCTTACCTTTTTGGTCATAACTTGCTAAGTTTTCACTATATCGACTAGATTTCTTTTGCGTTGGATAGCTAACCGTATTGGCCTTAATTAGAAATTTTTTTCTGGTGGATAGTGCAAGAAAATTTTTTTATAATTTTTTCAAAAAAAAAGCAAAGGGGGTAGTCCATGGTTTTTTTTTTTTAGAAAAATATTTTTTTCGCACTATCTGCAAAAAACAAAGTCAAATTTAAGCCAATACGGTTCTCTATCCAACACAGTAGAAATCAAGTCGATATCTAGAAAATAAAACAAGTTATGACCAAAAAGGTAAGCAGTTCTACTACTGCCTCTTTCCGGCCACTTTTTTGGTCATAACTTGCTAAGTTTTCACTATATCGACTAGATTTCTTTTGCGTTGGATAGCTAACCGTATTGGCCTTAATTAGAAATTTTTTTCTGGTGGATAGTGCAAGAAAATTTTTTTATAATTTTTTCAAAAAAAAAGCAAAGGGGGTAGTCCATGGTTTTTTTTTTTTAGAAAAATATTTTTTTCGCACTATCTGCAAAAAACAAAGTCAAATTTAAGCCAATACGGTTCTCTATCCAACACAGTAGAAATCAAGTCGATATCTAGAAAATAAAACAAGTTATGACCAAAAAGGTAAGCAGTTCTACTACTGCCTCTTTCCGGCCACTTTTTTGGTCATAACTTGCTAAGTTTTCACTATATCGACTAGATTTCTTTTGCGTTGGATAGCTAACCGTATTGGCCTTAATTAGAAATTTTTTTCTGGTGGATAGTGCAAGAAAATTTTTTTAAAATTTTTTCAAAAAAAAAGCAAAGGGGGTAGTCCATGTTTATTTTTTTTTTTTGAGAAAAATATTTTTTTCGCACTATCTGCAAAAAACAAATTCGAATTAAAGCCAATACGGTTCTCTATCCAACACAGTAGAAATCAAGTCGATATCTAGAAAATAAAACAAGTTATGACCAAAAAGGTAAGCAGTTCTACTACTGCCTCTTTCCGGCCACTTTTTAGTAGAACTGCTTACCTTTTTGGTCATAACTTGCTAAGTTTTCACTATATCGACTAGATTTCTTTTGCGTTGGATAGCTAACCGTATTGGCCTTAATTAGAAATTTTTTTCTGGTGGATAGTGCAAGAAAATTTTTTTATAATTTTTTCAAAAAAAAAGCAAAGGGGGTAGTCCATGGTTTTTTTTTTTGGAGAAAAATATTTTTTTCGCACCATCTGCAAAAAACAAATTCGAATTAAAGCCAATACGGTCCTCTATCCAACACAGTAGAAATCAAGTCGATATCTAGAAAATAAAACAAGTTATGACCAAAAAGGTAAGCAGTTCTACTACTGACTCTTTCCGGCCACTTTTTAGTAGAACTGCTTACCTTTTTGGTCATAACTTGCTAAGTTTTCACTATATCGACTAGATTTCTTTTGCGTTAGATAGCTAACCGTATTGGCCTTAATTAGAAATTTTTTTCTGGTGGATAGTGCAAGAAAATTTTTTTATAATTTTTTCAAAAAAAAAGCAAAGGGGTAGTCCATGGTTTTTTTTTTTTTTTGGAGTAAAATATTTTTTTCGCACTATCTGCAAAAAACAAATTCAAATTAAAGCCAATACGGTTCTCTATCCAACACAGTAGAAATCAAGTCGATATCTAGAAAATAAAACAAGTTATGACCAAAAAGGTAAGCAGTTCTACTACTGCCTCTTTCCGGCCACTTTTTAGTAGAACTGCTTACCTTTTTGGTCATAACTTGCTAAGTTTTCACTATATCGACTAGATTTCTTTTGCGTTGGATAGCTAACCGTATTGGCCTTAATTAGAAATTTTTTTCTGGTGGATAGTGCAAGAAAATTTTTTTATAATTTTTTCAAAAAAAAAGCAAAGGGGGTAGTCCATGGTTTTTTTTTTTTTTTTGGAGAAAAATATTTTTTTCGCACTATCTGCAAAAAACAAATTCGAATTAAAGCCAATACGGTTCTCTATCCAACACAGTAGAAATCAAGTCGATATCTAGAAAATAAAACAAGTTATGACCAAAAAGGTAAGCAGTTCTACTACTGCCTCTTTCCGGCCACTTTTTAGTAGAACTGCTTACCTTTTTGGTCATAACTTGCTAAGTTTTCACTATATCGACTAGATTTCTTTTGCGTTGGATAGCTAACCGTATTGGCCTTAATTAGAAATTTTTTTCTGGTGGATAGTGCAAGAAAATTTTTTTATAATTTTTTCAAAAAAAAAAGCAAAGGGGGTAGTCCATGGTTTTTTTTTTTTTTTTGGAGAAAAATATTTTTTTCGCACTATCTGCAAAAAACAAATTCAAATTAAAGCCAATACGGTTCTCTATCCAACACAGTAGAAATCAAGTCGATATCTAGAAAATAAAACAAGTTATGACCAAAAAGGTAAGCAGTTCTACTACTGCCTCTTTCCGGCCACTTTTTAGTAGAACTGCTTACCTTTTTGGTCATAACTTGCTAAGTTTTCACTATATCGACTAGATTTCTTTTGCGTTGGATAGCTAACCGTATTGGCCTTAATTAGAAATTTTTTTCTGGTGGATAGTGCAAGAAAATTTTTTTATAATTTTTTCAAAAAAAAAGCAAAGGGGGTAGTCCATGGTTTTTTTTTTTTTTTTGGAGAAAAATATTTTTTTCGCACTATCTGCAAAAAACAAATTCGAATTAAAGCCAATACGGTTCTCTATCCAACACAGTAGAAATCAAGTCGATATCTAGAAAATAAAACAAGTTATGACCAAAAAGGTAAGCAGTTCTACTTATGCCTCTTTCCGGCCACTTTTTAGTAGAACTGCTTACCTTTTTGGTCATAACTTGCTAAGTTTTCACTATATCGACTAGATTTCTTTTGCGTTGGATAGCTAACCGTATTGGCCTTAATTAGAAATTTTTTTCTGGTGGATAGTGCAAGAAAATTTTTTTATAATTTTTTCAAAAAAAAAGCAAAGGGGGTAGTCCATGGTTTTTTTTTTTTTTTTGGAGAAAAATATTTTTTTCGCACCATCTGCAAAAAACAAATTCGAATTAAAGCCAATACGGTCCTCTATCCAACACAGTAGAAATCAAGTCGATATCTAGAAAATAAAACAAGTTATGACCAAAAAGGTAAGCAGTTCTACTACTGCCTCTTTCCGGCCACTTTTTAGTAGAACTGCTTACCTTTTTGGTCATAACTTGCTAAGTTTTCACTATATCGACTAGATTTCTTTTGCGTTGGATAGCTAACCGTATTGGCCTTAATTAGAAATTTTTTTCTGGTGGATAGTGCAAGAAAATTTTTGTATAATTTTTTCAAAAAAAAAGCAAAGGGGGTAGTCCATGTTTTTTTTTTTTTTGGAGAAAAATAGTTTTTTCGCACCATCTGCAAAAAACAAATTCAAATTAAAGCCAATACGGTTCTCTATCCAACACAGTAGAAATCAAGTCGATATCTAGAAAATAAAACAAGTTATGACCAAAAAGGTAAGCAGTTCTACTACTGACTCTTTCCGGCCACTTTTTAGTAGAACTGCTTACCTTTTTGGTCATAACTTGCTAAGTTTTCACTATATCGACTAGATTTCTTTTGCGTTGGATAGCTAACCGTATTGGCCTTAATTAGAAATTTTTTTCTGGTGGATAGTGCAAGAAAATTTTTTTATAATTTTTTCAAAAAAAAAGCAAAGGGGGTAGTCCATGTTTTTTTTTTTTTTTGGAGAAAAATAGTTTTCTCGCACTATCTGCAAAAAACAAATTCAAATTAAAGCCAATACGGTTCTCTATCCAACACAGTAGAAATCAAGTCGATATCTAGAAAATAAAACAAGTTATGACCAAAAAGGTAAGCAGTTCTACTACTGCCTCTTTCCGGCCACTTTTTAGTAGAACTGCTTACCTTTTTGGTCATAACTTGCTAAGTTTTCACTATATCGACTAGATTTCTTTTGCGTTGGATAGCTAACCGTATTGGCCTTAATTAGAAATTTTTTTCTGGTGGATAGTGCAAGAAAATTTTTTTATAATTTTTTCAAAAAAAAAGCAAAGGGGGTAGGTAGTCCATGTTTTTTTTTTTTTTGGAGAAAAATATTTTTTTCGCACTATCTGCAAAAAACAAATTCAAATTAAAGCCAATACGGTTCTCTATCCAACACAGTAGAAATCAAGTCGATATCTAGAAAATAAAACAAGTTATGACCAAAAAGGTAAGCAGTTCTACTACTGCCTCTTTCCGGCCACTTTTTTGTAGAACTGCTTACCTTTTTGGTCATAACTTGCTAAGTTTTCACTATATCGACTAGATTTCTTTTGCGTTGGATAGCTAACCGTATTGGCCTTAATTAGAAATTTTTTTCTGGTGGATAGTGCAAGAAAATTTTTTTATAATTTTTTCAAAAAAAAAGCAAAGGGGGTAGTCCATGGTTTTTTTTTTTTTTTGGAGAAAAATATTTTTTTCGCACTATCTGCAAAAAACAAATTCAAATTAAAGCCAATACGGTTCTCTATCCAACACAGTAGAAATCAAGTCGATATCTAGAAAATAAAATAAGTTATGACCAAAAAGGTAAGCAGTTCTACTACTGCCTCTTTCCGGCCACTTTTTTGTAGAACTGCTTACCTTTTTGGTCATAACTTGCTAAGTTTTCACTATATCGACTAGATTTCTTTTGCGTTGGATAGCTAACCGTATTGGCCTTAATTAGAAATTTTTTTCTGGTGGATAGTGCAAGAAAATTTTTTTATAATTTTTTCAAAAAAAAAGCAAAGGGGGTAGTCCATGGTTTTTTTTTTTTTTTTGGAGAAAAATATTTTTTTCGCACCATCTGCAAAAAACAAATTCGAATTAAAGCCAATACGGTCCTCTATCCAACACAGTAGAAATCAAGTCGATATCTAGAAAATAAAACAAGTTATGACCAAAAAGGTAAGCAGTTCTACTACTGCCTCTTTCCGGCCACTTTTTAGTAGAACTGCTTACCTTTTTGGTCATAACTTGCTAAGTTTTCACTATATCGACTAGATTTCTTTTGCGTTGGATAGCTAACCGTATTGGCCTTAATTAGAAATTTTTTTCTGGTGGATAGTGCAAGAAAATTTTTGTATAATTTTTTCAAAAAAAAAGCAAAGGGGGTAGTCCATGTTTTTTTTTTTTTTTTGGAGAAAAATAGTTTTTTCGCACTATCTGCAAAAAACAAATTCAAATTAAAGCCAATACGGTTCTCTATCCAACACAGTAGAAATCAAGTCGATATCTAGAAAATAAAACAAGTTATGACCAAAAAGGTAAGCAGTTCTACTACTGACTCTTTCCGGCCACTTTTTAGTAGAACTGCTTACCTTTTTGGTCATAACTTGCTAAGTTTTCACTATATCGACTAGATTTCTTTTGCGTTGGATAGCTAACCGTATTGGCCTTAATTAGAAATTTTTTTCTGGTGGATAGTGCAAGAAAATTTTTTTATAATTTTTTCAAAAAAAAAGCAAAGGGGGTAGTCCATGTTTTTTTTTTTTTTTGGAGAAAAATAGTTTTCTCGCACTATCTGCAAAAAACAAATTCAAATTAAAGCCAATACGGTTCTCTATCCAACACAGTAGAAATCAAGTCGATATCTAGAAAATAAAACAAGTTATGACCAAAAAGGTAAGCAGTTCTACTACTGCCTCTTTCCGGCCACTTTTTAGTAGAACTGCTTACCTTTTTGGTCATAACTTGCTAAGTTTTCACTATATCGACTAGATTTCTTTTGCGTTGGATAGCTAACCGTATTGGCCTTAATTAGAAATTTTTTTCTGGTGGATAGTGCAAGAAAATTTTTTTATAATTTTTTCAAAAAAAAAGCAAAGGGGGTAGGTAGTCCATGGTTTTTTTTTTTTTGGAGAAAAATATTTTTTTCGCACTATCTGCAAAAAACAAATTCAAATTAAAGCCAATACGGTTCTCTATCCAACACAGTAGAAATCAAGTCGATATCTAGAAAATAAAACAAGTTATGACCAAAAAGGTAAGCAGTTCTACTACTGCCTCTTTCCGGCCACTTTTTTGTAGAACTGCTTACCTTTTTGGTCATAACTTGCTAAGTTTTCACTATATCGACTAGATTTCTTTTGCGTTGGATAGCTAACCGTATTGGCCTTAATTAGAAATTTTTTTCTGGTGGATAGTGCAAGAAAATTTTTTTATAATTTTTTCAAAAAAAAAGCAAAGGGGGTAGTCCATGGTTTTTTTTTTTTTTTGGAGAAAAATATTTTTTTCGCACTATCTGCAAAAAACAAATTCAAATTAAAGCCAATACGGTTCTCTATCCAACACAGTAGAAATCAAGTCGATATCTAGAAAATAAAACAAGTTATGACCAAAAAGGTAAGCAGTTCTACTACTGCCTCTTTCCGGCCACTTTTTAGTAGAACTGCTTACCTTTTTGGTCATAACTTGCTAAGTTTTCACTATATCGACTAGATTTCTTTTGCGTTGGATAGCTAACCGTATTGGCCTTAATTAGAATTTTTTTCTGGTGGATAGTGCAAGAAAATTTTTTTATCATTTTTAAAAAAAAAAAGCAAAAATTAAAGAAAAATATTTTTTATAACTTAAATAGTAAAAAGGATAACTTAAAATTAATATTGAAAATATTTTTATGTCATCAAACGCAAAACTGGCTTGTAAAAAAATGTTATAGACAAAGTTTTTCACACCTTAATTTTTTTTAATAATTCTTTAGATGTATAACACTTTTTTCCCCGGAATATATTAAATAATATAATTTCTATAGTGCCAAGGCAGCGCAGCCCAATTCTGATTTGCCCAAGCATGTTGCATAACAAATATAAATACAACTTTTGCTGTAGTGGGTAGGTAGAGTTTTAAATAAATAAATTCAAGTTTTATTGTTTTAAGCGTTGCGTTCTTTAAACAAAACCAGCATCTTTATTTCGTAATTACATAATTGTTAAATTTTAAATTACAAAATACGAGTACATACATAGAAAATATGAAATATTTAAAAGTCGTAAGTTCTTTTTTCTTTAATTAGCATTACGTTAAGCTATCAGTGATCAATGACGCATACCTCAAGTTGCGTTTAATTGCCACATTTTCTATGAACTCTTATAATATTGAACTTGTGAATGAATGACCGACCACTTATTACTTTGAGATTTTGTCTTGCTTTTATATTATTATCAGTTCGAATTAGTTTTTAATAGCATACAAACATACAACTTTTATATTTTAAATTTTCTTTATTGTTGCATATTGTTCTTAGTATTAATAATAATTTTTGTAAATTATTTTTTAAGTCTTGAAAGAAAATTTGAAAAAGAAAAGAAAAAATCCAAACAGACAGACCGGTTTAAACAAAAATAAAATGTTCTTAAAAACAAAAACAACAAAGCTGAACAACATCAAATACCATTTTCGAATTACATATTTACACTTTCTTGTTTATTCTTGGTAAACGTTTAAAGTTTTTTGACAATTTGTTTTTTGTAAAGTAATAAAGAGAACGAATGAATGGTCTGCGAAATGTGCTTGTCAGATGTTTCTATTAAAGATTTTTTATTTCCCGTAATGAGGTGGGTATACAAGTACTTCTGCATAATTTATTTATAGATAATCTAATGTAATGAAAATGTTTAGGTTGTTTCTCTATGAATAGAATATTAAATATTAATTCTGCTTTTTTGACTTTGTTGTTGCATGTGGGAATTTTTTGTTTTTTGTACATTGTAAATAGAACGAAATTTTGCATTTAACATTTAGATTAGTGTCCATACACCCATACTTCGCTATACGGCCACTCTTTATACGGCATTTTACTATAACGGCCCTCTTCAATTAAAGCAGCCTAAAATGTTTCGTTATAACGATGAATAAGGAACTTATTTAATTGCACCCAAACAGCTAACATCAACCAATTTGTCGAAAGCTTTTTCCTATTTCGAACTAGGAATAAGCATCCTCCTTGAAAACGATTCCGACGTCAAACGTAGTGCTAAAGTTTCTAGAGAAATTAACTCAGCCATTAGCTGTTATAAATCACTGAAGAACGAAATAGATAAGAAGGCAAGACAGACAACGTTGTACAACAAGTTACTATTTCTTCATCGTCTTCAGATTAAAGCCATTAAAAAAATATGTTTACACATATTTTATGTAACATTTTTGTTTATAGATTATTGTTGGTTTTTGGAGTCTGTTATATTTTATGTACGATTTGTCTGTATGTAATTTTGATTTAAATGAAATAAAAAGATATGCATTTTGAATGATAAGCCATGTTATTGAAGTTTTTAAATTTCTATTAAAATAATTGATTCTTTAAACGGATTTTCGCTTTTCGCCAAGTTTCATGGAACTTATCTAGGCCGTAAAGCGTGGTATGAGTGTATAAGAAAAATGAGCAACATGAAAAAAAAATTTCCAACTTTTTTCTTGCATGTTTTGTATACTTTAACGCTTTTTGTTCAAAATGTACCTCTTAGCCCTTTCAAGACCATAAGCGTACTGAATACAAAAGAGTCAATATATATATATATATATCTAAATTAGGCATCTAAAACACGGTTTTTAAAGAAAAATTTAAAAAAAAATTTATTTTTATCTTAAAAATTAAATTTTGCACACGTGAGCTGAGGGACTGTTAAATATAATAATTAAAAACAATAAATTTTCAAAAATCGTACAAAAAGCGTTTTATAAAATTTTAGGACTTCGGTGTCCCTATGGTCCTTAAAGGGTTAATAATAGTATTTTACAGTGAAGGTACATAATATTTTTTATTATTCTGATAATTTGATATAATTTGAAATGTAAAAAAAATTGATATTACCCCAGTCACTGACTTGGTGGAGCACTAACTTTCGGAGAGAGAAATATCTTTCTGTGTCACCAACTTTGGGATGATATGCAGTGTTAATGTTAAGTATTTAACTCAGGTATAATTAGAAATTTAATACGGGACTTGTTTAATTTCAAAAGAATAATTTGCTTTTATCTTGGTTAACACTAGAATAAAATTGTTAACGCCTTGTATCTGGTTTTTTTCGCTCCCGATTTTCATATTTAGATTTAACAAGTTAAATTCGGCTGTGCCAAAATTTCTACATGCTTCACTGCACCAGCCAAATAAACATATTTTCCATTTTAAGCATTCTTCTTAAATATTAAAAAAATGGCAAATAATAATTTCTTGTTAATCGTAAAATTAATTATTAATTTCAGTTCCAAAAATTCAAAGTATGGAGATCTAAGCAATAAAATGTCTTTAAAAAGAATCCAATAAGTATTTAAAATAAATGAAATTTAATTTTAGGTAAAATGTCTGCAAACATTTTGCAAAACAAACATATTTAAGTTCAATTAATCTTTCACTAAGATCTTTGTATTCATATTTCTATTACACACAGGGCATTAAAAAACACACACACGTGCTGAATTTAAATACGAGTAGCCACCTGTTTACTTATTCACTTAAAAAGGGACTTCACAAATCGACTGAATATGGTGGTGCATGTACGGTGTAGTAATTACTAAAGAGCTGCGCAAGCATAGTTGAAATGGCTTACAAACACTTTTCCATATATAAAATATTACACAAGCATACTTGAAAGAACCACATCACTACAAGACACAGCAATTTTAGTTGCACAACTCTTGAGTTTATAGAAGAGAGGGAAAAAAATTAAAAGGGTGCAAACTTCTTTTCCTCTCTGCCCTAACTAAAATTGCAGTGTATGTTCCCCCCATTAGGAAAATGTTGACCACCGTTGTCATAGGCATGAACCCAAAACTATCTTCCAACGAAACTTATGTCGTTAACTTTGCTAGTCAATATTTTCTTAATTTACAGAAAGAAAATCGGAAGAAGAAAAAATTATATTCACAATAAAACTAGGCTATCAAATGCATGTCATAATACCAAATGAAAATTTGTTCGATAAACAGTTCCAACGATCGAAAGTAACTCAGTTTTTACTGAAATCTTCTCCGGACCAGCAACTTCAGGAAATTCTACAGATTTTAATTTCGCAAAACAGGCTAGTGAATCAAATCTATTTATGCTCTCCTACTCGCTTTCTACCTAAACAAATTTCACTACAACAATCCGGGCACTCCAACAGTCTCTCATTAAAATGAGTATAAAAAAAATATAAAAGACTCACAGTGAAAATGGGTCGGAATTTAAATTAATGTAATAATTATTTTCTAATTAAAGTAAAATTAATTAAAATGCCATTAGCATTTGGCAACTTATATACACACAAACACACACATGCAGACATATATTCACATGCCTACAAGTTAATAAATAAATATAAAAGAGAGTCTGAATTTAAAGTCATAGCACATTTTCGAATTTCAATTAGAAAGAGGTATTACCAGCCATGGACGAGTATCGGGAAATAGTCGCAGAGACTTATATTAAACAATATCTAGGAATGAAATTGTTTGCCTTGTGGGAAATACCAGCCAACACCGTGAATTATTTGAAAACGTTACATAAAATTCATTTCTGGTTTAATTTTATGTTTTTTGTACAATTATTTAATTTGATCATGGTCATGCAAGTTCTTACCAACATTGACAGCATTGAGGAAATTCTAAATGTGCTTTTTATATTGGCGACATCAATTGCAATATCGGGAAAGCTTTTAACGGTTAAAATGAAAAATCAATTTTATGAAAACTTTTTCAAATTAATGTTCCAGAAAGAGTATCTGCCACGAAATTCAGCAGAGAGAAAACTATTTCTGCAGTGCATTAATTTAAATACAAAAGTGCGCAACTTTTATACACAATTTGCATGTTGTTCTTGCACTTTCTTAATTATAACTCAACTGTTCAGTGGTACCAAAGAACTGCCAGTTAATGTTTACAGTCCTTTTGGCTTAGATGCAAATTGGAAATACAATACCGTGTATATTTATGTGTGTTTATGTTTAACTGTTGGATGTTTATCTACCGTGTTGTTCGACACATTAGCATCATCCTTTTTTATACATTTAAAGGGGCAATTGGATATGTTGGCACACCGTTTAGAAAATATTGGCAAAAATACAAAGTCCGCTACTCAGGATTTCATATTGCAAGAGTTGAAGAATTGTGTGCGTGATTATAATAGAATTTTAATGATGTCCCATGATATTGAGTATTTGGTTAGCGGGCCCATATCCTTACAATTTGGCTGTTCGGTGTTTATATTGATTGCAAATTTTTATGTCATGTCCACGGTAAGTGAAGAAAAACAATCAAAGTAAAGAATCAAATTTCAATAGAGTTTCTTACATTCTAAAGCTTAAAGTCGTATCTTTTGTGTATCTTGTATTTTGTATTTATCTCTTGCTAGCTTTCCGCTTCTGGTGATATTGTTAAATTTATAAACGTGTCCGTCTATCAAGCTGTAATGCTATGGCAAATTTTTATGTTGTGCTATTTTGCTAATGAGATAACACTGACAAGCTCTGAATTAGCATTTCATCTTTATACGACAGACTGGTGTAATTGGAATAGGATTAATCGGAAATTGGTTTTGCTTATGTTGCTGCGCTTCAAGACACCAATACGTATTTCTTCTATAAATCGTTGTTACTCGTTTAATTTAGCAGCATTTACTTCTGTAGGTTTTTCAAGTACCAGCACTTTTTGCAAATAAAAAAATTTATTAATTTTTTTCAGATAGTAAATTCTGCCTACAGCTATTTTGCTCTTCTAAATCGCACCGACAATTAAATATCGTTAGCATGGGTGAAATCCCTATTTGTTAGGGACAAAATTTTGGTTTGCATAATTTTTTGTAATGTCTTTTAAAGTGTCTCTCACAAAACTTTCTCCGGAACAAATGGGTTAATTCGTCCTTATAATAATAAAAAAAATTTTTAGAATAGCATTTTTTGTTAGATAATTGTATAACTTATATAAATTCACTCGGGCTCATTATTACAACTTTCGATAAATAAAGTTGGGATTTTACGCGGTCAAATAATCGGTTTTTGGTTAAGGACTCACTATCCGATATTTTTACAAATTAATAATATGATTTGTATTAAAGAAGCGGTACATATGGCTTATCTAATAATAAAATAATTTATAGGCTGTAAAGAAATGGCACAAGAAAGCTTAAGCGAACGAAAGCAAAACGCGTTTGTATTGAAAACAAAAACAAATTTTTGTGTATTATTTTTGCTTTCGTTCGCATTTAGCTGAACAGGTCCTTAATTATTTCAATTAAATATTTTATTGATATTACATACACAATTTTTGTTGTTTTTTTCTATTTGTTTTTTTTTTTTTTTTTTTTTTTTAATAAAAATTACCCACAATATGAACTGTTTCTAATTAAAATTTTATGTTTGTTTTCTCTTATTTAATAAGGCAATTTATCTTGTAAATTATTAATATCGTTCAGAATTTTATTTGTGGTGGTGGGTGGAGTTCAGTTAAATACTGAAAATAAGTCTGCTTGCAGAAGCAAATTATTTAATTTTTCCTTTTTTTTTATTTCATATTCTCACGATAATGCATCACTGAAACACATAAAACCGAAGACGAAAAATTAAAATTCTTAAATTCTTTGGCAGACAACATAACCCAGCAAAAAAGAATGAAATGTCGAAATAAATCTTAATCACTTTTTAGGTTCAGAAGAATATAATTTTTAGTGATTTGGTGTTCCAAAAATTTTTATTAGGAATAATAAAAACGTTAATTAAATGAATGATACTGAATACTGAATAATGAATATTTTAAGTATTTAAATAGTTTAATCACGCATTCACAACACAATTTACATAACCTCTATGAATAAACGACATCGAATATTGCATTTATTTCAAAAAGAAGAACTTCCTTCCGATGTTGTTGCAGTTGCTAGGTTGTGGAGATTTTCCTACTTCTTTTTCCTCAGTGCCGTTGCTGTCATTAAGCCTGGGGTCTTGGTTTTTGCTGAAGAAAAGGTACTGATTTCTGTAGACAGCCTAATTGAGAAATAAGGTGGCTGAAATAACAGGCAACTGTAGTTTTGGTAACCATGAAAGGCCAAGGGGCTTAACATCGAATGACTACTGTAGAAGCTGTCAAGAGGAAGAAGAGGAGGAAACTGTGAAATACCTTCTCTGCCCCTGCCTTGCCCTGGTGGATAAGCGTAAGCTCTATTTCGAGTAGCAGTAACTGCGTAGTCTCACTGCACTGTCGACTATAAGGGGCCGCATGCTATATGACTTCATTAGGAATAGCAACTGGTTTAGCTGAAGGACTCGTTTTCTTTTTATTCTTATTCTATCCCCTACTCCCTACTGTCTTTCACTCTTCTATCTCTATTGTTATCCGTCTACAGGTATCACAAAAGGTAAGATGACGTCAGAGAACCCCAGTGAGTGCCCTTCTATTTTTCTTAATTGGGAGCACCCTGTGCAGCCTAAGGTAGTGATTTTAAAGCACACATCATATACCTATGTATGTCACCTTAGATAGACTACAACCACACACAGCAAGTTTATTTGGGCAATTCGTTCTTTTAAAATTGCCGATGTGTCTACACACAGTAATTTTGTTTCGGCAATTTTAGCATTCTTATTCAGTCATTCATTCAGCCTCAAGCTACCTGTCTTCTCTTTTTATATTTTTATAAGAGATAAGAAGAGAGAACAAAAGAAATTGACGAGTACGAGCAAGCTTGTACCCGTTTCCATTCCTCTTGCCTCTCTCTCCTACAAAATCAAGAATTGCCCAAATAAACTTGCCGTGTGTGGTCCTGGTGATACGTTACTTACTATGCCTTTTTTAAATATATAATTAATTATTATTGAGCTTTAGCCTTCCTGTGGAAAGCTTCGTCAGGAGGGCGAAATATTGAAAATAATAAATAATTCTAATAAAAAGACTAAAGCTCAATAATAATTAATTATATATATAAGATCAATAGTCTAAATAAATAATTATATATGCTTTTTTTAAGTAAAGAAAATCACTTCTATTATTATTTTTTGCTGGGATTCCAACACCAAATTATAAGAAATATAAAAAGGTTTTTGAAAATTGTTCCCATTCAAAAAACTAAACATAAATTAGTAAATAAAATTGAATAATAACAAGAAAATGTTTAACTGTTTAACTGAATTTCTTTACCATACACACGTTACTTACATACGTGCAGATGTGTTCATAATTATAGAACTGGCGATAGTTTGTTTGTGAAATGATATCCAATTGATAGAAAAAAATTAATTTTAATATAAAAGCTTTATCATAACAATAGGTCTTTGAATATGACTTCTCTCTCCAAGGATGGGAAATTAAAATTTTGATACGGAAGATAAATTTTATCAATCTTAGTGGTAATGGATTTAGAATATTTACAATTTCGAAAACTAATTAGAATTAAGCACCAAAAAAGAATAATAATTTATTATGTTACATTGCTGCTGTTCGCGATAGTGCGGCAGAAGAGCCATCAACCTCGACACGTCGTCGTGCCCAACAATCATCAGATGATAACGAATATTGACATGGACGATATGTGGTCTTAGCTGGATGGCGTCACTTGCCACACTGCCAACTCAACAATGGTTCTTTTATTTCATGTCATGTAAATATTAATTGGCTGCCACAAGCATGTGATTAACACCGTTGGACTCTTTCTTTGGGGATATTTAAAAGAAGAATAATTCAAGAGCTAAAAAATTAGATAATTCGGCACATTAACGTCATTGAAATTCAATTATGTCTCAGAGTGAGTTATTGAAAATATGGACCATCGGATAGAGGTATGCCACAGAAGCCGTGGCGAGCATTTGGATGATATTATTATTTATTTATGAAATGCAGATATACTCGTATATGATTGTAATAAATAAATTTTGCTTAAGTCAAAAGAAAATATTTTTTTAAATTTCTATTTTAATATTTTTCTCAAGTGATTTGGTTCGTTGGGTATGTTAATTTTTCTTTTCACTACTACTGCAGGCACATAATTCTACAATTACATGCATATAAATTTTGACATCCCAAAGATAAATAATTTTTTTTTTTGTATTCTCGCAATTACCTTGTAAATGAATATACCTTGGTTTTTATAGTTTAACCAGGAATTTAACAAAACTTTGGAGCAGTGAGACATAATGAAGCACTATTGAGCCGTTTGTGCCATTTTTGAATTTGTGATGGTTCGGTGGTGTTAATTTTTTTTTACATTTTCAGCTACCTAATTCATCCCCTTGTACCCTTGTTTAAATAATTCTTTCTTTTTTGTAACTAAAATTTAATCAAAACCAATCTAAGGAACCTTCACGTCTTCACATACTGCGAAAGATTTAATGAAATCCAATTATTGTAATTGTTATGATAAAACTTTTTTAAAACTTATGACACACCATTGGGGAACTGTTGGACCAAAATTTAAAATATTTAAATATGAAATATGTATTTATGTATTTGTAAGATTTGTTTTACAAAAAATATTTTTAAGAACTGTTTCTGTTAAATTTTGCTTTAAATAAAATAAAAAACACTTATGAATTAATTTGTTTTTTAAGAGAAATTAATTTCAGATTAGAAAAAATTTGTTTGGTCTTATCAAAGGTATTTTGAACCTTTTAAATCATAAGCTTGGCATCATCGGTGTAATCCACTCAAGATCGGAATATGCTATCCTTTTTAGTAATTACTGCACTAAGTAAAAAAGTTTTCGATTTTCCATTAAAATATCATGGCTGGCTTACAAGGCGGCCTGACGGCCATCAATTAGAGTCAAAAAATTCTGTTGTGAACCACCTGCTCATCAAGTCAAGAGAATAACGAAGTGAACGGAATAATGAAGGGATCTAGTCCTACCTCATAGAATTGACTTCTTGAATCTAATCAAAAAAAAAACAAGTTAAATTCTGATGTATCGAGCCTTATACATCCTTTTTATATTTTTCACTTCCATATTTTTCTTAAATATTAAAAAAAAAATTATATATCTAATTAAAAGGGCTAGTTTATTGAAGCGAATTATTAATGTAAAAATAAATTTTTATAATACGACCTCAAGGTTAATAAGCCAATATAAAGATTTAAAAAAATATTTGAAACAATTGATACAAATAAATTTCTTTGAATAATATTTTTTCATTAATCCTAAAATAAATAATTAATTTCAGTTCTAGAAACTGATATGAACGAGTTCTAAAAAAATCTTTTCTGAGAACTAAAATTTCAAAAGCAAAAATTTCGTTTGTGCTTTAGATTTTTCTCAGTCAATTGTGCACCGGTTGCTCTCATTTTTTACGCAGATATTACGACTGCTGTTTCTGTTAAAACTGTATACCACATTGCAAAATTTAATGAAAATCTAAAATGTCGGCTGTATTTTTAATTTTCCTGGTCCACTTGTGGACCGTTCTTTTTGATTTTTAGCGCAAACATTATGATTATTATTTCAGATAAAACGGCGTACCACGTTTCGTAGTTTAGACAAAATACGAGAAAAAAGCCACTCGAAAAATGATCAAAAATAGAGGTAGTCTCGTATTTGACTCATAGCTCCGTCATTTATAAGGCGATCGGGCTAAATTTTAATAGGAATTGCCAAACAAAAACAGCTAATAGGTTGGTATGCTAATATTTTCTGTAGGTTTTCTATGGGCTTCAGAAAAGTGATTTCAACGATTTGACGGACAGACAGGGTGTCCCACGTACGGTGTGGAAATTTCAAACGGAATCACAAACTTATATACATATAGCCTTCTTACTTACAGTGAAGGGTATAATAAAAATATATTAGTGATACGCATTGACACCAGCGGAAACTGACCGTTTAACAATGCTTTTATCATATATCCAAAGTTTACCTATGTACTCGTATGTATTTCTGAACACAACTGTACATATCGTCTTGTATGAATGTTAGTTTCCAAATTAAAACAACATTAATTACAATACGATTAACATTTAATTAGTCACATAATAAGTGCTACATATAAAAGACCAAGTACTTTTAAAAACGTGAAACGTTTACGAGCTGCAAACTGTTTAGAGTCAAACCTTAACAATGGAAAAATATCGGGAAGCAGTCGCGACAATTTATATCTTCCAACACAGATTGATGGAAATTTTTGCGATGTGGAACCTTTCGTCAAATAAATGGTTTTATTTGAAAATCTTCTATAAAATGTATTTTTGGTTTGCTTTCATGTTTTTTGCGCTGTTATTGGATTTTGCCATGATCATAGAATTTGCCAACAACATTAAAAGCATCACAAAAGCTATCAATGTACTTTTCCTGCTGGCTACAGTAATCGCAGTGTCGGGAAAAATTTTAATGGTTAAACTGAAAAGTCAATATTATGAAAACTTTTTTGATTTAATGTTCCATAAAGAGTATCTGCCACAAAATCCAAAAGAGAGAAAACTATTTCTGAAATGTATAGCTTTGAATTCAAAAGTGCGCAACTTTTATGCAGTTCTTTCATATTTAGCTTGTGGAATTTTTGTGACGGCTCACTATTCAACAACAAAGCAAACTTTACCAGCGCCAATTTATACTTTTATTAGTTTGGAGTCTGCTTGGAAATATAGTTTGGTGTATGCGTATGTTAGTTTAAGTTTGCTGAGTATGTGTTCTTTTAATGTGGCATTCGATACATTGTCATCATCCTTGTTTATACATCTCAAGGGGCAACTAGATATACTGGGACATCGTTTAGAAAATATTGGCAAAAATACAAAGTCCGCTACTCAGGATTTCATATTGCAAGAGTTGAAGAATTGTGTGCGTGATTATAATAGAATTTTAATGATGTCCCATGATATTGAGTATTTGGTTAGCGGGCCATTATCCTTACAAATTGGTTGTTCGGTATTTGTATTGATTGCAAATTTTTATGTCATGTTCTCGGTATGTGAAGCTTTTATTAATAGCCATAACTGAAGAATTACATAATTTTCTTATGATTATTTCTGTTAGCTTAGCAGCTCTGGAGATCTGGGAAGTTTGTTCAAAATTGCCATGTATCAATCTTGTATGTTGTTACAAATTTTTATAATATGCTATTTTGCTAATGAGGTATCACTGAAAAGTTCAGAGTTATCATTTAATCTATATAATTCAGATTGGTATAATTGGAATAAGATTAATCGCAAATTGGTTTTACTTATGTTGCTGCGCTTCCAAACACCAATACGTATTTCATCTGTAAATCGCTGTTATTCATTTAATGTGGCTGCATTTACTTCCGTAAGTCTTTTAACTTTGAGCGATTTTTGCTATTGGGGGAAAAGTAATGAAATTGATTATCTTTTCTTTTGTTTTTCAGATAGTAAATTCTTCTTATAGTTATTTTGCTCTCTTAAATCGCACCAACAAGTAAACACGAGCTTGGCCAAATATGGGTAGAACCGATGTGGGAAATTTATTATATATTTTTTTAAAATATACATAAAATATTATGAAAAAATATTGAGGAGTTTTTTAATTATTATACCTCAAAGTTAAGGCTTCTGTGCACTAAAAAATCTAGTAGAAAAATCTAAAATTTAAGTTTGTTTGTTATAGTTCAAATTCAAATAAATTTTAGATTTGTAAGAAAGGTATGTACACTTAAATGCAACACTATTTTTGTTGAAATATATTTATCATATGCGACATACCGTTAGCGCAAAGACAACTCCTTAGTAAAACCATATTTTTTATACATAACCCAACTTTGGTGATAAATTAAAAAAAAAAAAAACATCCCATAACAATTTTATAATTTTTTGATATTTTATACTCGTAGCTACAAGTATGTATTTTAACACAATAAATTTTTGCTGCTCCTGAGTGCTCTTTTGGGATTTATAATTATTTTTCAGTGTAAACGCCTTTACATTCCGCGATATTTTTCAGCTTAAGAAAAATAATGCAACATACTAAAGGGTGTCCCAACAAGAACGCAAGATTTAAATTTTAAATAAATGACTGATGCAGCAATTGAATTGTTTCTCTGGCTGTATGACATATGGCGCTGTCTTGTTAAAACCACAAGCCCTCCACATTCATTTCTTCAATTCTAAGCAAGAAAAAACTGGTTATCATTTCACGATACCGAGCACCATTGACTGTTTGCGCTTGACCTGCCTCATTTTCATAAAAAAAGGTCCAATGATTCCTTCAGCCCAAAAACCACACCACACAGTGACACGTTGAGGATGCATTTGCTTCTCGTAAATCACTCGAGGATTTTCCTCACCCCAAATGCGACAATTCTGCCTATTGACGAAGCCATCAAGATGGAAATGGGCCTCGTCACTGAAGATGATTTTATCGGCAAAATCAGCATTTTTATGTTGTCTCTCCAATACCCAATTAATGAACTCCCTTTGCTGTCATTTTTTACTAGCCTCGTACCTTCTACTAGCAAACAATAACAATTGTTCAAATGTCAAACAATGTCACTTCGAATGGCGCCAAATTTAAATCTTGCGTTCTTGTTCGGACACCCTTTATATGCTGCATTGGGTTATAAAATTTATAGAAAATCGTGTTCAAAGAATACTTTCAACACAGAAAAAGAAAACTAAAACTCTTGCTTTTCAAAATTAGATAAATTTTGGCGTATAAGTAGGTTCTAAAGAAAATTGTGCAACTGGCTAGATACTGAAATATTTTTGACCACTCGATATATGGAGTCACGAAACTGTAAGATATTTCCTTACAAATAAGGAACTCAAAGTTTTCTCACGTATTTATTTTCAAAAATATAAAATATGAATAATTTTTTAGTCAATTTTAAAATGTTTTTTAGCTTTTATACCACATTTAACATAAAGGTGAGCGTATCCTTGTACAGAATAAAAAAAATTGTATAGAAATATTGAGTTTACTGTAAGTGTTTTGTGTACTGAATTAGTTTAAGTAATTTTACTTTTTTCGCTTTTTTTTAATATTTTGAAAAAGAACATTTTGAGCTTGGCGTGTCAAATCGTTAGGAATATCATATCCGACGACTATACAAAATTTCATGAAGTTTGAATTTTGTTTTCTCACTTTTATCTCGTTTTTTAAATTTCAGGAGAGGTTACGAATCCCTGTTCAGAAATTTTTGAATTTTTGCATTTAGTAATGTTTTATCAACCTGAGTATGTCTGTGAAATTTCAGCTCTTTACAATAACTAATTCTATTTATGGACACTCGTTATATGAAGTCACGACACTATGCGTCGTCGCTGAACTTAATTTTCATTTTATTTTTACGTTATTCAAGAGTTTAAAATTTTTTATTCTCACGAATACAGGTCTCGAAAACTTTGTTGAACGACATTTTTTACATCTTGCTTCGACGAGAACAAACTTTACCATCAGTGGGTGCTAGACTATCAAATAATCGACATTAAATTATGCATTTGTGTTGGTGAAAAAATTAAATTGGCTGATACACACATCAAATTGATTGATATCAATCTCATTTGTATGTGATTTTTTTAATGAGTAGAGACTTACAATTTACCGTCGACAAAACACATTAAGTAAATATTAAAGGGCTGCACAAGCATATTTGAAAGCCACACATCATTACAAACATGTGTAATATTTTATATTAAAAAGTGCTTGTAAGCCATTGCAAGCATGCGTGCAGTCCTTTAGCCCTTTAGTAAATAAAATACATTTTGCCGTCGGTAAAGCACTTTTATTCTAATTGCACATCAAGAAAAAAATAAGATAATGTAACAAAAAAAATTTTATTGCTATTGCATTGATACTAGCAACAACAACAAAAACCAATTTCGATGAAGGACTGTAAAAAATTAATGAAAATTTTTTTCCTCCATTTTTATTTTTAAAATTTCTGCGATATGCACTCAACTTTACCCAAAACAAATGATGATTAAAGAAGTGGTGCCAGATCAGCAAATTTTGCAGTTGTGCCAGACCAGCAAATTTTGCGCAAAAATCAAACTAGTTTTGATTTTCGTCAAATTCATACACAACGTATACGTGTGACGTCCATTTTTAAAAAACACGCACACACACTCATGATTGATGTTGAAATTTGGTAGTCTGCCAGCCACTTAAAACACAAGATCAAATTTTGAGAATCATTTAACCACAAATGCGCACTATAGCTTTGTGTGAATGTGCGTTATTTTAATTGTTTTATTGCTGTGATGTTGATGTGATGTGATGTGACGTCGTTGGTTTATGAGATGTTTATTTTCTACATACATATGTAAATTACATTTAGTTTTATTACAGTTTTTTAAATAAAATAAAATACATAACAAAATATTAATCTTTATTTGTGCTTAATTCCAGAAATTGTGTTGGTTTTAAAATTTATTCTTTTACTTATGATATTCTCATGAGTTATTTATTCAGTACAATAAGTACTGAATTCTTCTCTTCTCTTGTTAAACTTTTAAATTCCAAATAGAAATTATTACATATACAAATACAAGTGCTCATTGTAGGAAAACCCTATGTTTTTCTTATTATTTTTTATAATTTTTTGTTTTTGTTTTTCATATACTCTTTAATTACATTCAGTAATACCCAACGGGCATTCAAATGTAAAAGAGAAGAGAAGAATAAAAATAGAATATATAGTTTTCAATATTAAAAATGTTGGTTGGGAAATTTATTTGTTTATTCAGTTCAATGCTTACTGAGTTTTTTGTTTGAATATTTGAATCTTTTTGTGACTTTTGATTAATAATTCTTATTTAGTCAATTGCTTTTACAATATAAAGGTTCTAATGTTTGCAAGAAACGTTGGGAGTGATCTACTGAGGATTCAGAGTAGCGTCTGATGAAATGGTCCATATAGGTATGCTCTCCCCTTCAGTACTTATTGTACTGAATAAATAACTCATGAGAATATCATGAGTAAAAGAATAAATTTTAAAACCAACACAATTTCTGGAATTAAGCACAAATAAAGATAAATATTTTGTTAAACTTTTAAATTCCAAATAGAAATTATTACATATAAAATACATAAATTATTTTTTGTTGCCGCAAGAAGTAACATACAAAAAAAAACGGATTAGGCCTATTTATAATATTTCGTTTCGTTCTAAAATAGCATTACTGCTCAAATATAATTAAGTTAATGAAAATAAAGCCCTATATATCTTTCTCATTTTTTACAATAGGGAAATTTTATTGTCAACTCTATGGGTAACGATTTCCAACAACATTACAAAAAAGCTATATTTTTCTGAACACTACTGTACTTACATACATATTTACATATGTACGTCTATATGCATGTAACTATACATATAACAATTTTCTAATTATCGCAAAATTATTTACAATCCTTTAACATTTAACGAGAAATGCTTATAAAAGCATTTCATATAAAAGGACAAGAACTTAACAACGTATAACATTTTTGAATTTCAAGCTGCTTAAAATTAAACGCATATAATGGAAAAATATCGGGAAGCAGTCGCGACGATTTATATCTTCCAACACAGATTGATGGAAATGTTTGCCGTGTGGAACCTTTCGTCAAATAATTCGCATTATTTGAAAATCTTCTATAAAATGTATTTTTGGTTTGCTTTCATGTTTTTTGCGCTATTATTTGATTTTGCCATGATCATAGAATTTGCCAGCAACATTAAAAGCATCACAAAAGTTATCAATGTACTTTTCATGTTGGCTACAGCAATTGCAGTGTCGGGAAAAATTTTCATGGTTAAACTGAAGAATCGCTATTATGATAAATTTTTTAATTTAATGCTCCATAAAGAGTATCTGCCACAAAATCAAAAGGAGAGAAAATTATTTATTAAATGTGTCGAGTTGAATACAAAAGTGCGCAACTTCTACGCAATTCTATCACTTTCAGTTTGTGCTATATTCCTTGTGGCTTATTATTCAATTAAAAATAAAAGTTTACCAGTGCCAATTTATACTTTTATTAGCTTGGAGGCTACTTGGAAATATAGTCTGGTGTATGCGTATGTTAGTTTAAGTTTGCTGAGTCTGTGTTCTTTTAATGTGGCATTCGATACATTGTCATCATCCTTGTTTATACATCTCAAGGGGCAACTAGATATACTGGGACATCGTTTAGAAAATATTGGCAAAAATACAAAGTCCGCTACTCAGGATTTCATATTGCAAGAGTTGAAGAATTGTGTGCGTGATTATAATAGAATTTTAATGATGTCCCATGATATTGAGTATTTGGTTAGCGGGCCCATATCCTTACAAATTGGTTGTTCGGTATTTGTATTGATTGCAAATTTTTATGTCATGTCCTCGGTATGTGAAGCTTTTATTAATAGCCATATATCTGTACATAACTGAAGAATTACATAATTTTCTTATGATTATTTCTGTTAGCTTAGCAGCTCTGGAGATCTGGCAAATTTGATCAAATTTGCCATGTATCAGGCTTGTATGCTGTCGCAAATTTTTATAATATGCTATTATGGTAATGAGGTATCACTGAAAAGCTCTGAATTGTCCTTTAATCTTTATAATTCAGATTGGTATAATTGGAATAAGATTAATCGCAAATTGGTTTTACTTATGTTGTTGCGCTTCGAGACGCCTATATGTATTGCATCCATAAATCGTTGTTACCCACTCAATTTAGCTGCTTTTACTTCAGTGAGTTTTTAATGGCTAATACACATATCAAATTCAAGCTTCAAACTGGTTTTGATTTTCGTCAAATTTACACACAATGTGTACAAATGAAGTACACAAATATATGATTGATGTTGAAATTTGATGTGTGTATCCCTCGCTTTAGATGTTGAAAAAAGCTAATATTTAATTTTTCTTTTCTTTTTTTCAGATAGTAAATTCGTCCTATAGCTATTTTGCTCTTCTCAATCAAACTAACCAAAACGAATAATCAAGGCAGCAATGCAAATAAATTTGTCACCAAATATTTTATTAAAAGCTTCTCTTGATACTTTTGAGGGACTAAAGTGTAATTCTCACATTCGCACATTCTTTAAAACTGAATAAAACACGCACCTTATAGTTCTGTTTTTATTGTAAATAGTAGAAACATTCCAAAGGCTGGTTGTTTTACAATTGTACTACTGCACCAAAAAAAGTTTGTGCTGTTTTGTGAAAGAACATTCGAAAAAGTGTTATTATTAACAGAAATATTGAGCACGAAGACGGTTTTCACCGAAATTTTGATCAAGATGTATAGTTTGGGAAGATATCTAAAGTATGTATTTGTAATAATTATGGAGGACTGTTGGTGTGGTAATCTTATTTGATTAACTTATGACATCCCTTCCTATTCTCTTGTGCCTCGCTTTTGCAATAATCAACACGTTTTTCTTCTTATTATTACTTTATTTTATTAATAATTAAATCTACTGGCATCTATTATATATAAAATGTTGTTCGCTTGTAATTGCATCAAGTGAGAACGGCGTTTTGGCTATTTTTTATAGGTTTAGAATAACCAAACTTAGGTTTTTATTAAAAAACATATTTACCACGCCCACTTTTAAATTTAAACGGCTGGATCGATGTAACTATTATACTTTTTTATATGTTCGGTATAACCTTACTTTTTATGTAAAGAAAGATTCACCACGCCTGTTTTTAAGCCCACTTTTTAAATTTATCTCGAATCAGAGAACAGCTTAACTGTTATACCATTTTGGAATTGGGACTAAATGCGCCAACTTTGATGCAACTGGCCAAAATTTTTTAGTACATTTTCTTCAACACCGTCGTTTAAAATTGGGTGTAATAATAACCTTCAAAACATAGTTGGCCAAAAAAATGGTATTTTCCTTGAAAATTACTTTATTGTGGTAAAATTTTTTATTGACGTTTGCAAAAGGCATGCTTACAATAACATAACGAGATATATCAATGCAGGGTACCAAAATTAAAAAAATATTCCGAATGGCAGTAACTCGCGAAATACCCGACATAAAATTTTTTTCTAATTATTCTGGGAGCAGTTACCTTGTGAGCTATCACCCACTTTGAAATATGGGACACCGTGTATATATCATTTAAGAAAACTTGAGAAATCTGTTCGTATTTCTCACCCAAACAATTTTTTTTTAATAAGTTTTACCATTTTTCAACTTTATAGACGTTTTTACACAATATTTTATAAAAGAACCGTACAACTTTTGAATTTATTTTCAAAATAAGTTTATTTATGGGTAAAACCCAACTTTTTTTAAATCCGTTAAAAATTTATTTAAACAAATTTTTTCCAGATATGCCTGCACAATATTTTTCATGTTTTTATGCGCTTTCTGTTTAGTGAAACTTCTAGAATGATGCAGGTACAATTTTATAACACAAATATGTCATAATAGAAAATTGGTACAAGAGTGTTCACCAAACTATATACTTTTGCAACAAAAAATGATATCATTTTTTTTTATTTGCATATTTTTGCACATGCATTTTATGATAAGGTTTATGCTTAAATTACATTTACTCCAAAGAAATAAATTGTAAAAATAACGTGAAAGCACCAAAACACTCTCTCTATTACAAGCCGCTCTTCAAATCCGCAAAAAAATCATTCTATTCCAATGTTATTCAGCAATTGTTTTCGGACCAAACAGCAGCATCGTTTACAATTAAAATAAAAATATACGGCACACGTAATAAATTTTTTTATAACGGGTGGCCTAAATGAGACCTAGTGAGCATATTGTAGTCATTGTTGGGGGTCTTGCGGTAGAAGCTGTTGCACAATTTGAACTTTGTATGGATACATCTTAAAATCCAGCTTTAAAATTCTCTGTAATGTTGTTCTGGGTATACCCAATTGGCCGGAACGGCGACGAGTTGAGACAGATGAATCATTTGCAACACTCTGCTGCACAGCTTCCACGTTGTCTTCAGTACGAATATTTCGATGAACACCTCTTCCTGAACGGTCGGCAAATGAACCCAGTTCCTCAAAACGGCGAACTAAACTTGTAATCATGGAAGATGTGGGCGCTGATATTACGTTAAAAAAAAAACGGCGATAATTTCGCTGCGTCAGAACAATTGATCGTTGAGAAGAATAATAAAAATTGATAATTTTAATGCGTTGTTGTGGACTATACGTATTCATTTTAAATTTCCAAGAGTTCAGTTATAATCTGCAAAAAGAAAAAATAAATTATGTTAAAAAATAAAAAAGTTATTTGTGTTTCACATCAGATGATCTTATTTGGGCCACCCTGTATTTACGGATATCGGTCATATGCCTTTACTTAAATCATAGATATACGATCCAAACACCCACAATGTTTTCTTTCTAATTCCGCTGAGAAACGTAAAAAGGGTTTATAAGTCGCATTTACATTATGGACATTACTTGCCAGATATTTTTTCAATTCTCTTTTGTGCTTTCCTAAACCGTTTACATTTCGAACATTTATGTCTAGATAGATATTTTTCAATTCTTCTTTGTATTTATTTTCGTGACGTGCTTAATTAATTTGTATGAAAATTTATTGAAAAGAACTTTTGAAGCAAGCCAAATTAAATTAATAATAAATAAATACATTTTAAAAATTGATTTCTGTAAAAATATGGGCAAATTAATACAGTGTACAAAAATGAAATGAAGCAACAAGACGATTATTACGAAAAGTTGATGAAGTAGACAAAAACATGTCTAGTACAGACGGTCGTGTTCTGCACACCCTGCGTATTTACCCCTTCGCCTACAAACTTCGTCTGTCTGGATAGAAATGTCCATAATGTAAATGGGGAATTATGTACTCCGACCATGTAAATGTAACAATGTTGACAAGTCAAGAAAAAACTTGAAGCGCCAGCTGCTTTCTTGATATCACCTTGTATAAATTCACCTTGCATCAAAGATATTTGTTATCTGTTATCTGTCCGTTATTTAAGCAAAAATAATTTATAACTTTATTATGAGAAAGTTAATATAATCTACGGTTCGCCTTACAAAGTGGCTAGTCATACTATTTTTGCTTTTTAAAACAATATTTAATGAACTTTATTTCACCAAATATGTATAAATAATACAAATTAATTAATTTTTAAGCATAATGCATTTTCTACGTGGCATCATCATTTCCTATTCTTAGTTCATGTTACCATACACTGAAAATATATTTCGTTTAATATCAATCAGCTGATATGAACAGCCTTGCAAGTGCGGACATAAAAGAAAATCATTAATTTATATAGAAAGAAATAATCACAATATAAGTAAATAAATTTTGTAAAATTTGCTTTAATTTGAAACAAATCGTATTACAATATTTAAAAAAATTGTAATAGAGTAATACAAAAGTAATGGCAGCTAATGTTTCCACACTCACCAGTATCTGTTTATATTGCGGGGTCTCAAGAACCGCTATTGACAATGATTTTCACGAAATTTTTAATGAAGTTGGTCTGGAAATGCAATTGCCACAATTAGTTGAAAATATTTTTGGCATAAAAGTAAAGAATGAGAGCAAAAAATATTTATGTGATGATTGCGTTAGCCTTCTAATTGAGTTGTATGATTTGGAGGAACATAAAAGACAGCAAAGTATTAATACAGCTGAAGCAAAGGTGTCTGATTCAAATGAAGATCACCAAAATAACACATTTAATGAATTTATAACGGAAAATGAATTGCAAGTTTTTGACTCATTTACAAATTTTGATCATTTAAAAGAAAATATAACTAATTCTAATGATGGAGATTCTTTGGAAGAAGAATTTATCCAAATTAATAATAATATAAGCAGTAAATTGCCCCAGCTCGTGCCGATCAGTAATCAAAATAATTCATCAAACTTTATCACCTCAACTTCTACCAGCCAGCAGGATTCTGAAATTATCGAAGATGATGAAGAACGAAATTCAGATATCGAATTCATGGTTAATAGGAAGACAAACAATATAACTGATAAATTACAATTACAAGAAAATCAAGAAACTATTATACATGATGATGAGATAATTATTGTAGAAAGTGAAGAAAATGACAGTAATTTAGAGTTTATTGAAGAAACTAGCTTAATGGCGGATACTATGGAGGCGGAAGAAAAATTAGAGGAAACTTTGCTAGTTATTGATGCGACACATTCTCAAACTGGAGACAATAATGAAGAACTTAGCTTAGAAGATGTATTTATAGAAGAGCTTGAGGATATTTCTAAGGAAGACGCTTCAATAGCAAATAAAGCCAAGGGATGTACAATGAAAAGTTCAAATATAAATTCGTTATTAAAAATCAGTGTCAATGAAACAGTCTCAAACGATACAATCGAATTCCAAAATGAGTTGAGTTGTGCAGAGGATGGAAATTATACCCATGGCGAGGAAGAAGATTCAATTGATAGTACTTTTTTCGAAGAGGAGTATTTAATAGAAGGTATTTAAGTATTTATTATATAAAATTTGATTTACCTAAACGTTTTATGAATGAAGGCTTGAATTACTTTACTAATGGTTAATTATTTCAGAAACAAGATGTTCTGAGGAATATGATAATGTTGATCTGAATGAATATTTGGGCAATAATTTAAAAACCAAATTTCAAGACTTGCATATTAATTGGAAAACGGAATGCAAAGTAAGCTTTTCACAAATAATTATGCTAAAACTAATATCATATAACCAACAACGTACCTTTTTTTAAATAAATAATTGTAAACATGATGTAATTTTTTAGAAAAACTTGTAAAAAAAAAATGCCTGCATGAAGAAATATTTAACCACATTTAAAACAAACTTTATTTTAGTTGTGCAGCAAGAAATACAATAAGTTTGAAGAATTAATAAAACATGCATGCATAAGAGACTATGAAAATAAGCAACAATTTGGCTGTGTGATCGAAGATTGTGAAAAAATTTTAGACAATTTAGCTACTTTTGCAATGCATTTAGTACTGCAACATTACGATAAACTGGAAAGGTACTTTTGTTATATATACGTTCATGTTCTGTATTCCATACGGATTTGAAAAAATGTGGAATTACTTTTTTTCTTCTTATTAAATGAAAAATTGTTTTTTTTTTAATTCTGCCAATAATTTCGCACCCAAAATAAAAAAAAAATTAATTTTAAAAATCTTAAAATAAACCACAGAGTAGTTATGAGAGTCTGAATTTTTCAATTCTGAATAAAATATTCGTATTCGGAATATAGAACAGCACTGATATATATATCAATGTATATTTTTTATTAAATGAACACTGAAATATATTTTTATTTAAAAACAATTAAGCATACCAATTTATGGTAAATGTCCAGATTGCCAAAAAAGTTTTTCAAATATAATAGATTTTAATAAACATTCTTGTTGCCGCAATATAAAACGTAAACCGGGGACACCAAATTATTGTCAATATTGTGACATGGACTTCCAGTCGTTGAAAAGGTAATGGCTAAGATTATACATACGTATTTATAAAAATAGTAATTGAAATTATTTACAAAGGTATGTGTTTCACATGCAGTTTCATTTAACGAATCGTCGTCCCAAAATATGTTTATTATGTGGGGATATATTCAATAATTCTAACGATTTTTTTGAACACACTCAATATCTACATACTCAAAAAAATGATATGGCATGTATTAAGTAAGTACTTTACCTTGGTCTATTTCAATATGTAGTTTTTTGTATGTTTTTTTTTTTTTAATTTTAGATGCGATCGCTTCTTTAAGGAAAAATATATATATGACAGTCATATTGAATTGCATAAAGATTCAAAATTTGTGTTTACCTGCTCGTTGTGTCCCAAAAAGTATACCAGTAAAGCTTCTTTATGTCAACACATGGTAAATAAAACAAAAGAAACTCTTTAAGTAATTTCTTAGACTTAATATATTTTAAAAATTTTAGGATGTTTATCACCATGAAAATAATAATTTCAAAGCCTTCGAATGTGATCACTGTGGTAAAGAATTTGTTAATAAATCCTCATATCGTAATCATATGCAAAGTCATGCAAATGATAATCAAGTGAAATCATTGATATGTTCAGCATGTGGTTTTATAACCAATAGCTTGGACAATATTAAGGTTTTAATTAATTTGAAATTTTTTTCTTAATATATATGTTATATAGATAAATGTGTACCTTCTTTTAGACTCATATTGAATCGGATAAAGATTCGCCTTGTTATTTATCTCCAATAGATGAGAAAATTTTAAACCTAGGCTATACCTGTGAAAATTGCTCCATTGATTTTCTTACAATTAATGACCTCAAACAGCATCGTTTATGTAAAACACACAACGATGACTTATACTATTGTGGTACATGCCGAAAAGCTTTTAAGAGCCTGCGGCACATGCGAAACCATTCTACTGTTCACAAGGATGTCAAAGATTGGAAGCAATTGTTTCCAATAACACGTTATTTTGTCTGTACAATAGGTGTAAGTGAATTATTTTTCGTTCTTCCTCATGAACCGTCTAATAATGAGTGTGTTTTCTTTATATGTTAAAGGACTGCAGAGAGTTTTATCCCATTTGGACAACGTTGTATTACCACAAAAAACGTCCACATAAAATTCAGGACACCCCAAGTTTAGCCAACGAGTTTAAATGTCAATTTTGTCAACAAATGTGCTCTTCAAAAATGTCTTTGGCCGTTCACGTTGCTAGAAGTCATAATAATTGTAAGTTTTTTCTTGTGACTACTTAAAAAAAATATAAGTTATACCTATACATTTAAGCTAACGTAAAATGTCCTCACTGCAATCGAAGTCATAAATCTCAAAAGGCATTACAAGAACATATTGATAAATTTCATATACCCGTTGAATGTGATATTTGCTTTAAAAAATTTAAAAACCGACGCAATTTGAAATTTCACAATAATTCAGTGCATCTTAATGTAAAGCGATATTTTTGCAAACACTGTAAAAAAGGATATTTTCATAAAAGTGAAAGAGACTTACACGAATTAAAAGTAAGTTGCCTAATTTGTTATTTTGTGGTCTTTGCTGTTTTCTTTTTAACGATAAATTTTAATATTTCTTAAAGGTTCATCCGAAAACATCTTTTAAATGTGTATTATGCAATTTTGTTACAACTTATGAGGAGTCTTTTGAAATTCATATGGACAAGCACAAAAATCAATTAAAATTTAAATGTGTCGAATGCGGTAGAAAGTTTGGGCGTAAGCAACTTTTGAAAAATCACTTAAAAAGACATATTAACGCTAAGTATGTCAATTTTTACATTATAAAAATTATTTTGTGCATTAAATTTTTTTAATTTATTTTCTATTTAGCTACAGCTGTGTCAAATATTTGAAAGGAACAGATTGTAAAGCAACGTTTCTTACAAGAAAATTATGGGTAAATCATGTTTTAAGTGAACATAAAGAACATAAACAAACAAAGCTTTTACAAATGGTAGAAGATATGGATTTTGAGTTATTAATTACTGATGATGATAGTAAGAGTGATAAGGATACGGAAATCTTGGCTGATGTGGCATTAAATGATGAGGTCTTTGAACTATTGTCGGAAAGTGATGAACAATAATATAATTACTTAACATCACTAGAGCAACTACTACAAGTGAGTTATTTTATTAAAAAAAATTTAATTAAAAAAACTGTCAAATAAAAATATAAATGTGGAATCATTGATGCAAGGCAAATTCGCTTTGAACAAAAAATTTTAATAAAAATTAAATTTTTCAAATGAAAAAAAAAAGAGTCATTTAATATTGTAATCTGCTAAACGCAGTGTCAATGAGCTGCTAAATTAACGAAATTTTTGTCATTTAGCGGGTATTTTTGGTGTTGTTATTTACAACTTACCCAGTGAACTTTCTGCTATACAAATAGATATAATACATATATAATTTTATAAGTTTATTAGTTTTTCTATTTATGATTTTGAAGTAAATCTAATTTATAAGGTTGCAAATGCTAATGATTTTCATTTTTAAGGTAACAATAAAATGTTTATTTTTTTATATAAAAATTATAATGAACATGAATATAAAACGCTGCGATTTGGAAAAATTAATTAGTTTTTTTCCAATTTTATTTAATGCATTCGCAGCTGTTTACAGAACATCGCCTCAAATATCTTGAAGTTCAATAATTTGCTACACAAAAATTAAAAAAAGTATTTATTTTAATTTCAGATAATAATTTTTTTAAATCAATTTTCTTTATAAAAAATATAGACCATGAGCTGGTAATTGATTTACAAACTCCAGATCTAAATTAAAATTTTAACATTTCCATTTACTTTACAGCATTAATAGAAATTGTCTATTAGAAACCACTACCAATTTTTTATATAATAAAAAACAATAATAACATCATTAGAAATAAGTAAAAAACTGTTTTTAATAAAAACAAAAAATTATTCAATTACATTGTATAATTAATTACATATTAATTATTATTCTTATTATTACATTTCTAACTTAAACTTTAATGATCGGCTTGAAAAAAGCTTAGCCTCACCACTGTTACGTCTCTCTTTTTTTTACTTAAAACAATGTATGGAAAGATTTAATTGCTTTTTTTATTTTTCTTAGAATGTTTAAGTTTAAGCTTCTCTCGTCTTCTTACTTCTCTCTCCATTAAAGATTTATACAATTTGTAACCAAAAAGAGCTGAAAATAAAAAACCAAATGAAAAGAAATCATGGAATACAAAAAACAAACAGTCAAATCAATGAATTAAATTACAGCTGGTAAATACAACGAGATTCAGTCTATATTCAACAGGTGCCAACTATTATAAAACCTTTGTTTTTAGTTGGCACATAAAACATACCTGCATATCTTCATATGATTTCATTCCCTAAGCTACATTTAAAAAATTTAGAGGAGAAGCCAAAAAACTCGACTTTTTGGCTTTTTCTCCAAGTCTCTTTACATGAAATCATATGACGATATGCAACATACATATATACTAAAGCAATGCACAAAAATACTTGAAAAACACACATCATTACAAGCATGTGTATTATTTTATGCTTGAAAATACTTGTAAGCCATTCAAAGTATACTTGTGCAGCCCTTTAATATATACATATACATGTATGCATATCGATAATGATCGTATTGTAATTGTGGGTTTGATGTAGTTAATCATGTATTTTTTATTTTAGTTTTTTATCAAAAGATTTAAAGCAATCAATACTTTTTTAAAAGATGTCCAGCGGTTTGCTAATGCATTCACATTTTTTGTAACCGATAACAACTGAAAACCTTATCGAAACGACAAGAATATTTTTATATACATATAAGTATGTATGTGTATATATAATAACAAACATATGAAGATAATACGTACCTAATATAAATAAGATCATAAAAACGAATGCAGCTAATATTGAATAATTATAAACTTTTTCAAATTGAGAATATTGCATTAGTTTTCTTTCGATGTTATTGATAGTGACAAGAAAGGAATCTTTCAATTCATATATAAATTGTGTTTTATTTGAATTTTTTAATTCCTCTAGTTGCAATTGTACTGTATGAATTTTGTTAACAATTTCGTGGGCAAATTTATTTGAACCGGTTTTTTCAATTACTGATTTAGCCGATTCTCTCAATTGTTCTATTATTTGTTCGGCGGTACTTTTACTGTGTGTCATTTTTTCCATTTTATATTATTATGTATTATTATTTGATTTTAACAATTTGTATCGTAATGCAAAACTCTTTGCAATGTTATTATTTTCAAGAAAAACAAAATAATTATAAGCCGCTTTTTCAACCGTTAACTAAACTAACTGTTGCAATGTTTGATTTTCTACTAACAAGTGAAAGCTTTCAGAGCAACACTCTCATCATTTTTGTGTTTGTACAGAGATGCCAACTACTTACTCAAAAGCAAAAAGAGCCGGCCGAGCAGTAAAAAAGCTAAAGCTGCTAAATTTAAAAAAATTGCTTAGAAAATATTATAAATTTTGTTACATAAATTTTAATTTGCCTATTTGAATGAATGGTTTTTCTAAGCATTCAATAAACTGAATAAAATCCATGTAATTTGGTCCCATAGCATTTTGATTGTCAATGCTCTATATATTTAATGTTTTCGACTCTACGCTCTATACCCTACCAGAAATGTGTGATAGAAACACATACTCATGTTGACATTCATTTGATCACACGCACACAAAGTTTCTATCAAATTTTTCTCAATGAATTTAAGAACTTGATAGAAACTTTCTTCCACGTTATGATAGATATTTCTATCAACAATGTCAATCAAATGACAGATCAATTGAGTGTCACTGTTCTTGTAGGGTAATTTGAATTATTTTACCGTTTCGTGTTTTAAGAAAAATTAAATAAAAACCAATTTATATTTTGTTTTAGTTTCTTTGCCCAGCTTTATACATAGAAAGTTTAGAAGTGTGGCTTTTTTTCTCTACTTTCAATCATTTCTATTTTTGAAACAAACAAAAATCAAACCATTCGATTTGGTTTCTTAAACTGCTTTAAATGACGGTTTATTCATATGAACCTTCATTAAAAACCAAAATCTAATTTTAAAATAGCTAAGTTGTCATCATTGTATTTGTGAACAAGCAAACAAAAGCTTTCCTCTTTATATGCACGTTTTTTTTTTGTTGTATTGCTATATTTCTATTCGTTTATGACGACTATAACTTGTAAATTTTTCTTATCATTTATGACGTTGAAAACTATCTATATACACATGCTTACACATGTTGTGAAAGGCTTTCTTATGACCATTCCAAAAATATGTTAATTTAACGAAATAACAAAAAATCTTTACCAGTTTTATTTGTTAAATATTTAAAGTCGTTAGAAGTTTAAAAATAAAAAAAGTAAATACAAGAGCCACTTTCTCTTAAGAAACAAAAAAAAATTAGTTAACCTGCAAACAACTCAACTAATTTAAAAGAACCATTACTTTGTATCAAAAATGATACAAATGCAAGATTGCGCCATCCCTCACATAAAATTTAAGTCTTCTGCTCATGTAGTACAAATGATGTCACACGATGTGTGAGAGCATGTGTGAGAGAGAAATACATTTTTTTTCTTCATGCCGTAGTTAAGCTGCCCATACACGTATGATATGTGTGTCTGATTTTTGATTTGTTGGATGTGTATGGCGCTGTTAGCAAACATGTCAGAATGAGTTTGAAAATTTTCAATTACAATAAATTTGTTGGATGTTAATGGGCTGGTACGCGAGCATTCGCCGTTTTTTTTTATTTTAGTGTACTAGATGGCGAGCAAAGAATTTTTAATAGAATTTATTGAAATTTTAAAAGAAAAAACTGCTATTTGGGAAACAAAAAGTGACAGAACTGCACAACAAAAGGGTTGGTTACTCCTTTTCTTTTTTCTTTGTTTGTTGCCAAAAAAAAAAAAAAAAAAAAAAACCAAAAGAGAAATTGCGCCGTTCGCTTCGTAATTCATGTTTACTAGTCGGCGTTTTTGTAATTCTGATTTGTTTCATGTTAGTGGTGTTCATGCTCTCAACAAATCCATGCGCACAAATCACATGTGTATGCCTAGCTTTAATTTATAGGAGAGATCATAAAAATTTTAACTTTTGCAAGGTAGATAATATGAAGGAACTTGTAATAAAAAAAGACTTGGTTTGTGTTATTAAGAAAACAAGTAAATTCGGCTGTGCCCTTAAATTTAGTAGCCAAATATTTATACGAGTATTTTTAATTAAAAAAATATAGTAAAAAGATTATTTAAAATTATTTTCTTTGAATGCCATTTTTTTCTTAATTCTAAAATAAAGAATTAATGTTACACACAAGGCATTTAAAAGACACACAGACACAGTTATACAAGACCGATTGCCTGGTTTCGTGTGCTTGCTTTCCATAAAAAAAAAACAAAACAGAAAGGAATGAAAAACCAAAATTTCGGTTGAATTTTTAGTTTTTCTTGGCCATTTGTTTACCTATTGCTTTGATTTTTTGCACAGATAAAACTGATAAAACTGCATATCGTATATAAAAACAGCCAGTCACTATTTGTTGTAAATGGTCTTTAAACGCTACAAATTAAAAATGGGAATAGCTCTCAAAAAAATTATATACAAATTAAAAGCTACACTGAACATCTCTAATCTTATTTCATTTTAACGTAAAAAAAATTAAAAATTAAACGAGGGGCATTTATCAAAACTTGAGTAAGAAAGCACAGTGCAAAGTATCCTCTATACAATATACGTATATGGTTGCACATTCTAAATCTTCTTAACATCGTTTATTGTAAAGTGTTATGCACTAGAACATTTTCTATGTATGCAGAAGAAGCTTTATATCACGCGCTTTATATGTTTAGATTTTTTCTGAAAATTATTTCATTTTTTTTAAGTAGGTTCACTTTGATGGCTTTTGCACATTTCAAGATAAACTCATAGAAGAATGCGGACGGTTATCACTCTAGTCAGTGACATATTTTAATTTTTAATTAACCTTAGTTCAAGAAATCATTAGATTATCTAATAGCCTGGCTATTTATAAACATTTTTAAAGCATACGAGACTGTCGTTATTTGCATTGCACTATCACACACACTACACTTAAAAAAGAAAACTTTTACTTTTGTTATTAGTAAGTATTAGTGTTTCTTAAATCTTACCAAATATCAGAAGCAATATAACAATCATAGTAATGAATATCATGTAGTCCCATGATGTACGAGCAACTGTTGGTTGTGTATAATGTTTTAAAAAATCTTCTGCGGAACCACCTTGAGGATTGTATAAATTTTCTTTTATTTTTGCGCGTTCTTCATCGCTAATGCCATCCATTTGTTCAATAAGTTTCCATACTTCTGCTACACTGGGCATTTTAAAATTGCCATTGGGATCAACAAACCCATCGGGACCATTAGCAGCAAGCACATCTTCTTTGAATTGTCGTTGATTGTTAGGATCATTGGCCATTATGTTGTTATAGGTTTATAAGTACTTAATGATTTTCAAATAATTGTAGGAAGCTTTAACTAATTGTTTAAAGGGAAGGAAGAATGTATTCAAAGGAAAATATTTTATTGCTTTTGCTTTTTTCTCTTTAGATTATAGCCAAATTTGGCAGTTTTATTAAAGGATTAGTGTGTTGTGTTTCAATTAATGATTATTTTGTTTAGCTTTGTTTTGTTTCTGTATAAAAATTTTAGGTTTTTGTATTGTTTTTTTTTTTTTTTTTATTAATTTATTTTTTTATGTTTAGTTAAGTGAAACTATACAAACTTGCTTGTCTATGTTGCTTTTAATTTATTTATTTTAAGTGGTTGAAAAAACTTCATTTCCTTAGTAAGAAAATTTGTTAAGCAAATGTTGTTTTTATGTTTTACATTTTGCAAATGAGCAGCACAAATAGAATAAAAAATTTAAGAAAATATAGACATTTATATTACATGTAAAATAAGTAGGGAGATTATGTATGCAAAATTAGAATTTATTTTAAATAATTGAAAAACTACGTGTGACAAAAAAAGGAAATCAGGAAAAAAATTTGGCATAAAACAACATCAAAGAAAAATATTCTATGTATGCATTTTAGTATTCTTAATATGCATTTTCGTTGTACAGTAGACGCTCGTAAAATAGAACTCTTATAAATTTGAATTCTTCGGAAATTATAACTAATGCTTTTAATTAGAACCGTGAGTTCTAATTTTTAAGCATTTTTATTTTTGTTTGTTTTCAACATTTGAAAATTGTCTTTATAGCTTTTATTTGGCTTCCCCATAGTACAAAATAAAGGGAATCTCAAGTTACTTATGTAAATTTTATTGTTTTTTTTACTTATTGATAGCTTTTCCGTTCATGCAACAAATGAACAACTTCGATCCGAGGATGAGAACATAGTTACATACTTTTTTCCGCCAAATGTGACATCAGCTATGCAACCAGTGAATCAAAATCCCATAAAATTAATAAAACTTAGTAGTTACAGGAGTTGCTTACCCAATTAATAGCTGAAGGTGGTTAGCTGAATAATTTTTTCAAATCCCACTCAATACGTTATGCAATAATATTACTCAAACAATATTGGGATGAGTTGATCCAAATTGATAAACTGAGATTCTGACCAATACGACATCGACGACAATATTGCGATAGCCCACTTAATTAAAAAAAAATTATGACTGCTATGAAGTTATCCAAATCAATCAAACGCTTTTATAAGAAATTGACTCGAACAATTTCATCAGCACAGACGAAATCGAAAAATGGCATGACGCTTAGTAGTGATGACGAAAATTCAGATAGCAGCGATAAAGATATTATTGAAGTCACACGAGTTACTTCTAATATTTTAGCCACTGAGAGCGTAAATAATTTAATAAATTTGTGTAGAACTAGCGAACTGTTGTCCATAACTGTTTGCCGCAACGGTATTGTTATAGCAAATTTAATAGAGCCAAAAAAAGCAAACAGACATTACAGATTATATGAATAACAATTAGTGGTTTTGAAATTTGATTCACTAAGTATGTAGTTTTTTAGTTTTAAAAACTTTTATTTTATAAGAATTTTATACAACATATGTACATGCGTAAGTATTTTTATATTATTTTTTTGTGATGAATTTCAATGAAATGGTATGTTTTGAGTTTATTTTATGTAAATAAAATTTTAAAAATTTATGCAGATGTTTTGTTGGGCATGTTTCAAACGAAGATGCACTTTTATATTGTTTTTAGAAATTACAATTTTTCGAAAATTAGAACTACAACAGAAACAAAGTGGTTCTAATTTACTAGCGTCTACTGTATTAACAAAATATTTAAAAATCTATTGAAAACTGGAAAATAAAAACTATAAGCTAAATTTCCAAAATGGTAAAATTTAAAAAATTCGAAGCTAATATGGAATTTTCGAAAATAACTGAAACAACAAACTTTAAGCATAAAATTAACTAAAATTATTGCTCGGGCTAAAATTGCAAAATTTAAAATTTGTTTGTATGATATTAATTAAATTTGAATTAAAAAAAGTTTATAAAATGTGTATTTATTGAAATAAAATTCAACTTTAATTTACCATGCTTTTATTTTAATTTCACACAAGTGAAATTATAAATTGTTCTTTGTATGAAAGCGCAAGACTTCTTAGGCCACACAAGTTAAAAAAATTTCAAACAATAAATTTAGAACTTATAAAACAACTAAATCACCAGCTTAATAGCATATGCACATAAATTTAATGGAAAAAAATAGGTAAAAGATATTCAATTTGTAAAATATTTTTTAGCATTTTTCATAAAAGTTTTTAGACGATTGGTTTGAATTATATTAAATTGCAATTCATTTAATAAAATGAAAAAATCAAATATTGGAAAAATAACATTTTAAAATTTTTATTTTAATATGTTGTATTTTTAATAAATCCTTTGTTTATTTAAAATAACAGAAATGTCTTTTGTAAAGATGTTTCAAACCCTTCTCAATATAAGAGAAAATATAATAAGTGTTCATAGTTTTTTTTGTTTCTTAATAATTGTAGGAATTACAATCAGGAAAACAGAAATCATTTAAAATACATTTCAATTTGAAGCACATTTGTGGTTTTCTTTTGAGGTTTAAATCGCTCTTATTTTAAGGCACCTCTTATTTTCTGAAGTCAATAAAAATTTTATGAAATTAATAGCTTAAAAAAACTTGTTTGTTTTGTTTAATATTTAAATTTGTCTAGTTGTTCTCTTTTACAATTTTTGTTTTATGTTACACATAGGTAATTAATGATTTTTTATATATATGTATGTATGTATGCATCACATTAGAAATTAAACAGAAGTTAATTACAATTTCTTTATAAAATGTGACCTTGAAAAACCACCATATTTTAAGAAAATAATACGTTCTCGTTATATATATATTTTGAACATTAAGTAATAATACTATTCAGTTTTTTAATTTAAATAATTATAATTATTTTATTTAATAAAATCAACTAAAACTTTCTTTGAGTCTTGCACACATACCAATCAATCTATTAATTTATTTTAAATAAAAAACAGCGATAATTTATTTTTCAGTTGCAGCTTCTATTGAGTTTCAGACAACTTTAATAACTGTAAAATTTTTATATTTTATTTATTTCTAAATCAAAAAAATCTACATACTCGTAGTACACTACACGCCTATATGTGACAATGTCAGCAATAGATTTGGATTTTTCAGAGCCACATACATATGGTAAGCACATAATACAAGAGAAAATGATAATAAAGTAGAGCCAGGTAGTTTTTGAATAGTGAATTGATAAGACTAACGCAACAATGTACCTATGAATAAGTATTATCAGTACACATAGAACTAGGGCTTGATTATTTTGCCAGAAACACGCGGTAAATATATTACGTGGCACGATATGAAATAGCAGTTGGTATCAGAAACATTCTACATAATCGATTTGTAGATTATGAAACTCTTTTAACTCTTTATTTATTAAGAAAAAATTATTTCTACACAGGGAAACCAAAAGTTATCATGGTCTCATAAACACTAAAAAAAAAGAGTAAAATAACATTAGTACAAATTTTTTAAATGATTTTGGTTAATTAGACTAAATGTAAACAAAAAATATACCTCAATAAAGTTAACTTATAATGTACTTTTAATATAGGAGTACATACATACACACGTAAATATGCTTTATAACTCTTTTAAAATGTACATATATATATATGCGTTACTTACAAAGCAAAGCCACGTAAAATACCATGGCTTTTTTTCAACTATCTACATGTGTGTATGACTTATCAGAAATCGGTACTAAAATTTTTATCTTAAAATCACAGTACAAATGAATATGTATTTTCATGATTTTTTTCTTTTATTATTGTTATTATTTTTATTATTAGTCTGATATTAAACGTTTACAACATTACAACTTTTTCATTATCGTTTGAACATTTTAAATTTAAATAATACAAGCCCTAATAGGTACAAGCACCAAGTACGACCGATCAAAAGCTGTAAACGTTAAAAAATTGTTATGACCGATATTTTAGAATTTTAAAATATACTCGTACATATAGAGGTATAAGTTTTCATAACACTTTTTCAATGGCCTTTTTATAAAACTATACTATTTTTGTAAGATTTAGCTAAATAACCACAAAATTGCAAAGATTTCAAAAACATAAAATAAAACAATAATATGCAGTTAAAACCAAACATGCTTATCAGAGGAATGCTTTTACGTTATCAATTGCGTGGTCTACATACATAATTAGGTAGTACTACAATATGCTTTCTAATTCGTTCCACATCATCAAAGACAAATTACAACAATAAGGAAATGAAGAAAAAACACTTACAAAGCAAACCAAAGACGATTGCTCCAGGCACATAAAATACCATATTAGGTATACTCTGTTGGTAAGGTGACGAGCTGCCAGTCAAATCTACCATTATTAACACTTGTTTTATAAAACTATTATAAATTACATATATAAAATATATAAAATCAACTTTTAAACAACACTCTAAAAAGACTATTAACCACAGGGTCACACTTTACCTTTATATATGTGTCACCGAGCAACTCTGTTTTCTTTTCTACAAATAAAGTTACCGAAAACAAGTCTTTGAACGGAACTGCCAGATTCAAGCATTACAATTTTCTTAATTAAACAAGTAGACACATATATGTGCAGAACTATACAAGGTAAAGTTTTCACTACAACAAACACGAATTACAAAAACACTTCTTACTTATGTATTGAATAAAAAGAAAGAAATTAAAATGTAGGTACGGTTATACACTTACAGTTCTCTATTTATTTTGAGCATAAAATCTTGAAAAATATCGAAGAAGAAACGAAGTTTCTCCTGTACATCTATCTTAAATGCTTAACGGTGTACATTTCTGCTGTATATAGATATGTATATGCATGTGCGCGCTTAAACGATGAAACATTTTTGGGTTCGCTGCTCGACGATACGCTTTGTCCACATATTATTTGCTGGTATTTGCTTTACTTCTCTTTTCTTTCGTTGATATCTGTGCAAATAACAACAATAATAAGACCAAGACCACACACAGCAATTTTAGTTGGGGAATTCTCGATTTTGTTGGAGAGGGAGGAACGAAGAATGGAAAGGGGTACGAACTTGCTCGTATTCGGCAATCACCTTTTGTTCTTTCGTCGTATCTTTTATATAGAGGTAAAAAAGAAGGCAGGTAGCTTGAAGACGGAATGAATGACTGAGTAAGAATACTAAAATTACCGAAACAAAAAATTTGTGTGTGGACAAAAGGACAGTTTTCAAAGAGAATTGAGAAGAAATTGGCCAACTAACTTTGACGTGTGTGGTTCTGGTCTAATGGCAACATGTCCGACTGTGTGAACGCAAAAGAAAAGAAAATACCAGATGTTTTTCTTCCAAATGTGTCCTCTTCTAAATGGTGATCATCACAGCATGCGTCAGGCTGCTCTATAACTTTTTATTTATTTTCTTGCAGTCTGGGTACTCTAGTATATATTTTTGTGCTTCAGTTTTTACATTGACTATTGTGAATATTTTTTCGTGCTGCTCACGCAGGTTCCTTGCAATAAACTAATTTTGCTGTAAAAACCTCAGAAAAAACATCACACAATGAAATTCATATATAACAATTTGTTCAAGAGAACCTCCACATACGCTGTGGTAATTGTAGGTTCAGTATTTTTCTTCGAAAGAGCTTACAATTTGGCTTGCGATAAAATATATTTGGCTGCAAATAAAGGTGTAAGTTATGAACTCGGTTTATTATGCAATATTTAATCACAAGTATTATTACTTTCAGAAACTTTGGGATGACATCAAGCATAAATACGAATAAATGTAGTTTAATATTAAAAAAAAAGCAGAAATGCATTATAAATAAACTTTATTAAACAAAACCTAATGCCGAGGGCATTCATTTAGTTTTCATATCTGTTGATAGTAAGTCGTCTTCCAATATTTCCCAGGGCTTTTCAGGTCTGTCCATATCCCACGGTTTAGGTAGCACATAACGGGGAGGCTCTTTCAACGTCACACCATTTTCTTCTACAGTTTTGAGAAACCTCTCCAATTTGCCTCCAGGTGTTGCTTCAATGCTACACAGCATTTCAGTTATACCCGCTTGCTGACAGCGTATTGCAAAAACTCTAGCCAAATTTATAAATGCCGCAGTGTCTTTCGTCTTGAAAAGTTGCTTTTTAATTGCCCATTCCGATGTAGAGGCACTGATAACTGGGCCATTTTCAAAATGATTAACTTCAGCAGTTACATAACGCCCACTTATATTTACACCTAATTTATGCCAAAAGCATCGTCCAGGCTTTTCTAAATGATAACCATCAGGTTTGTAGCCAATACGTAGTTTCTCCAAATTTCTTGGATTGCGGTTGATCATATAGACAGCACATTCTTTTGGTTGATAAAGTTGTTTTACTTTTCGACGTACTAGTGCAGAACATAGTTTCCTATAGTGTCCAGACATTTTTTAGATATTAGAATTTTTATTTAACAATTTTATAATTTTTATATTTTTTGTAAATATTTTACTCCACGAGCCTTTTTTCAATTGTTGACAGCTGGAGATGTCAAAATATCGATTGAATTATCGCTGCCGATTGTCAGTATTATAGTCGATAGTTTTCTAAAAAGTTAAATTTTTTTATTAATTTATCTTTTTTGGTGCTTAATTCCAAAATTCATTATTTATATTCTCATGGAAAATTGTATACTTAGAAAATATCATAGCAAATAATGCAATTTGCAAAACCAACATAATTCGAATTACTCCAAAGAAGATATTTTGTTAAAATATAATTCATTATGTTAATTAATTTATGATTGCGAGTAGTTTCCATGAAATGGTCCATATAGATATGTTATCCTCTCGATACTTATTCTACTAAATAAACATGAAAAATTCATGAGATTATCATGAACAGAGACTAATATGACTTAATAAACGCAAGCTTGAAAGTAAAAATTTAACAGAGAAGTTTTTATTAAGTGCCGTTGTAAAAAAGAATTTCGCATCCAAATTATTATTGTTTATTGATTTTATTGACATATTTGTTTCTTAACAACTTTGAAGAATAAACATTGAAATAATGTAAACTTAGCCATATTCAGATTGTATGGTCAACGAAAACTGTCCTTTAGGTGTAGATGTGCCATGATACCAAATACGAGTATCCACTAATACTGCAACACAAAAACAATAATAAAAAAACTTGTACAATTAAAAAATATATATGTACCTGCATCTCCAGGTTCAACCACAAATGAAAAAGTACTACATATTTGATCACATTCGGGGACTGGAGCTAATAACCAAGTTTTATTACCTTTCAGTTGAGCTTGCCACATTAAACGGTGTTTGTGGTCCAACTGCATAGAAACAAAAGAAATATATAATCAAGTTTAAATCGTGAGATCTATTCATTTACATGCATATAAGGTCCGTGTTCATATCCAAGAAAAATATAATCTCCATTGGACATTTCAGCATCTGCGGGTAGAAAATGAGGCCTGCCGTAAAGTTTTCTTAACTCGTTCAGAACACCAAAATGACAATTACTCCAACCGACATACCATGAGGTGCCCGAACTTAGCGTGGCTCTTTCTTCTGGCATGTTGAAAATATCTCTTATGGATTTTAAATCGGAATGAAAATTTAAAAAATTACACTCTTCATCTAAGGAATCAGGATGTTTCTTATAAATCTCTTTTAAATGCTTTAAATTGAGTATCTTAAAGGCTGGCCAGTGACTGACAGCGTTTTTAATAACTATTGGCAACGAAGAATAAGCATATGGTGCAAACTCTTCCCTGGTCATATTTTTCAATATCAACGGTCCTTGCACACCTCTACAATAGCCGCAATCACTAATTGGTCTTGTAGCTTCCCAAACCAAATAGTTGTTTGGCAAAAAGCACTTGATGCTAAGCAGAAATGTGAGGATATGGTATACAATTGGTGTTAAAAGCATAATAAATGCCATTATACTAAACGTATACCACATATTAACTCTATTTGGCCGTTGCTCTATTTGTCTTGACTTGTGGTATGCTTCCCGTAAGTCCATCGTAGATACCAAACCGGTACGTACAGCGCCATCATGCAAACTATCTAGTTTATCGATAAAATCTTGATCCAATCGTTCTCTACAACGCAATGCAGATTGTCTAGCCGATTCAGTATTTCTATTCCAAAACTAAAAGTTAAAAATTTTAATGTATTTAGCAACTAAACAAAAGAATAAAAAAAATTACCAAAAACATTACAAGCAACAACAAATTCTAAATAAATTAATTGTCAAACACATTCATCTTGCACTGATAGCACAAGAACGATACTATACAAGTGTCAATTTTCAGCTGCTTAATAAAAAATTGCACGGTATATTTTTAGTTTTAATATTTCTCGGTGGTTTTAATTATTAGCTTGCTTTATTTCCTAATTTATAAGCTCATTTTAATTTGGCTTGTTACTAGATGTGTATATCTTTATTATTAATTACAAGCAAACAATTTAGTGGAATGTGTTAAGTGTTGTGTTATTTTTTTGTTTGGACAATTAAGTGAAAATTATGAAAAAGTAATTTTTGAAAAAATTTATAGTGAAATTTAACAAAAGTTTTTAGTTAAGCATACATATATTGTTAAAAAAGCAAGTAAATCATGCAGTTTGTATGTTGGAGATATAATTTATTATATTTATACCAATACGATGCGCTGCCTCGACAGTCCTTGGGATGTTTCTTAAGGTGTACCGCTTTAAAAGTAAGTATGTACTTAGTAATACTTAGTTTGTACTTGGGAAATATTAAAAAATCGATTTTTAAAACCTTCAATATAAAATTTTGTGAACGGAAAAATAAATTATATGGGTTCCAAATGGCATTCAAGCAATTCATTTTTCAAGTGTCATTCATATTCTCTAATATCCAGTTCTTAGTTTGGTTGTTGTAACTACAGTTGGTTGAACAATTCTCCGTTTATTATATTGGAAAAATATTAATAAAATTGTAGTCATAGCTATTCAACTGTTTTCCGTGAAGGACACATTAATGCATTTAGTTAAGCCATGACTAAAACTTCTTTAATGCAATAAAATTTAAAGAGTTTTGTTCTTATAATAATTGAAATTCAAAAAATTAAAAACAGCTACTTAGCTGCTGATTGGCTTTGATAAACAGAACACAATTCGTTATGCTCGGATATGAAAATAGTTTAAAAAATTATAAAAATACGTTACGTTTATTACTTACAACATATAAATGTACAATGTAGAAACGTAAAATCTAACTTCTTATAAAAAATATTCTGCTAAAAAATAAGTGGGTGGTTATTTGGTACTTTTTCGATATTTGTACATTTGCGGGATAAAAAGAATATAAACTCCGTTTATCACAGCAACCAAAATAAATTATATTGTTCTCTTTTTATAAATGTCTCCAACGTATATTGATACTTTTTTAAAACTCGAGCAAAAAAGGGGTAAAATATGTACCCATATGTAAATTGATGCAGCATATGAACATTCTATTATTAATTTGTAACACCCAATAAAACTCTATTTAAAAAATAAATTTCAAGGTAGAAAAAAATACTAAAAGATTGCACTTTATGTTTAATTAACTTTTGTGCTATTTTTTATGTTATGTGGAAATCTAGAATTGTGATAGTAGAATTTAACGGTACTAAACTAAGTAAGATAGCATTGAGGACGCGAAATGGTTCTTTTTTATTAATTGTTCACTTTTTAATGAAAACTAACCATGTACTTCTGGTTAGGCTCAAACGGTCCTAAGCAAACTGAAAAATCATTAAGGGGACTAATAGTACTTTTTGTTAGTTTTTTGGTACTTTTTGATATTTTATTATTAACAAACCTATACGTACCAGATTAGGGAAAAACGTTTCTGAACAAATTGAAAAAAAATGACAAGAGAACAATATGGTACATTTTATTCATATTAATAATACTTTTTGACTTTTTAATGAAAACGAACCTAGAAGTACGCTACTGGGTTCAAACGGTTCTGAGGAAAGTAAAAAATTATTAGAGGATATATGGTACTTTTTATAATTTTTTATTTTTTTTTTTTATATTTTGTTATTAAGGAATCTAAAAGTACGATATTTAGTTGAAAACCATAAATAGGACAAAACGGTACTTTTTATTGATTTTATTGGTATTTTTGGAATTTTCATAATAAAAACCCTAGAACTATAAAGTTGGGGTTAAACGCTATTGATTTGAATGCTACGTTTTGATTTTTTAATGTTAACGAATTTAGAACTATTAGACAGAGCTCAGTAAATAGAAAAATCAATAAATTGACTATTTCTATATATACTTTACTGATACCTTTAGAGTTTATTTGTGTTAAAAAACCTACAACTTAGATTAAATAGGCTACATCGGAATAAAAAATTATAATAGCGACAGTGAATAGCCTTGGATATATAGATATAATTTTTTGAAACGGGATTCGAACCCAAAAGTTCTTAGCTTTTGGTTTGTGATTATATTCTGACACATACATACGTACATATCTTATATAATAAGCACCTATGTTTTTATATCAATTGATTTAACAAATATCATCAATTTTTAAGATAAAAATTACCTTATCTTATGTTATTTGCGCTTGCAGAACTTTAAGAAAAAAGTTAGATTGAGGAAAAAGGAATTTTTCCGAAAGCGTCGCTCCGGCAAACCAGTGTCTGGGAATAATTAAAATTTTTCTTATTTAATAAAATTCATGTACAATAAAAAAATTATATAAATAAGAATCTTAAAACAGCAATACAAATTAATTTCTATATTAATAATTATAAGAGATTCAGCAATACAAAAACAAATAACGAGAAATAAAATAATTTTCTTTGAATACCAATGATTTTGGTAATTCTAAAAAAAATATGTAATTAGTTTCCGTTTACGAAAACATCTGTTGTGAAGATCTTATTTTTAACAACAATAAAATGTTTCTAGGCATGCAATTAAAAAAAAAAAAAACTAAAAAAAAGGTATCTAATTTGAATTCAATTTAATTTGAAACGTTTTTAAACATTTTTTAAACCAAACTTATTTAATTAAATATTTAATATCAAATAAAAAACTTCAAATTAACAACAACAATCAAAAAATCCTCTTTCAATAAAATTTCTGTCTTCTATTTCACAAAAGGCATTTAAAAACCACACATACATACACACGACCGACTGCCTGGTTTCGTATTTGTATGCACAAACACTAAGCACATATACCGCTTAAATATTTCCATAAGAAAACAAAAGAAAATCTAAAATTTGGATTTTTTTTATTTTTGCTTGCAACGTTTTTTTGTCTGTGTTCGACAGTGGGCGAACTAACAAATCAAACACTTATTTCAGCTTAACTTCATTTAGTTTCTAAACTTTAATCTGAAACAGTTTGTAATACATTAATTTATAATTCATTTTCTTTTCTTTGATTAAATATATATTACTTACAGTTGTGCTTGTCTTAGCTTGAGCTAAGACAACAAGGTTGTCTTATAATAATTACAAATTAAATAAAGTTAAAATTTAATTATTAAAATTATATTGAGTCAGCATCTTTGTTCCATTAAAATGGCCGAAATTATTAAAATTACTTTGCCTAATAAATTTGAAAGGTGTTATTGTCAGATGTTGCTAATTTTGCTAGAAGTTTATTTATACAGAATAGTCGTGCTAATAATATTAATTTTACCGTTTTGTATTTTAGACAAAATAGGCAAAAATAACCACTTGGAAAAATGGTAAAAAATGGCGGTACTTGAACTTCAGAGCTCATAGCTCACATCCATTTAAGGATCGATCGGGGTTGAATTTAAATAGCAACCTACACGCAAGAACTTCCAACAAATTGGTACACTAAACTTTTTAGTAGGCTTTCTAGGGACCTTAGAAAGTTGATTTCAACATCCACATTGACGGACAGACGGACATCAATAAATCGACTCTGATATTTATAAGGATCCAGAATATATAAATTTTTTTAGGGTGGCACATGTACGGTTTAAAAATTACACACAGAATGACATTTTATTGCTTTTAAAAATAAGATTCTCAGAGAAAATTTTTTCTTAGAACTCTTAGTTTCTTGAACTGAAATTAATTATTCTGTTTAGTCTTCATAAAAAAAATTTTATTCAAAGAAAAAAATTTTTTTAAATTTTTTCATATCTTTTTTTTTAATTTTTATATTAAACTTGAGGTCGTATTACAAAAATTAATTTTTATATCAATATTTCGCTCCAAAATATTAAGAAGAATGTGGAAAGTAAAATATATAAATATTTGGCTAACACAGTGAAGGGTATATAAGAGTTTTTTTTTGTAGTTAGATGATATATCGAAACAATTTATTTAAAATAGCCAAATTAAAAACGCTATAAATAAATAAAATTAGGTAACTTTTAAAAACCTTTTTAAGATGTTGGTATACGAGTACATGCATTTCCTATTGTTTGTTATAAAATTAATTAATAGTTATTTTGAGGGTAAATAAAGTAAAAAACAAAATTTTCTTTAATAATTAGGAACCTGTATTCAATGAAAAGTTTTGCATGTTTTTCTTTTTATTTGCCTAAATTAAAACTATTTATTTATAAGCCTTAATTTAAATTTAATAGCTTTTATAGCTTTTATTTTAAATAAAATTAAAGGAAAATTATTTGCATTAAATTTACTCAATTAATCATTTAAAAGTTTTTGCTCAATTTATATTTCCTACTTTCTCCACAATTTTTGTTGTTCTTTAATTTGAGTACACATTTTAATGTGAGAAACTTTTTTATTCAGTTATTGTCATCACTTCCCACCGTACAGTTCAGTTCGTGTTACCTTTAGAGCGTTTAGACAAATGTGTAACTTGAAAAAGAATTGCGTAAAAGAAAAATTTGTTAAACATTGAAAACATTTCAAGAAAACTTAATAAAAATTAGATATTAACCGACAAATAATATTTTCGTCATACACAAATAAAATAAAATAATCAAAAACAAATTTAAAATTTTTTTGTGTAGCATGACGTGTGATTAATTTATGATTTTCTTTTAAACATTTAATAAGATGCATCCGGGAGTGTAGAACATTTTATTTTATTTTTTTTAATTTAATTGAAAGTTAGAAAGCAAAATATTATATATATCAGCTGTGCCGTACATTGTGCCCTGATTTTGAGGCATAATAAAAATATCTATATGTACATATACTTCCTGAATTAATTCACGCACTCTTTCAGTTTTATTTATATTTGTAATTCTCTTCTTATTTTTACCCATGTTTTATGTGCAAAAAATTAAAAGTTATTTTTTTTTCTAAATTCATCTATTTTCTTTTAAAGTGCCAACAATGATTTTCTAATTTGCATTTCTTAATATAGTACAATTCCTTGAAGGTAATTTTTCTAACATATTGCAATACAAATTATTTTGTTATTTGGAGAATTTTACTGTTATGTTTTTTTTTTAAATATTTTTTACAACAGTTTAAAAATGGGTATCGGTAGATTGGGGTTTTATTCTTTGAATATTTCAAAGAAGAATATTGAAACTTATCTGTTCTGAAAGCATTCTATGTTTCGAAATGAAAGCATAGGAAGTAAAAATATTCAAAACACATTCTATTAGGCGTACAAATTCAAAAATTTTCCCTCCGAATCGTAATGTCCAGTAGCCACCCGTTTTCTATTAAAAATATCGCTAACCCATTTTTTTAATTGCACTTAATAACAGTTCATATAAAGAAAAAAATAAAAAATTTTGAATGCAAAAAATTTTTTGTTTTCAATAAGAAAACAGATTTTAAAATAAAACGCCAAATTAAAAGACAAGTTTTTTTTTTGAATATGTACTACTTTTATATGAATTATGTAAACGTACAAACCATTAAAGCTGTCTAAATTAATTAAGAACGTGAAGTGCTGTAAAAACATTTTTTTGGGTATAATTTGAGATTGTTAAGTTGCCTTTAAAACTCCAAGAAACTTAATAGTGTTTTATTCACTGTCAATTACCATAAATTCCATATTTATATATATAAAGGGTGTCCCAGTAAGAGTAAACTTTTTTAATTTTAAAATAAAAAGTAGATTTTTTCAGATTAAGTATGGAATAAAATATTCGTAATGACAATTCGTTTAATGGGTGATGGAGAAAAGTTAATTTCCCTCTGAATGAATGCGCAAAATTGTGAAATTTGGGGCTCAGAAAATTCTCATGCAATCTATGAGAAACAAATACACGCTTGTGCGGACTTAGGACAGACCTTACTTTTTTGAAGATGAGACCGAAATTGCGGTGATTGTGAACGACATTCGTTACATAAACATGATAACGGAGGTCTTGTGGCCTCAACTGGACGGCATGGATTCGGCAAGACTTGCGACACTCAGCGCTTGAAAAAATCGATTTACGGCAGCATAAAATGAAAAGTGCACTCTTACTGAGATACCTTTAATTTATCAAATAATTTTTTTTAATATGAAAAAAAAAATCAAAATTTTTCAGTTTAAACTTCAATTTAAGAATATTATTTTTAATAATATTATTTATGAATAATATTGCAGGAACATGAAAATTTTTACAGTGCATCAGAATCAATAAAAAAATCGATTTAGCATTTTTTGTAATTGAGGGATTTTGCGAATTCTCATGAGGATATCTAAAATCAAATTTTTTTATTTGAAAAAAATAAAGAAGAAAACTAATACTTTGTTTAAGCTTAAGTTGGGATTATAATAATTTCATTTTATTTCAGCTTTGTGTGGCTTCTTTAGAACATAAATATTTATTAAATGAATTAAAATTAGGAAATTTAATTTAATAAATTTTTTGTTTTTTTACTTCTTTACTGCATTATTAAATTCATAAGTTTTGATTATTTGTTTAATATTATTTTAGGCAAAATTAAAAAGTATATTAATTGAATTGGTAATTTTAATTCTTAAAATAAAGTAAAGCTTAAATTACATTTTATTTATTTTACTGTTACTGATTACGATTCCAAAAGAAAATATTTAAACTCATACATCCACTGTGTATTGAAAATGTTTGCTCTCGCATCAAACTGCAAAGTACATAATGCTCAAAATTCATTAAATTACGGCAAACTTTTTTTATTTTATTTTGAAAACCCTAGTTGAAAATATCATACAGTTGGTTTTGCTAAGTGTAGCCTGACATTTTGCTATTTACAAAATAAACCAAGGCGAATGCAAGCGAATATATATAAATATATATTCGCTTTGAAATAAACTTTCTTGGTCAAAGCAAATTCAATAGAATTCGTCTTGCTTTTGGCAGTTAAAATTTTATGTTGACAGCGATTGTGATAATAAAGAGCAATAAATACAAGAACATAAGAGTAATAACAATACATTTGCAGCTAAACTTGGACTACTAGCATAGCATATCCTTTAGCACCCAACGAATTTAATAAATAATAAGAATAAACAACAACAAAAAAACAAAGAAGATAATTTTTATTGTAGTGTTTTTTTTTATAAATATAAAATACGGAAAACAAATTGTTGAAAAAGAAAAAAAAATACATTTTGTAATATATGATTTAAGTATCTACAAGTTGCGTGTAAAAAAATAAACTGTTGCAAATATAAATACAAAATAACATGGAGTACATTTTTTATTTTTATAAAAACTATTTTACGGCCGCAGTATCACGTACAAAAACAACAACATCTGCAGCATCAGCAGTTACAGCATAAACATACGCAGGCTAAAACAATTGTTGACAAGACAACAATAACAATAAAAGAAAAAAATTGTTGCAAATCGAATAATATGAATGCATCTAGTTCATCAGTATTTTCTTCAGCTTTTACGAAAGAAGAACCTTTAGCAAAAATGCAACTAAAAAATGTGCAACAGCAACATCAGGCTACCCAGCCACAATCACCACCATCACCACCAGTACCACATATGCAAACACATTCACTGAAAACTGAAAACTCCACAATTTACACAATAAAACCAACAGCAGCAGCGGGAGAAGCTAAAAATTTTAGAAACTCAGTTAATATACCCTACGATGTTGATTGGTTATTTGAGAGATTAAGAAATCCCAACAGACTCTGGCTTATTGTGAGTCAAATTGTTGTCTTTGCAGTAGGATTATTTAGTAAAATTGTTCTAGGTAAGTCCTTACAAGTTCTTTTTTTTTAATTTTATTTAATCTGCATGAATCATATTTTGCTTTTATAATCCTAACTGTCAATTTGTCTGTTTTTTGTTATACGAGTATATTTGCCTTTGTAATGCTTTCATTTTATTTCGTTTCATTTGTATATTCAGTGCCTTTGTTCCCCTTAAAAGCGGCTCTTTCTCTCTCTCTCTCTTGCTCTTTTTATTATTTTGTATTCAAGAGTACTGGAAAACTTAGCGTGTCTCAAGAAAATGTGCTTATTTGATATTGATAGATTAACTTCTTATTTTTTGTTAAGAGTCATTCTGAAAGATTATAAAATTTAAGAGTTAATTTAATTAAAACAAACTTGAATCGGCTTATAAATCCCGCTTGGGATGCTGTCAAATTTTTTGTTTAGGCAAAAACCTATAGTCTAGGTAGGATTCTTACTGCTACCCCCAAATTGATAGTAGCCTCCTAACTCAATATATCGCTTACATACACACACACACTCTTCCTAACTAGGGTCCGCCATCGAACGTTTTTTTTTTTTCAACTAGTGCTTATTTTGGGAATGGTAACACTTAGCTCATGTCTGATTTGACAGATAATTAGTTTTATCCTTCCGCTGAAAAAATATGGTTGTGTTTTCGCTTCGCTAAGTGGGCCTGCGATCGACTTACAGAAGATGCCGATTTTGCCAAAAAAATCATCTTTTCAGATGAAGCTCATTTTGATCTTGGCGGGTATATAAACAATCAAAATTGTCGCATGTGGGGCACAGAAAACTCGTACGCATACATTGAAAAGCCGACTCACCCAAAACGAGTCACTGTTTGGTGCGGATTTTGGTCCAGAGGCATAATTGGGCCATTTTCTTCGAAAATGAGCAAGGAGTGGCCGTTAGTCAATGGCGATCGTTATCGGGCCATGTTGAACAAATTTTTGTTCACAAAAATTGAAGAGGAGGATATTGGCAACATTTGGTTTCAACAAGACGGCGCTACGTGCCACACAGCCGAAGCTACACTCGATGTTTTTATAGCATTTTCAAAAAAAAAAAAGCTATTTGGCGGACCCCTTATAAAACTTCTAGTATAGTTAAAATATACTTTGACTTATTTTTTGAAGAAAAAAAAAAAAAAAAAAAAAATAAAAAAAATGGTCGAAGTTTAAAATATTTTTATTTTCCAAAATTTATTCTTTTATCAAAAAGGGAAAAAGATCCATGCGAATTGTTAAACGTGATATTTAAAAAAATTTTTTCTTATTAAAAAATTACACTAAAAAAAACTGAGTTCAATTATCATTATTTTTTAGAGGCCTATAACTTGAAAAATAAACATCATAAAAAAAAATGTATTCGCTTTCATACCCACTAGAATTATAATTAACCCAAATATAAACAAATTCTACGACCTCATTTTTTTGGCTGTCCGCTTCACGTGAAATGCCCCAGCTGCTAATGTTATTGAAAGAGATAAAAAGTAAAAACCATTTCAATTATTTTCTAAAAAAAATTACTTTCAACGGCAACAGAAATAAAAGAATTTCGAAGAAAATGAAGTTTTGGATGAAAAGTCCACACATGTTCTAGCTGTTGTACAGTTGGTCAAATAAGTTTTGTATAGAGTAACGCTTATTTCTATGGAAAATTTATATATTTTGTACCAATTTATATTTGACACACTGTATGTTAAATCCTAAATTTATTAAATGCAGTGTGAAGGCAAAGTGAGCTATTGAGGGATTTAATATTAAATTCACAATGAGTCTTAGTAGCTCAAGCAAAAATTGTTTTAGAAATCAAATTTTAGAATGAGATCGCACGACAGCTTGTAATCAGTGTGGTACAGTATTTGCCGCCATTTTATTTACCACCTGCCCTTTATGTATCGTTAACCGCAATCGAGTAGCCAAATTCTTCTCTATTATATAATTAAAACTGAAAACACCCTTCGTTATATTACATATATGGCTACTCTAATATTCATTTATTTCTAGAGAATCTTATGGAATTTCATAGTTTGTATTGACATGTATTTTTAACTTTCATTTTGCTGACGTTCCATTTTTAACAATATGTCAAATTAAGACATAAAACTTAAACGAGAAACACTGATCTAGAAATAGACTCTTTTTAATTATAATTAAAAAAAAAGCAAAAAAACTAAAACAAAAAAAAAAAAACATTATCTATACGAGCAGCACACATGCATGTGTACCCGCAATATGCTAAAAAGTACGATCGTACTTGTTTAGGGAACGTACAAAATTAGTTTTAAATTTGAATACAAACTGACAAACACACTCGTGCATACAATAATAAATAAATAAATGAGCATATAAATGCATAAGATGTGAATGTGTGTCACTTAAAGTTTGTTGACTATTAATAAAAAATAAACAAAATTTAAATTGAAAACAAAAATTCATATAAATACCCTGTGACCCCTTCTCAACCCGTTGAACACAACCAACATTTTTAATTTATTTTTTTTAATAAACAATGATTTTAATAAAATTGTTACCACAATCCATCTACATATGATTAAGAAATTAATTTGGTTTGTGTGTGTGTGCGTAAGATAAATATATTGAGAATTAAGTTGAAAGAACTAATGAATGATAAGGTATGTAAAATTGGCAGTGATAATTCCATTAATCTCTCTTTTTACAGTTTGTTGGGTCTGTTTTTACCCCATTAATGTTTGCATGACGGAAGTTCTGCATTTGCTTTTCAAAATAACGTAAATTGAATAGCTAATAGATAATTTTAAGGTCAATTCTTGTGTTTTGTTGTACATCCTTCATTATTTTTCATAATTGATAACCAAAATTTTTTTTCATTACACTCGAAATAGGTATTCAAGTTTATTTTAAACTAAAGATATCTACTACAGAACATATATGTAGATGGATAAATAATATTTATGTGCATGTGGACATGTCGTTCGTTATGCTTTTTTTCATCTTGAATGAAAGAATTAAATGTGTGTGAGTACATGTATGCATACCTTGAATAAAATTAGATAAATAAAGTTTATAAAAAATTGAAAATAAAATAAGAAAAATATCATTAAAGGCATTCAGAGTGCCTAACAAGTTAAAAAAAAAAAAAAATTAAAAAATTTTACGGGAGGATCAAAAACTTTCTAACACGACAGATGAAACATTTAAAAAAATTTTCAGTTTAAAAAGAAAATTAGCCCTTTAAACGGGTTTCACATTATAATACAGAGTATTAACATTTTTATTAAATCGAGTGAGACCGAAATCAGACGCAAATCAAATAGACTGTCAAAAAATATAAAGGAAAATATTTTCTGTTTTCATACCATCAGACTTCAAATAAAATACAAAACGAAAGTCAACAGCTGATCATAAAAAGAATGAAAAAAATTATTATTTTCGTCTTCAATCATAATTTTTTCCTATACGTATGCAACTTTTTGAATTTTATTTTCATTTAGTTTATAGCGGCAAATAATTTCACAGCTAATTTCTAGTTTTTTCTTTGGTTGCTTGTACAAAACCAACCCTGATCAAATGAGCAGTGTGATAGCTTAGAAAAAAATCCTAAAAATGACAAAAACCATAATACTGCCAAAAATACTCAAGTATTTCACCACACTTGCTTAACATTTTGTTTTCACACTATTGGATTTTTACTTAATAAACGAATTTTTGACATGTCTGAAACCCGCTTTAGAGCTATCTGTCAAACACACTGCACTACTGCGCTCAATTTTCGAAATCTCTCAATAAATTGAGGCTTGAAATACCCATGGCAGAATTATACAAGATAATGGTAGCACAGTGTACATCTCCTGCTGTCTTTAGTAAATGTCAAAATTTGTTTGCACGCCGATCTTTTTATACCCATACATGCGTAGAAAGTGTAAGTGTATCAGTGCATTACAATCATTTTTTCTCTTTTAGTAGTATATTTGTGTGACGCCTGTTGTTTTTGCACTTTAATGTTTGTTGTAGATTTATCGTTACCTTGTATAATTCTGCCATGGAAACACCTTACCAAATGAACCACATTTTCTTTGAAAATTGTCTCTAAGTTAGTGCTGTCAAGTTTTAAAATTTCAAAGGACACCGAAACCAAAAAACCTTTTGTTTTAAAAAAGCACTAAAAGCTAAAAACATACACATAAATTTAGAGTTCCCAATCAGAGAAAGAAAGGAATCAAGTGAGTAATTTTTTCTCTGTCCCATAAATAAATAAATGTCTTTATTTATATATACCCTATAGAAAAAGGAAAAGGCTATATATAAGTTTGTCAATCCGTTTGTAATTTCTACACCATATGTGTTTTACTCTATAAAGTATTCTGGATCCTTATAAATAGCGGAACGATTCAGAGATTAGAAATCAAGTTTTTGATATCGCTAGAAAACTCACAGACAAGTTTAGTATGACAATTTGTTGGAAGCTTTTGCGCGCAGGGTTAATATGTAAATTCAACTCAATCGGTCCATAAATGTCTGAGCTAAGAGCTCTAAAATGCAACTACCTCTTTTTTAAGACCGTTTTTCAGAAGGGTTTTTTTTGCGTATTTTGTCTAAAATATAAAACGGACAAAAAAAATTGGTACGCACTTTTATAAGAAATAAGTCATAATGTCTGTGCAAAAAATCAAAATAACCGGTCCACAAATGGCCAAGAATAATCAAAAATGCAACGGGTATTTTAGATTTTCATTTATTTTTCGTTTAAATGCTTTTTGTGAAATAGAATACAGAAATTTTATTGAAAGAGAATATTTAATTAAATAAGTTTGGTTTAAAAAATGCTTAAAAACATTTCAAATTAAACTAAATTTAATTTATTTTGCCATCTTAGATATCTTTCTTTTTATTTATTTTTTTTTATTTAAAAATTACGTTCCTACAGACATTAAAGATTCCACAACAATTATTTATTTTAGAATTAACAAAAAAATTGGTATTCAAAGAAAATTATTTTAATCAATACATGCCACTTCATTAAAAATCTTTTTGTTTGTTTTTGTTTTGTTAAATATATAAGAAAAAATTTACAAAATTATAAATTTGAATATTTGGCTAACAAGGTGAAGGTATAAAAGACTTGGCACAGCGAAACTTAACTTGTTTTTATTTAATGTGAATATTAAGAATTTAGTTGATCAAATGAGAAGAAAATTGTTTTAAAGATTTAAAAAAATTTAAACATAAAAGTAAATTATATTTAAAAGATGCTGCAGCTCATTCATTTAAAAAAATAAAAAAAAATTAATCATGGAGTATAAACCAGAAAACAAATTAGCTGAATTCTCTCTTTAGTGTAAACTCTCTTGTATCCCGTGTACAGTTTTAACAATAAAAAAATTTTTTAAACACAACAACAAACTGTCTTATTCTACTATTTTCTGCAACAGCGCAGAAGTACAATACGAAAGCCGATAGCACAGCAGAATTATAGAAGTTAAAACATTCAAGACAGCTGTACATTTTTTGCTCTTATCGTTTCGGCTTCGATAATTGTCAAAATTTGTTTACTTCCTGGGCAGTGTTCATTTACTTTATTAGCAAAAACTTGCAACGAGAGAGTACAAAGGAATTTTGCAAAATAGCTCTCAAAAATGTAAAAAAGTAAATGAACATTTTACCAGTCAAAACATATACGAGTACATATACATGCAACATCTTATAACCTTGATGTACCAGATTATGTCTTACTTAAGCGTGTTCCAGAATATTGTATTTAGTGCTAATACATGTCAAAAATTCGTGTATTAAGTAAAAATCCAATAGTGTGAAAACAAAATGTTAAGCAAGTGTGGTGAAATACTTGAGTATTTTTGGCAGTATTATGGTTTTTGTCATTTTTAGAATTTTTTCTAAGCTATCACACTTTTCATTTTATCAGGGTTGCTTTTGTACAAGCAACCAAAGAAAAAACTAGAAATTAGCTGTGAAATTATTTGCCGCTATAAACTAAATGAAAATAAAATTCAAAAAGTTGCATACGTATAGGAAAAAATTATGATTGAAGACGAAAATAATAATTTTTTTCATTCTTTTTATGATCAGCTGTTGACTTTCGTTTTGTATTTTATTTGAAGTCTGATGGTATGAAAACAGAAAATATTTTCCTTTATATTTTTTGACAGTCTATTTGATTTGCGTCTGATTTCGGCCTCACTCTATCTAATAATACTCTGTATTATAATGTGAAACTGCTTTCGACATCTTACTTTGGTGCTGTTGATCCTAAGTTAAACTAAAATTGATTTCTTATTGTTTTAATACTTTTTACAGTTTTAAAAGCTGATATTTACTTATAATTTCTTAAATTTAACAAAATATTTTTTTTTAAAACATGATTTGTAAACATAAATACAAAACAGCTGCTTGAAAAATTCTTGCAAGTAAAAATTTTACCAGTAAAAATTTGCAAGAATATTTTTGTTTCTCAATTTTTTACTCTCTTTTGACGCTCTTTCGTTGCAAATTTTTCTAGTAAATGAACACTTTCCAGTAACAATTGTTACAAATTCGTAACAATTTTTAGTTATTGAACAAACCTATTGTTTTGATATTCAAAATATATAAATAGAGAAGTGTAAAGCGGGGATTACACACATCAAATTTCAACATCAATCGATGCATTCGTGTGCGTATCAAAAAACTCAACTAGCTTTGATTTTCAATATTTTATATAGATATAATTAGATAATAATTATTTCAAAATTATATCTTAAATATAGAAAAAAATATTTCTTTAACACTATATTCTCAAGTATAACCCGTATTTTTTTTTAATTTTATTATCTGTTGTTCATTAACAATTCTTAATCCCTATTTTCGCTTTTCACTTTCAAGCTTTCGTTTTCACATTTTCATATGCACACCCTATTGCACACACATTCCACTGACTTGTTTGCTTGCCTTCATGTGTTCCAATTTAAAAATTTATTTAACTTTATGTTTTTAAGCTGCTGCTTAATTAATTAATTATAATTTATAATTCAATTGAAATTAAAAAAAAAATGTGTGTGTATTATTGCAGTTTTTATGAATAAAACAAAAGTGTATAATAGAGAAAGACTGATAGAAGCCATTGCTAAAAGGCCAATCGGAGTACCCTTAGTCACCGTATCAAATCATCATTCATGCTTTGATGATCCCGGATTATGGGGTTTGTAACCTGACCTTAATTTATATTTAAATAAAGAGAAACAATTCTTTCTTTTTTAACTTGATTTTTGTTTAATTTTTTAGGTATTCTGCCAGTACGATATGTGTGTAACACTTTTAAAATTCGATGGTCTATGGCAGCTCATGATATTTGCTTCACAAATAAATACCACGCCTCATTTTTTATGTTTGGTAGGTGTTTAAGGAATACATATTCCTACGGTTACCAATTCTATTTAAATTTCAGAATTAATTAACACAAAAAATAAAAATTCGGAATTTATTACAGTTTAAAAGATTTCATAGCATCTTTTACAGATGTAGGTTAGCTTAGGCTGAAAAGGGCGCCGCATAAAAAAAAATAAGGCCTGTCGCTACTTGGGTCCTCTGATGTGATCCCTTTGTGATGTCTATAAAATATTAGAATTAATAGCGATAGTAAGGCGTTAAAGAGAAAGCAGCAGGGAAAGTAGTTCAAAAATGAAAAGAGAAAAGAAATTGCTCAGAGACCGCAAATAACAGTTATCGATATCAAAAAATTATTTTATTACAATTATTATAAAAATTTAAAAAAAATCCATCTATTTTTCTCAGCTCAGATTAAACTCTTAAATGGGAGTTTTATTTTTCCAGTGGAAAATATTCTTTCAATATTGGAAAGCTACATTCACCCTGAGTAACATAGAATATATTTATTGCTAGAAAAGATTAGGAGTCCTTACTAAAATTTAAGGAACGTAATCCAAGGTGTAAAAAAGGTGCCCTAAAACGTCTTTCGTTGCATGAGCTGCGGAAACTATTGATGATAGAACAAAAGTATGTTCTACAATATTAAAGAACAAATTCGCGATGCCATATGTCCAACTATTATCGTTATGTCACAATAAAAAATAAAATTAATTTTCTGTTTGTTTGTTCGTTATGCAAATTTTTTATTTCCCAACGGATTTGTACCTACTCCAAGCAAGGTCGCCATATACTGTTTGAACGGCCAAGTCCATTTTTAGACCCACGCTTTTACACTGGTGGGCGTCTCTAATAATTATGCTACCAAAAACATGAGACATTTTATAAAGTGGTGAACGGCTGTATTATTTGGATTAACAATTAAAATTCTATTTGTAAACGGATTTCTATAAAAATTGACACATATGATTTCTAGGGATGCTTACTCACATAATAAAAAAGACGGGGCAAAAACGTCTAGATTCTTATATTTTTATTTTTCATAACCAGCTACATATAATCCTATTGTGACTGCATAAACAAATAAGAAGTAAAACAACAACAATTTATACAGAAAAAAATAAAACTCCTCAAAAGAAAATAAACAATATGAGCATGGTGTAAGAAAACCAGGTGACACTGAGACGCCAGCGGAATCCTGCATGATTGAAGCTCGTTCTGTCAAAAAAGTAAGAGATATCAATGTGTTAAAACGGAAAGAAGTTTTTTGTTTCACTCTAGCACACTTTTTAATATCGACCACCGGAAATAATTTTTGACAGCAGGAGCCTTTTTTTAATGTTGTTATTTTTGTATTTTTGAAGTTATCTGGTTTTATTGTACCATGAATATGAGTTTTAATTTTAAGAGTTTCATCTCAGCTTTTATTTTTACGTTGAAAAATAATTCTTTGCTGTGGATATGGGATTATCTTTTTAATATCACCATAGATTCTGAAAAATCTCGTCAATGTCTACGACCAAATACATCTCCGTTGACTCTAACATAAAGTGTTTTTGAGTTAAAATGGTTTCGATAACTGTTATTTACGGTTGCTGCAATTGCTGCTTCTCGCGAAACTTGAGTAGCTTATGCTATTAAATTACTTTTGAGATGTCATTTCGCAAAAATTTCTCTAAAATGAACAGGCAAGGATATTTTTAAAAACATAGATAAAAATATATAAAAAAAAACTTGAAAAGTGAGAGAGACGAATTATTTCTGTAAATTATCTTCGATAACTTTAATAGGGCTTCTGTAAAATATGACCCGAAAAATCTGTTTGTCGAAGCCAGAAGTTCCTGTTATAGGGCATTTACCCTGCAGCAAAATTTAGTTCATTTTACTAGATTTCCCATATAAAACAAAATTAAGCTTGTTACTAGATTTTGACAAAATCTAGTCAAAATTGTGGTTTTCTTATTAATATATCAAAAAAATACGATACTACACAAGGAAATTTAAAATTTAATGAAAAAAAAAAAAAAAAAACAATAATTAATTTAAACACATTAAATAAAAAAAAATATTTTTTTGTATTTATGTATTTATTTATATAATTATTGGCCAAACACATTAATTAATTAAAAAAAAAAATATTTTAATGGGACGGAAATACATACGCAAATAAAGGATAAGTGTTAATTATTATATTGAATGAAATTTAATGCAACTCGTTGGTCAGCTTATTTTTGATACGAAAATGAAATTTTGATATATTCCGAAAAAAGCTAATGTAAACTGTATTGATTTTTATATCAAATCTACTAGATTTCGGTTCGATGTAACTGCGGCAGTGTTCGCTGAAGGATAGTCCCAACTTGTTGGCGTGGGTATCGTTAGCTCAGTGATTACTAATCAGAGTCACAAGCCTGAAAGTATCCTTTGCCATAAATTGTGTCCAGTAGCCGAGAAATACACTGAGAGAATTGTGTTCTATGAATTATGTCATTAATCCAATGGAAAAGTCATTATTTTGCAACAAATAAAACTTGTCATTAGACTAATGAAATATTTCATTTATTCAATTTAATGAAATATATAATATCATTAATACATTGAAAATGATGTTTGGCTGGGATAGAATATTAGAGGTATTGTATATCGGGCATTTTGTGTTTTCGGAATTTTCCAATTATTTCATAAAAATTAAACGAAACTATCTATCTTTCTTAAAGTGAAAATTGTAATTATAAGTTTATCATTCCATGTGTAATTTCTATACCGTACATTGCCACCCTATAAATTATATATATTCTGGATGCTTATAAATAACGGACTTAGTGATGTGCTTATATACTTATAAGAATAAGAATATCCGTCTGAATATGTCGATCGGTAAATAATTGGCTGAGCTATGAGCTCTGAAGTTTGATTACCTCTATTTTTTCACAATTTTTCTGAGTTCGTTTTTCGCGTATTTTGTCTAAAATACAAACGGACAGAAATAACAGTCATAATCAAAACAATTGCCGAGAAAAATGAAAAACAAATCCGAAATTTTAGATTTAAATATATTTCTGCTTTGTTTTTATGGACATTTTTAAGCTCTACATGTGCAAACATGAAAACAGGCAGTCGGTTTTATAAAAATTTGTGTGTGCATGTGTGTCTTTTAAATACTTTGAGTCAAGGCGAATTCATACAAGGTGATATCAAGAAAGCAGCTGTGCGCTTCAAGTTCTTTCTTGACTTGTCAAAATTGTTACATTTATATGGTCGGAGTATATAAGCTATGTCTGTCTTTTTTGACAAATCAAGAAAATTTTAAAAACAGATATACTTCATGATTTCACCTTATAAGAATTCACCTTGCCAAGCGGCACTAGCTTTTAAAAATCCCAGGAATCGGGATTTATTAACTGAATCAAATAAACATAAACAAAAGAATATTTTTCACAAAACAAAACAATATTTATCATAATTTTTTTTTTTTTAACTTAATCATGTGAATTTGTAAAAATAATCGTGCCTGTTCTGTATTCCACACGGATTTAAAAAGATGTGAAAGTAAATTTTTTTCTTCTTATTAAATGAAAATTTTTATATTTTTTTAATACAATAATTTCCTACCCAAAATAAAGCTAAAAAAAATTTATAAAATCCATGCATGGACCACAGATTAGTTATGAGATGCTGAATTTTTCAATTCCGAATAAAATATTCGGATTCGGAAAACAGAACAGACAAAAAGTATGTGTTCGCTAAATTTGATGCTTTTATTGTTTTTTTTTTTTTTTACCTGAATTAATAAAGGGTGTTTTTTATAGAGGTATAGAACTTTAAGTTGGCATTACTGTTCAAGATGGCCACCGATTTAACAGCTGTCAAGTGATTTATTCTCAGTTTGGTTTGGCAATTCATCATGAATAGACTCACGCCTGAACAACGCTTGCAAATAGTGCAATTTTATTTCGAAAACGAGATTGCCGTTGTTCCCGATTTTCATAAGCGAATTTTTTTTAGCGATGAAGCGCACTTCTGGTTGAATGGCTACGTCAACAAACAAAACTGCCGCATTTGGAGTGAAGCTAATCCTCAAGTGTATGTCGAAACACCGTTACATCCAGAAAAATTGACTGTTTGGTGCGCTTTATGGGCTGGTGGAATCATTGGTCCGTACTTCTTCAAAAACGATGATGGCCAGAACATTACAGTCAATGGTGATCGGTATAGAGCCATGATTACTAACTTTTTCATTCCTGAATTAAACAACCATGATGTCCAGGAGCTGTGGTTCCAACACGATGGCGCAACATGTCACACAGCTCGTGCCACAATCGATTTATTGAAAGACACGTTTGGTGACCGCCTAATTTCACATTTTGGACCTGTGAATTGGCCTCCAAACGCTTGACCATTTGGAAGACAACATTCGCCGTGTTATTGCCGATATACGGCCACAAATGTTGGAAAAAGTCATCGAAAATTGGACGTCCAGATTGGACTACATCCGAGCCAGCCATGGCGGTCATATGCCAGAAATCATATTTAAAATGTAATGCCACAAGATTATCTTTCGGATAAATAAAATTCATGTCAATCGAATAATCCATCGTTGTTTTATTGCAATTTAAAGTTCTATACGTCTATAAAAATAACCCTCTATATATATTTTTTTAATTCTTAAGAATGTGCAAAATTAAAAATATGAATATTTGGTTAACAGTGAAGTGTTTATAGGACTCGACAAAGCTGAATAAATAGATAAAACGTTTTGTTTTCAAATTTAAAGCTTCCAGCACTTAAACGATTCTGAAATTTAAATAGAATTTTTCTTCTGCTTGTTTTAAATCGGAATATTTTTTTTATTATGAAATTTTTGTGCCTAATTATTCTAACTAACTATAGGAAAATGCATTCCGGTAATACGCGGCTATGGCGTCTATCAAGATGCTGTCGATATTTGTGTACAAAAAGTAAAATTAGGTCATTGGGTACATGTGTTCCCAGAGGGAAAAGTTAATATGACTAAAGAGGAGATGCGCCTGAAATGGGGTGTTGGTCGTATTATATACGAGTCTTCTAAAGTGCCTGTTATAATACCCATGTGGCATGAGGGCATGGATGATGTGCTACCAAATGTTGAACCTTACATAATAAAATGGGGCAAAAAGGTCACTTTGAATATTGGAAAACCAATTGATATGAATGATTTTATTAATGATTTAAAAAGTAGAGACGTTTCCGATTTGGAGGCTAGAAAATTAATCACCGATAAAATACAAGAAGTTTTTCATGTAAGTAGTTTGTTATTGTTTTTTATCTATGAAATAATTCTTAATTAAAATAAAAACTTTATCTTTCTTGCAGCATTTACGCTTAGAAACGGAAGAACTGCATAAAAAAAATAAATAAAATTTTGAAGAAACTAAAAATGTTTGTAGTCTCTAACAACTTTATTGTTTTTATCTCAACGCTATCGAACAATAAAAAAAAAAAAAAAAAAAAAAAAAAAATAGAAACTAAATAAATAAAAAATTTTAACTTTCAAATGAAAAAAAAAAAAAATTTTAAACTAGTCTCTAATCAAGACCTTTTTTATTTATTTACCCAGTCTCGCTCCGTCCTTTTATCCATGTGTGGGAATTCTTACACTAAGCAGATTGTATATCAAAATATTCAAAGCAAACTGACCTACTTAAAAATGGACGTGACCGATGCAAAAATTTTTAAAAAACTGTAGTACAATACAATTTATTTGTCAAATCAATGAATAATGGAGGTAAAAAGTGGCTTAGGGTTATGTTTTATAGCCTCTGTTACTCGCTGATAACATATATCCTCTGGCTTTTTTTTATTAATCTAATAAAATTCTTCAATCAAAAGTACGTTTCATTAAATCATTGAAAAGTTTCATTAATATTTATTATATTTTAATAATTCACAAAATCATCATAGTATCGGTGGTGACTTATGCCTCCTTTGTATGGTGGCCAAAGGTAGAACAAAAACAGGCTCAGATAATCCTTAACAGGGTGCATTGAATAGCCTTTTTGAGTGTAATGGGAGCAATGAAGACTTGCCCTACACTAGCCTTGGGTATGATCACTGGGCTCCCTTTCCCGTATATTGTGAGTAGGGGAGTAACCCTTAGTTCTGCCTTAAGGCTACCAAGTCTCTGCTATCTTAAAGAGGGCAATCTTAGTGGGCGTGTGAAATTTCTAGAATCTGTTTGGAATTCTCCATGGCTTGCCGTCTCTGATAGGATGGATAGGATATTCACATTCTCCAGGTGTTTTGAAGTGGTAATTAGTAAACGCTCTGCTTGAAGAAACGGTGAAATGATACTGGACCAAAATCGACAATTGTGGTATACTGATGGGTTCAAAATGGAAGATGGCAGTGCTAGTGCGGGAATTGCAGGACCACGTTTCCGTAGGGCAGTTGCAATGGGAAAAACAGTTTTCATTTTTCAGGCGGAGGTCCACGCCTTAAAGCTATGTGCTAGGAAATGTTTTTTACGAAGGGGCACATGTATATATTCTCTTAGAGATTCAAGCAGTTATATGTACATTGGCGGGCTATTCCTTTCGATCAAGATTTTTCCGGGACTGGTATAAATTTCTGAATGCCTTTGCAAAGAGAACCACGTTTACCTTATTGTGAGTGCCGAGTCATGAAGGGCATGTGAACAATGAAGTGGCGGACTATCTGGTTAAAAAGGCGCGGATACCCTCTTCATAGGTCCAGAGCCATTCTGGGGGGTGACCAACAACTTCTCTAGTGCTCTTCTATGCAAGGAGGAGAAACGAAGTCTACAAGACTGCTGGAGGGCCGAAATGGGCATGCGGCAGTCAAAGGGCCTCATCAACTCCGAGCGCATTAGGGCAGATGTTATTTCGCACCTCAGCAGAAATGACATTAAACTCTACGTTGAGCTACTTACGGGCCTTTGTGGATTTAACTATTACATGAGTAAAAGCGGTGTGGTACAAGACGATTCCTGTCGTTTCTCTCGGGAAGAATAGAAAACATCGGAACATATTCTCTGCGAGTGCCCAGCGCTGGCAAGACGCAGAATAAGCTGCTTAGATAGTGGGGCATAGGTCCCAGAATATCTAAGCAAGATTAGTCCTACAGCAATTACGAGATTCGTAAGGAGTCTCGGATTGTAGTTAGAAACTGGGCTATACAATAGATCTTAAAGGTCGTGGTGCGATCATAGCCCATAACGATAATAATAGAAATTAAAATAAATTGCTGAGACTTTAGTAGAAGACTCTTTGCAACAATACAGCGTAGCCTAAATAATGTTAAACTGAGCAGCCTTGGTTTTGGAAATGCCTGATATGATGGCTCTGGTCTGGATTTTCAAACAAAATACAAAACTTCTATAACATCTTATACACAATTTGTTATATTGAAATGTAAAAAAGGAAAGCGCCTAATTAAGAACATCATTTAAATGATATGGAGTCCCATTGAAGAAGGTTTGTTTTAATACTCCCTTTTCTTCTATCGACATATTCGTTCTGTATACAAATTTTTGTTTTCCAACGGATATTTCTGAAATTTGGAACATATAATCTCTATACTTTTATGTTCACTTTGCAATGATTAAAGTTTTTCATGCGAATATATTTTTCTCTGTTTTTTGTCTTTTACTGAAATTTCCCTTTTTCTTTTAAAGAATCCAATTGCTTGTTTTATTTAAATATGAATCTTTTTATTTTATAAAATAATTAATTTAAATAAAATAAATGTGAACAACATAAAATAATTAAAAAACAACAATTAAAAACACTAAAAAACGAAAATACATTGAAATAATTAAAAAAATAAATTTGGCTTACGAAATTTATAAAAATTCTTTAAACTTTTTAAATAATTGGCGTGCTGTAGGTCTTTGCGTAAAATCACTGTGCCAGCAGGACTTAAATATCTCCTCATACCTCTGCTCATTTTGCTGGGAACAGTCAATGCTACTATCACTCTCACTCTTGTTAAACACATTCATCAAACGGAATGTATCAATGAGTGTAAAATCTAGTTGTAAATCACGTTTTACATTTAGGAAATTCTGATTTGAATTTGTATTTGTTTTAAAATTGTATTCCTTTAAAGGTTTTCTTTTAAGAGGATATTCAGCACTATATATTTTTTCACATTTTCTTTCATTCAAAATGTAGAAATTTTCCCATGAATGATATGAGATTTCATTAGAATTTTCTGCACATAAACAATTATTATGAGTTTTATATAAATTTTTTAACAGATTCATATTGGTTTGTAAAGCATTCGGCCGCAGTTTATGTTTAACTACCTGATAGGCCACAATCTCATTACATTCTAGCCAATAGTAGGGCATAAGACGATAAGCCATTTGCCATAGAGTTATGCCCAAGGAATATACGTCCGCAGCTGCAGTTAAATTTTCTTCTTTTAAAACTTCAGGAGCCATGTAACGTACAGTGCCCTGGCATTATGTAAAAGTTTTATTTAAATTTTTTAAAGCCTTGGATCAACTTACCTTGGTTACACCCGATGCCTGGGGTTTTTCTTTTGTTATTTTAATTGAAGAACCAAAATCACATAATTTGCATTTATATTTTCGGGCAATTGATTTGGATTGGTTGGTTTTCAGTTTCTCTTGTGATTTGGGATGTATCATTTGTACCATGATATTTTGGGGTTTTATATCCAAGTGCAGCAAATAGCTTTTGTGGCAATATATTAAACCCGCTAGTATATCAAGGGCAATCCTAAAAAAAAGAGTTTTAACAAAAAAAAAAAAAAAAAAAAAAAAAAACTCAAATTAACACAGAGTTAGAGAGAGGAGACTCTACACTCTACTCACAATATGCGATGGCTTAAAGGCAACTCAATCGTATCCAAAACCTTTTGCAAACAATGACCATTAAAACGTTCCATAACAACTATAGAAAAATTTAGTGTGGATTCAATCTAATTATAGTAGACACAACATGGAACAAATAAAACAAAATCATATTCAAATTCCTTAAAAAAATATGTACCTTAAAAATGCGCACTATATTTGGATGTGACCAACCCAAAATATTTCCTTCACTCAAAGCCGTTTGGGCTACATTAAAATCTTGCAAATTTTTTATAATTTTAACTGCCACTGCTTTAGCTAAAATTAATTTACTTTTCATTTGCCTTTTCTTCTTTAAAATATGTGTGTGCTTACCCTTATAAACAGCTTTAATTACGGTGCCATATGCTCCCCGGCCCAGTAAATTTGTTTTAGCTTGATTTTGTGGCAAGCCTTCTTTCAGTATTTCCAAACGATTTGGTGTATTTAAAATTAATTCATTTTCTCTGTTAGGCTTTTGTAAAAAGGACCTTTAAGTATTTACAATTAATTTTCTTAATTTATTTTTTTTTTTTTTTGGTATTTTACAAAACTTACATTTTGTTTTCTTTTTTCTATTAAATTGATTTTGTTTTTTCGCTTTGCTCTTTGAATTCTTCTTCATTTACTCTTCTCAATTAACGGTTTATTGATTATTGTTGTGATAATGATGATATTTATTTATTAAAAAAAAATTAAAAACAACAAAAAGAAAAAAAATTGAAATAAAACATGTTTTCGTCTGTAAAATTTAATGTTTGATTTGAAATGGCTACAAGTGTACCCTACATTAATTTAGTAAATAACTGAAAAATTAATTTTTTAACGCTTTTTTTTTGGTTTTATATAAAAATGTTATGGTTTTCAGAAAAGCAATTTACTTATAAAAACAGAAAACGTTTATTTAAGTTGAAATGATAAAACAAGAATGTATAATAATATTTTATGTTTGAATATTATTTCACAGTAAAGAAATTTAAATTGTTTATTGATTGTTTTATAAGCAAGTGCTTTAACTGCAATAAAAAAATATTATTAATAAATTATTATCCAATATTTCGACACGTTTTTTTTTTCAGGAAAAATAATATAAAAGAGTAACGTTACTAACTGACTGACTGACTTATCGCTATCGCCTAAGCTAAACGGCTAAAGCTACGAACTTGAAGGAATTTTGGAAATTCGAATTCGGGTAAAATCGAACTTCTTAAATCTCCAGAACTAGTACAGATACAGCCAAAGTTCAAACTACAAAATATTCTACTAAAAAAATAAGCGGATAGGTATTTGGTACTTTTTCGATATTTGTATATTTGTGGGATAAAAAGGGTAAAACACTAACGTTGGTACATTTTTTAACTACGTTTATCTTTCAATCACAACAACAAAAACTAAATTATATTCGTCTCCAATTTATATTGGGGTAAAATATGTACCCATATTTACTATTATTTTTAAATTTGTAGTTTTATGTAAATTCAGGCAGCATATGTACATTCTATTTGTAACACCCAATAAAACTTTATTTACAAAATTAATTTCAAGGTAGAATAAAAGTACCAAAAGGGGAAAATAAGATTGAACTTTACATTTATACAATTTAATGCTATTTTTTTTTGTTATGTACAACCTAGAATTGTGTCAGTAGAGTTAAACTGAACGAATGGTACTTTTTTATTATTTTTTATGGTACTTTTTGATTTTTTAATAAAAACGAACCTTGATGTACGATATTGGGTCAAATGACCCTGAGAAAAGAACGAAATTATTAAAGAAACATATGGTACTTTTTATTAATTTTTTTTGTTTTGATATTTTGCTATTAAGGAATCTAAATCTACGAGATTTGGCAAAAATAGTCTGAAGCAAGAATTTAGAACTATCAGAAAAATCGATAAACTGACAAAATGATACTTTTTATTTGTATTAAAAAACCTAGAACGGAGATTAAATGGTCTATAACGAAATAATAAATTATAATAGCGACAGTAAAGTACTTTTGCTGACGAAGTAGCGAGTTAAATGCTAGTTCTATATAAAAATATAAATTTGAAATACACACATATAAAGAACTTTTACAGTGGAGCTCTAGCAAATTTCTAAATTTAAGTGGCTCTCCTATAAAATTATGTTTTTCTAATTATGCCGCTATTGAAGTAAATGGGCGATGCGACTAATATTTGCCCCGCTTACTTTGTTTATGGAGTATTATATTGTCTCTTATAATTTTTCACAGTTTCTCAATTTCATAGTTTTAAGTTCGTTAATATAAAAAAATTAAAAAGTACTATGAAAATAAAAAAAAAAGTACTAATTATTCCCTTTCACCACTTTTTACTTCCCTTACAACCATTTAACATTTACAAATTCTGAAAACACTATTAACACCATAAATAATAAAAAGTACCAAATGGCCCCCTTTATAATTTTTCACTATTCTTAGAACCATTTCAGCTCAGTTTCATAGCCTCTAGTTTCAAAATCATTATTCAAAATGAAAAAGTACCCTTAACCCTTAAATGCATCTAGTTGCCATTTGGCAACAAAGTCTTTAGAGTGCTATAGTTACTGTATATTTTGTCAAAGCCATACATTTTTTGAGCATTTTTTAACTGTAAAGTGGAACTTTGTCAAGAACGACTAAAGTGTGAACATTGACTTATAAATTTCTGTATATAAAGAAAATTCAGTGCAAATGTCCCAGATGTCAGAGTTTTAGCCGCACAATATGCGAGAAATGTGGTATTGCATTATGTTTGAACAAAAAAAAAATTGTTTTAAAAACTTTCATTTAATTTGAAATAAATAGTTTGAAAACACTATGTAGCCATTTGGCAGCAAGACCTTATCCTTACAAATAAATAACAATTTTGAGATAAAAATTTTTTTTATTATTTTTCTGTCACTTTGTGAACCGTTAACTATTCTTATAACAAAAAATTTTCTAAAAAAAGAAAGTTATGCATTTAAGGGTTAAAATTAATAAAAAGTACCATCAGGTTCTTTTTATGGTTTCTTATTTCGTTCAAGGCCGTTTGATTCCAGACTCAAAGTTCCTTAAAAAAATACAAAAAATGTTTTTCTCCCTTTGATTTTTTTCTAGATTGATTTTTATTGGGTATTACAAACTGATGGTAAAATGTTTTACGCTACATAAGTTTACTTGAATTATTCAATTTATGGTACAAGTAGGAAGAACAAAGGTCCTATTTTTTCATATTTAAAAGTATATGTACGAGTATATTAAACATTCTTTTAAGAAATGAATATGATTTCATTTTTACTACTATTTTTGTCACTTTAAAAATAAAAGGCGTAAAAAAAGCTCAAAAATTTGTACAAACTAAAAAAAAAATTCCTGCATCTTATTAGTTCCGGAGATATTAGGTTATCGATTTCATCCTTTTTATTAGCTCCCTTTATATTTGAATTTCAAACTAACCCTCCTTATTTATACTACTCATTGTGGGCTTACCCATTTCAGCTGGGAGTTGACGAATTAGTATAGAATACAGTGTAATCGAAAACCAGCTTTTAGGAAATGAAAATAAAAGATTTTTATTTTTGTGATATAACTTTCGTATAATGGAGTTTATTAAGGTTTTTATTTTTAATTTGTTTTTTTTTTCTGTAATAACTAACAAAGCTACTTTGTTCAATTTCTATAATAAATGCTTTATATACATTTTAAGTTTTATTTATTTTTTTTTTTATTTTTATTAATAATAATATTGTTATAAGAAACCTTTAAGTTTTATTTTATTTTTTTTCTTTGTAATTTCTTATAAATTGTTTTATAATTAGTGGAATTTGTTGTTAATGCTTTCTTTTGTCTCTGTTGCCTGGCTTAAATTCTTATAATTTTTATTAAATATTTTTTGTTTTGTTTTGTGCGGAAGACTACTTAATTTATTAGTTTGCTTTAACTTTTTTTTTGTTTTTTTGTTACTTGTCTTTCGGTTTTTGTAATTTATATAAAATTTATGTTTGTTTGTTTGTATGTAAAGGGTGTTTTTTATAGACGTATAGAACTTTAAATTGCAATAAAACAACGATGGATTATTCGATTGACATGAATTTTATTTATCCGAAAGATAATCTTGTGGCATTACATTTTAAATATGATTTCTGGCATATGACCGCCACGGCTGGCTTGGATGTAGTCCAAATGGTTTGTGGCTCATCCGCATAGACCAATGACTTTACATAGTCCCACAGAAAGTAGTCTAGCGGTGTTAAATCACAAGATCTTGGTCTTTCAATAAATCGATTGTGGCACGAGCTGTGTGACATGTTGCGCCTTCTTGTTGGAACCACAGCTCCTGGACATCATGGTTGTTCAATTCAGGAATGAAAAAGTTAGTAATCATGGCTCTATACCGATCACCATTGACTGTAACGTTCTGGCCATCATCGTTTTTGAAGAAGTACGGACCAATGATTCCACCAGCCCATAAAGCGCACCAAACAGTCAGTTTTTCTGGATGTAACGGTGTTTCGACATACACTTGAGGATTAGCTTCACTCCAAATGCGGCAGTTTTGTTTGTTGACGTAGCCATTCAACCAGAAGTGCGCTTCATCGCTAAACAAAATTCGCTTATGAAAATCGGGAACAACGGCAATCTCGTTCGAAATAAAATTGCACTATTTGCAAGCGTTGTTCAGGCGTGAGTCTATTCATAATGAATTGCCAAGCCAAACTGAGAATAAAACACTTGGCATCTGAACAGTAATGCCAAGTTAAAGTTCTATACGTCTATAAAAAACACCCTTTATGTACTTGTTATGTATGAATGTGTTGCTTAATATTTTTAAAATTAAATCATTTAATTAAATTTTGTATGCCCCAAAATAAATTAATTAAAAAATCCCTAAACAAAGTCAGATTTAATTTTTAAGATAATAATTTCTCCTTTTCTTTTTTAATACAAAAAAACCCAGGAATTTTTTTTTCATTTTCAAATTCATCAAATTTTGAAGTTATGTGGAGTATAGTAATTTGAATTTTTATTTAATGATATTTAATTAACTATTCTGTAAAACGAATTCGAAAAAATCTTTTGTTTTTGGTGTTCACTAAAGCGAATTCACATAATTTTATTCGTTTTAAAACCGCATAAACAAACTTATCGAAAGTAAATCAAACATAACAAAAGCAATTAACACATACAATTTAAAGTACTTTTAATTCATTATTGTGAAACTATTTGCAATTTAATACATTCAAGTTAAAAAATTAAAAAAAAAACACTGAAATTTATTATAATTTTCCCTTCAAGTATAAAAACTAGTTCGAAATCACAAGAACCATTTTTCAAAAACTACAAAAATGTCTGTTAATTTTATAACACACAAGAACTTGAGTTTGAATTTTAAATAAAAATTCAAACTTAACTTTGAATGATATCAAAACGATTTTTTTTACAGACAACACACCAAATAGTAATTTTTTCGGTATAAAAATATTTTCGTTTTTCAGAACGATGCGATTTACAGAACAGGACCGATTAATTTTGGTTAGTTAGTTAATTATGCATAAAATGTATACCTTTTTGATCAAAGAAAATTTTCTGATTTAGAGCATTTTTTGTACCAAAAATAATATTTTTACTGGGAAAATATTCTTGAGGAGTATTTTTGTTAGAATTATTTAAAAATAAAGACCTTATTTGGTTCATAATCACAGTCACACGCAAAATCGGTCGGTATCTTTTCAATAATAATTTTAAATCCATAAAATCTTATGAACGGAAGTAAATCCTATTTTTTGTGACTATAATTATGGCCCATTTTTTATATTATTTCTATCTACGTATATCTCCTGGGAATTTTCTTAAAATTAAATTAGAAAACCATTAACTTAATTTTATTTATTTATTACATGTTTTTGTATACACAATATTTTTATTATTATTAATTTTTAAATAACAAATTATAAAGATTTAATTATTTAGAATTACAAAATACATAAGTTTTTCTTTTATGGAAAAAAGTTAGATTTTCAAGCTTGTATTCGCAGAAAATGAGAGTAGACTTGAAGTAAATATTGTGACAAATTTGTATGAAAAATTGCTAATAATTTCTATTTCAAATCTTCTTTACTCACTTTGAATAGCAGCCCTAATATTTTATAAAGCCCCTGTTCACTATCTCCAGTTAACTAACTAACATACTAAGGTAACCTTAATCGTTACTTAACTAAAGTTGCCTCTAAAAGTTAAGGGGTTTTTTTTTAAATATATTTCACACTTTTTGTTTAATTTTAAACCAAACTCAACAACAAAAATTTTTTTTTTTAATTTCTTTCAGGAGAAAATGATGTAATAGAAAAATATCTTTTTCTTCTGCTTAAATTTATAATTTTGAAACCCTAAAGGACACTCTCAGAATTTTAAGAGTGGGGCAAAATTACTGTTAATTTATAGACAACCAACAATCGTATGAAATTTGTATGAAAATGACTCAAAAACATTAGCGGGATTCACGCTTCAGTGTAAAGTGTAAACTAATACAGACATGAAAAAATTGAGTGGTGCAAAGGGCCAATAACAGCTGATTGTAACGAATCTATGAAAGTGATACGTATTTTACACATTATTTACGAAAAATATGAAAATTCATAAAATAAAAAATAAATAAATACAAAAGACAAAATAACCTTAATGATACATTTTTTATTTAAATCATGAATTTTTTTGATATATCGCTTTAAAGTGATAAAATTACAGCACATGTACATTATGTCACAGGTGATTGCATCCCGAAAGTCATAACAAAAGCGAATTCATTTTCATTCAAAAAGTCAAAACATTTTTTGTTTAATTTTTTAGTGCACGAAATTTGTAAATTTTTATTTATTGGTGCCAAATTAGTGATTCTAAAAAACGAATTTTGTAATGCCTTAATTTTTAAGATTCATATTGCAAATTGAAATAAATTTTGACAATTTGGAATAAAACAGCTGTTAGGCGAAGTACATAATGCGGCCACCTTAGTTATATTAAACATTTTAAATTTTTTCAGTGAAATAAAAACCAAAAGTCTTTAGCAACACTTTTGTATGTGCAAATTTAAATAAATTTGTTAAATGATTGAATTTTAAACAGATAAAAAAAACAACATCATAAACCATTACAAATTCCTTGTTGCGGTAGAATGTAAGTCACTAAGAGAACTAACAAGAGACGAAACTTTATTGATATCATTAATTAATATTATTCAAGCTTAAGATCTCAATAAAAAAAATTTTTTTTATTTTTAATTATCCGATATTTCGACTTTCTTTTGAAGGTCTTTTTAAGGGAAATTTATTTTTATAAAATATTAATTAATAATAATTTTATAAGAAATTATAAAAATAAATTTCCCTGAAGAAGACCTTCAAAAGAAAGTCAAAATATCGGATAATTAAAAATAAAAACCATTTTTTTTTATTGAGATCTTAAACTTGAATAATATTAATTAATAATATATATATATAAGATCGAATAATTTACTAAAATTACTTTATTGATATCTTTTTCTAACTATCTTGTCTAATTGTAATCTCTCCCTTGTAAAATTGTAAAAATAAGAAATTTTTTTACACACAACAATAAAATGCATAACAAATACATTTTACAAGACTGAAAACAGCTGTCGCTAAATGGTGCCAACTTTTAGTTTTGAGATAAAACGTGTTGTGTACGTTTTAAGTTGCGAAAAGCAAGCTAAACATTTGCAAAATTGATGAGAAAAAAGTCGATCATGCTTTGTAGTTAAAATTCGCAGAAATTGTAAATATTTTCGTACTTACAACCATGGATTCCGCTTTAGCGGAATATATTAACGAAAATTTTTAATTAAATACAAAGCGTGATAGATTTTTTTCTGAAAATTGTGTTAACTTATAAATTTTTAAAGTAGATACCATTTATGCGGGTTTCATACTATAAAGCAAGCTTTATTGAATTTTGAAAAATCAGAATCAAATGGTAGTTGATACGACTGTCAAAAAATCATACGGGGTTTTTACAAGCTTAAAGATTTTCATCAGATCTTGAAAGTTATTTTTGTTATTTTTTTATTTGTATGCAAAAATGCAGCCCTGATTCAATGAAAAGTATAAACGTTTAGAAAATTTTCTAAAAATTATGAAACTGTCAAATTTCTGTCAGTATTTTTTGATGTATTCTACTTTTTAAATTTATTTCGTTTTACTCAGTATTATAGTATAAAACCCGCATTAGCGACAGCTTTTTCTTATACTTCTCTACACATTTACACAATTGTAAAACGTATTTACATTGGGCTTTCATATTGTAGTTCTGCAGTGTTGCAGAAAATACATTTTACACATTTTGTTGTAGCCTGTAAACATTTTTTTTTACATTTTTACACCTGATACAAGGGACTTTACACTAAAGCCTGAACTCCGCTATTATTACAATTGAGTGTTTTGTGACCAAATTTTCTAAGCAATTTAAATACTTGTGTCTTTTCATATGAAGTAATTGCTGGATAGTCGAAAGCCACGATTTGGTTTGGTTTTCCATTTTTGAAGTTTTCTTTTTTGAAAATTACTTCAGAGGAAATTATTTTTACTCCTGACTGAAAATAGCTTTTTTTTTTTTAATTGAAATGTTAAATATTTTTTTTTAATAAAAAAAAAAAATTAAATTTCAAAAATGTTTTATTTTATTTTTTTAAAATAAAATGCAATAGGAAATTTAGTTTAGTTAAGCTGGATCTATGTATTCGTTGCGGAAGAAATTATATCGGTCATTTACTTTAATTTTTTTAAGTAAATTTGTGTTTTTTTCAATAAAAATTATTTTTCCACTTTTGTTCACCTACTTGTTTCGAACAAAATGTGCAAAATTTTGTTCGGAAAAAGTAATGAGCCCTAATGGTTTAATTATATATTTTGTTGCGACAAATTTTTTTAATTTTTCCGGAAAAAGTAGATTTCCTTTGGAAGGCAAATTATTAAACAAACAATTAAATTGGTTGAACCAAAAAAGACTGCTTATTATTACCATATAAAATTCATATATCAGTTTTAATTGTCTTCAACGTCTACTTAAAACTTGAATATCAGGTTCATTCGAGTACTTTCTTAGTAATAGTTTAATAACTGAGTAAATGTTAAATAAATTTCCTACAAAAAAAATACCTGAAAGGATTTTTATTAAAATGTAATTAATTTATCAAGTGTCATTTGTTGTCTGAATTTTTTTTTTTATATTACTAATGCACTCAGCACAAATGAGGAAATACTTAGTAATCGCACTAACAGTTTACTCTCTTAAAGTGTGCTCTCATTTACTAAACTTTGTAAAGCTTAGTAGAAATTATATTAACCAAACTGTAAATTTTACATTAATTAGTAATTCATTATTCACGCTTAAGTTTATTTTTGACATATTCACTGGCGATATTCCCAGCTGATGACAAAAGAGGAAAAAAGGGAAAGCGTCGCTCCAGCAATCCAGTATCTAAGAGTGCTGTTCTGTATTCCGAATCCGAATATTTTATTCAGAATTGAAAAATTCAGCACCTCTTAACTACTCTGTGGTCTTTTGGAAAATTTTTATTTTTGCTGCGAAATTATTGGTAGAATTAAAAAAACCTAAAAGTTTCCATTTAATAAGAAGAAAAAGTGTAATTTTACATTTTTTCAAATCCGTGTGGAATATAGAACAGGTACGAATATCAATTTTTCTATATAATTTAAACAAAAGCAAATACTTGATTGACTCTCAATAAAGGGAACTGTTATTGAATTATTGAATGTCAAAAAAAAAAAAAAAAAAAAAAAACTAAAGCGTGAATAATAAATTACTAATTAACGTAATAATTATTAATTATTGGGCTCTCGAACGAACCTATTTTTCTTAAAATTCTGTAGGATGACTCCATCATGAATTAGTGATTTAAAATTTTTACAAAAAAATATTTTCCAAAACGAACTGATAAATTCACGATTAGACTTGAATAAAAATTTGAATTTATAAAAAATAAAACGTAACAAAATTTTCCATGAAAACATCATGTTGAGAATAATGCATTTTGCACACCAACATAATTGGAATTAAGCACGAATAAAGATTAAATTTTGTTAAAAAATAAAATTATTATGAAAGACTCATGATTAATTAAAATTTTGTTTTGTTGGCTGATTAAATATTTTTTTTTTTTTTGTAATTTTAAATTTGTGTTTGTTATTTCGATTATATAGAAAATTTCGTTTTCGGTTATCTTGGTTTTATTTTATTTTGTTTTTATTTTTGATTTTAAAGGCCTCTTCCCTAATAACGAACGTTGTGTTGCTGTTTTCAACTGAATGCAAACGAGAATGTTCGTTACCATGGAACGGGCTGTGTAAATATGTAGAAAAAGAGTCTATTGTAACGGCAGTTAATTTGTTTGTTATTTAAATTTGGTGTTTTTAGTTTCTAACGTTATTACTCGTATTATTAAATTTTTAAATGTTCTTTGTTTTTTTTTGTTTTTGTTTAAATATTTTTCAAATGTATATCACATATTAGTCTTTTTTTATTAAATTATTATTATTATTAAAGGTTTTATGCACTTAAAATTAAGCTTAACTTATGACGCACTTGATACCCAAAAACAGACTTTACTAAGCCTCCTCTTACTCCTACTTCTCTTCTACTGTTTCTTCTCTTTTTGTTAAACTTCCTTGTCATTTAAAAAGTCTTTTTTGTTCTTGTTTTATTTAGTGTATGTGTGTGTGGGTGTTTTTTTTTTAATACGATTTAACTAGCATAGGAACGTCTTACGGGAACGGGTGGTGGAATTTTTGATTTACGTGAAGTTTGTTGAGTGTTTTGGACATGATTAGAGTTTGATGTGGAGAATTTTTGAAACTGCTGATTGTTAGCAGCTGTAGCTGTAGCTTTACATGATGGTATGCGAGTGGGCGTGGTTTTGGGAGGACTTTTCAGCTCGTTAGATTTTATTTCCTAAAAAATATTTTTTTAAAGATTTTTTGTTTTCATTTAGAAATGCACTTTTACCTTTTTGGGGGTTGCTACTGTTGGTGATAGCGCTGGTGACACCACTCTCTTCCAGCCATTACTACGCCTCCAGGAATTGTTTGTATTATTTTGCAGCCTTTCTTGGTATTTGGCTTTGATAACTAAATTGCCGTTGACACTGCCACTTCTAACCACCTGCGAATGTTGTTCGTTTTGTTGTTGGCGATTTCTTAAAATGTTATTCGTTTCCCTTTCCTCTATGGTGGATTGGGATTTCATTAGTTTGTGTCTGGGTGTGCGGCTTAATTCCGTTTTAATTATTTGTTCTATGCACTCCTTTTCACTCATGTGCTCAGTTAGTTGCCGCTGATGGTTTGTGTGATTCATAATAATTGGTGGCGAGGTTTGCAAATCACCATCCAATTGTACATCTTCAATTTCTATATCACTGTGCTGCTGGTGGCCATTAGTTTCGGCTGCTACTTCACCATTCAGATTCCCAACTTCAGACTCACTTAGCGTTTCGTTTTCTTTTAGAGTTTCTAAAGTGACTTCTTGGTGTGTAGTACAGTGTGAGAAATCATCAGTTTCGCTAGAGGAACAACTAATAACCTGGGCCCTGCCAGCTTCGCTGGGTGTTGGACTAGGCTGTTTTTGGCGGGATTTTAGAACTTTTGAGCGTAAACGTTTATGACTGGGTGATAAACTAGAATTGCCATCATCCTCTTCTTGGTCATCTTCAGAATCTTCTACATCCTCCTCATCCTCATCATCGTCTTCGTCGTCTGTGTCACCTTCAATGTAAGAATAAAGACTGCGTGCAGAGCTGGAACGTATATTGACCAGTTTGTAAAAGTCATTAGTGAATTCAGTACAAGCCACTTCCTCATCCTCGGAATAGATGATCTAAAAAGACAGTTGATAAAATTAAACATTTTTTTTTAATTTTTTAATTTTCTAATTCCGTAACTCACTTTTTGTTGTAGTAATTGTGATATGTTGTCAGCCACAGAATCTGTTTCCACCATGGTGGAATTGAGCAAATCCGTAGAATTCCAAATCCAATCATTTTCACTTAACTTATGTTGCCTTCTATGCTGCTGCTGTTGCTGTTGATTTTGTTGCTGGTGATGTTGTTGATGTTCCCTTTCTTCATCCAAAGTTATCACAGCCAACTCCTCTTGCGACATACTCCAATCCTCCATTTCCGTGGAACACGGTTCAGCCGGCAACAGCCATTGTTCTGGCTCTTCAGGTAAATCTTCTAAATGCCCATTGGAGGGCTGGGGCTGGCCACTGCTCATGGTGCAATAGCCTTCATCACGCCCCTTGGCCGGACTAGCTGACAAAGCAGCATTTTGTGCCTCTAGATCTTTAACACGTCCCTTTAAAAGAGCAACCTCTTCACGTAGATTATCTTCGGCCACTATCGCATCCACCACTTTGCGCATGACATCATCCAAACAGTGTTCATACTGACGTATGCGCAGCAAGAGCCCTTTATTTTCCTGTTGCAATGTGTGCAGCAAATTTTCTTGCCGTGCAAAACGCGTCTATGAAACAATAAACGAGAAGTAGAAGAAAATTTTAATTTTTTTATGCCACAAAATTTGGGATTCTAAAATTTTTTTTTTAAATTCTATTTGGTGATTGAATTTCCATTAAGATGTTTTTTGTTTTTGTTGAAAGTGCTAATTACTTTGCTTTACCATGACTGTTCATCTCTAATTTTTGTTATTGTTATTGTTGCTTCTGTTCCAAATGGTGCTAATTATATTTGCATTAGCACTAGACTGTGTAATAATTTATGCCTTTTTCTCATGAATCATGGCATTTTGTGTGTGTGTGTGTGTGCGCGCGATGTGTTTTTTTATTTGAAAAGATTTTGTTTGTTAAAACTTTAAATTAATTTGAAACTAAATAAAGAATTGAATGTGGAAAATCATACAATTTTCTTAAAGCCAAATATTTTTTGTTCTGAATAAACGTTTTACCATAATGAACAAATTTTTGGTTTTTTTAATTCTGAAAAAATTTTTCTTAGGAAAATTTGTTTTTTTTTTCTTAAATTCAATGGAAAATTTATGAAATTATTCAAAATTTAATGCTAAATTTCCTATAAGATAATTTTGCTAAATTGATTTCTTTGTTGTTGTTTTAATTTAAAACATTTTCTTTCGGTTAATGCTCTCCATTTCATACACTTGATTCATCATATTTACATAAAATGATGTCAGCATAAAAAGGAACCAAAAAACAAAGAAGAAAATATGCTGAAGCCAAGGAGGCGTCAGTCAGTCAGTCAACATTTTATTTCCTCTTCTGTTAAAATACTTTGTTGTAGATACAATTCTTAATAAATAAAATCACTGAAGTGAAAACTTATTTAAACTAGCAGATGAGCTGTGAAATAGTGTAGGAGCGTGAGGAAACTATTGAGAAATATTTGTTTTTTTTTTTTTTTTTTGTTAAAGGATTCAAACAAACCTGTAAAGCTTTATGGTCCCGACATGTTTGCAACTGTTTGCGCTCTTTTGATTTAATAACACGATTCATGCTGAAAGAAAGAAAAAATTGATTAATTAATAAACATTTCTATTCAAATTTAAATCAACAGAATAAAAAATATTTCATTTTCTTTAAATGAATTTCCTAAAAAGCAGCCAGTATCTTAGCTAACTTCAAAGAAATTTAATTTTTTTCTTTTAATTTATGAAAATAATTTTTATTTGCAAAATTTTGCCACTTTTTCTATTTTTTTTAATCGAAAAAAGCTTTAAAAAACACAAAAAATAGACTGAAACTATTTATGTACTCGTAGTTCACCTAAAGGTTGTTTTTTTTTAGTTTTTCTTTTCCTGAGAGGAGGTCGTGATTAATGGTGTTTTCCAGGCAATTAAAGTACAAAAACAAAAACTTTTTTTATGCATGTATAATTTACAACACGACTGTTTATGGTTAACAAAAAAATAAAAACAAAAGCTACATTGTGTACAGAAATTCTTATAAAAAAAATAAATAGGAAGACCATCATCATCATTAGCAGGCTGTTGCTAAAGTGCATATTTAACTTTAGCCTGAAGCTTTAAACGGCACAGGGCAACAACAACATCATACAAACAGATGTTTTTTTTTTTTTTTTTTTTTTAACACAAAGTGCATCATTATCGTGGCTTAGTTTATGCAGGCTTTTTTTTTGGTATTTTTCTTACTAAAAAAAAAAAAAAAAAAAACAAGAAAATAACTAAAAACAATCAAGACTAAATTATTTTTGCATTTGAGTCTCTTTTTCTAAACATTAACTCTTATCGAAGACTTTAAAGTCAACGTTATCGAAAGTTTCCACATACTTTTTTCACAACGTTTACGTTTTTTTTTTTCTTTTTGATAAAATAGTAAAATTTCACATTTCATAACTCAGAAGAAGCATGACGCATCAATTAAATATTTTAATTAAACAAGTTAAATTCAGCAGAGCCGAGTCTTATATCCGCTTCACTATGTTGGCCAAATATAAATATTTTTCACTTTTCAGCTTCTTTAATATCAAAAAAAAAATTAAAGCTAGTTTATTATAAAAATGTATTTATTTATTATTGTAGCGAAATATCGATAGAAAAATTAATTTTTATTAATAAAAAACAAATAATAATAAAATAAAATTAAAAAAAAAACCTTTATAAAGTATTTTCTTTTTTAGTTTATCGCTGACATACAAGCACATCTCTCTGATCTTGTGAATTTGTACACTGCAAAATAGCGGCTTTGTGGCGGATAAATCTGGGTGCAAACGGAGAAAACAAAAGGAAGCGTGTGGCTGAAAAAGACCTTAATAGAGGATGCCAAAGCAACAGTAACTCTAGCAAATGAAACTGCCTGCCTAACACAATCTGTTAAAATTAATTAATAAAATTATGGAAAACAAAGAACAAAAAAGTCATTCTCGCTGTATGCAAATGTTGTGATTTAAGCTTAAAATGTGATAAAGAATTTTAACAATTTACTTCCCATGACCATAAATATAAAAACATTTTTATAATTTAAGAAAAATAAAATCCACTTTTAATAGAAAATAACACAACAACAAAGTCTTAATAAAAATTCAAATGTTTTGCGTTTGTGTTGTGTAAATAATAATTGTGACCGAACGGCAACTAAAGTCCAAATATCTTTTTACTCACTTTATTTATATTTTTTGGATTAACCTAACCTTGATTTTGAACTAAATAAAATGAAAATAAATTCTTTTCAATTCCTGATTTGTTTTTTTTTTTAATTTTTCGGATGTGGTAAGTATTTATTCGAAAGAAATCTTTAAAGAAATTAATCTTGGTGTATTGAGGGGGCTTATGTATGTACAGGGTCCGCCAAATAACTTTTTTTTTTTTGAAAATGCTATAAAAACAGAGTGTAGCTTCGGCTGTGTGGCACGTAGAGCCGTCCTGTTGAAACCAAATGTTGCCAATATCCTCCTCTTCAATTTTTGTGAACAAAAATTCGTTCAACATGGCCCGATAACGATCGCCATTGACTGTAACTGCCACTCCTTGCTCATTTTCGAAGAAAAATGGCCTCTGGACCAAAATCCGCACCAAACAGTGACTCGTTTTGGGTGCGTCGGCTTTTCAATGTATGCGTGCGGGTTTTTTGTGCCCCAAATGCAACAATTTTGCTTGTTTACATACCCGCCAAGATCAAAATGAGCTTCATCTGAAAAGATGATTTTTTTTTCTGCAAGTCGATCGCAGGCCCACTTAGCGAAGCGAAAACACAACCATATTTTTTCAGCGGAAGGATAAAACTAATTATCTGTCAAATCAGACATGAGCTAAGTGTTACCATTCACGAAATAAGCACTAGTTGAAAAAAAAAAAAAAGGCGAACCCTTTACATCAATGAACCAAGGAGCTATGCCGGCCTAGGTTCAACCATGTCGGACAGATTCTTGAAGAGACTCTCCAAATCTTTCCAAGGCAAGGTATTCTGAATGGTTTAGCGAATACATGTGCATCGCAGAATAAGATATCCCCTGGAATAATAAGCGACATTCCAGTGTAAATAGCCTTATATAGATATGGTACCAACGAATTCTCGCTATTGATGTATATTTTTATGGATAGAACGGAAAAAGTCATAGCAATCAAAACAACGGAGTTACCCATTATACGATTTTTGTATTCGTAGTTCTATTACACAACAGTCATTTAACACACAAGGGTATCAACTGTCAAGTTCTAGCACTATTACTCTACAACTGAAAAAAGGTTTCATTAAAAAATACAAATCGGGATTAGCCAAAAACTTTGCCGTCTTTTAGACGCATTCACAAGCGTTTAGTTGCTCTTCAGCAACTTTTTACAAAGTCGGTGGTGAAATTACGACATAAAAATGTCGCCGAAACGAAGTCGCCGTTGACAGTAATCGATTACTGCTGATGGCTATTTAGTATTATATGAGCCGCTTTAAAGTCGCCGTTGAGTTGAAATAGCGACGTGTTTATGGCCATATTTTTTTAAGAGCGACTCAAAGGCTACAAAATGTTTTAAGCATTGCAACAGGAAAATTTTTGAAAATTAATACTGAAAAGTTCTAAAAATGTAAAACAATTTGAAAAACTAATTGCTGAACAAGAAAGCAAACAAAGTTTATCAAGACGGTTTTATAGAGACGCAACACCCAGCAGTTTTAAAGTCAACTGAAAGAAAATCACTACAAAATTAAATTGGAATTGTTCGCCAATAATGAATGTTAAAGGCTTTGCAAAAAGTAAATTTCAAAAACTTGAATGAGTGAAATATACTGGTATTCTTCATGCATTTGCTATACAATGTCGGACCCTTTCTTTAAGACTTTCTTTCCTTTGCAGCCTAACTTTCCCAAAATAGATACGGATGTTGTACAGAGATGACACTTTATTAAAATTATCGATATTGTGTCGCTGGCAACACAACTCTCTTAGACATGACAGTATGGTCGCTATAATGCAACCAATAGAAACCAGAGGCCGTTTTTACACTGTGACTTTCGTAGCAGCGACAAACTTTGTAATTTCGTTTGGTGTTCCTTCGAAAATTACAGTACAATTACACTGTAGGTGTTTTCTTTTTATAATTACTAATAACTTTGTTTTAAATTATTTCTGTATTTTGTAAATTTTTTTCTATTCATTGCAAATTTTCTCTAAAATAAGTAAAAATACAGCGTTGCCGTAAATAAATTTAGCTTTAATTTTTTTAATTCTGAAAGAAAAACAAACCACAATACGAAAAATCAAGAAAAAACAAGTTTGTCGTTACAAAAATGGATTCGTGCGACTCTGTCCTTCTCACCTACAAACACACTGCAGCTGACTTATGTCGCTAGTAAGAAGCCCACAGTGTAAAGACGGTAATAACAGGAGTGAATAACTTTTAAACCGTTAAATATTTCGAAATAAACTTTTTTCTAAATCAGAGTATAAATACGGTATTTTTTAGTTCAACCTTTCAAAACTTTTTCTATTTAAAATGGTTGTGGCAGGTACATAGTTAATTTTCCTCTCTGCCACATGGTGAAAATTTTATCCGAAAATATTATTCATTCAAGAGGTATAGTGTCCGGGATTTTTATTGAAAAAATTGAAATACCAGACTAACAGAATCAGCAGTAGGTGGATTTTTGTTTTTTTTATAGATTTTATTTATTCGTTTAAAAGTTGTAGCGAAACAACAAAAGCAGGCATTAGCAAGTGGTTTTTGTTTTTTCGCTAAAAATTTCTTACGAGAAACATTTTTCAGATTTTACAGAGAGAGAAATAGGCCACCTCCCCTCCCCCCATGACACCCTGGCCGCCCCCAAATTCTAAAAAGATTTATTTCTATAAAAAGAAAGTTCTTTAAGAAACAAATACTTGTCGTGTTTTTTTTTTTTGTTATTGAGTTTTAGTTAATAAATCAAATTAATTATTTATTAGTTACAGGAAAACAAGAAAATTTTGTATATTGTTGCTGTTGTTTCTTTTTATTGTTTTCATCAATAAACGAAAAAAATTAACTGAAGAGCCTAAAATTGCTTGATGCTGCTCCGGCTTTTTTATCATTTAATTTGTGTTCAATCATGTCAATTCTTTACACACATGCACTTTGTTTGGGTGTATGTGTGTGTGTGTGTGTCACTTACTTCTCCAATTGCTGTCGCAGTTCTTTTTCAAATGTCGGTGACCCGCATTGGCTCTGAAATGACAGAAAAAAAATTTAAGTTTTTTTATATGAAATTTTTTTAAACAAAAAAAAAAAAAAGAGAAGACAAATTTTTTTTATTAGTCTATTGGCCTCTTGAAATCAAGAAAAACTAAAAAACTATTGAACAGGGATTCCAACTTTATAAATTTAGAAGGAAAATGACGAATTCCATTAATTCTAGTTTAAAAAGTTTCAATAGGAGATTCGTCAAACGCGAACGTTATCGTTCGCTGCTGGTTTAAGCAACAAAAGAGAGAAAGAAAAAACAAAAGAGAAAAATTACACCAACAACAGGAGTCAAATGGTGGCATTCGATATTTACTAACATCAATCGATATTTTTAAATTATTTCTACATTTTTGATGGTTTGAAAACACTACTTGCATCCCATAGACCAGACCACACACAGCAAGTTTAGTTGGGCAATTCTTTCCTAATTCTCTTTTAAAATTGCCGCTACACACAGCAATTCCGTTTCGGCAATTTTAGCATTCTTATTCAGTCATTTATTCAGCCTTCAAGCTTCTTTTACATCTTTATAAAAGATACGAAGAGAGAACAAAATGAAATTGCCGAGTACGAGCAAGTTTGTACCCCTTTCCATTCCTCCTTCCTCTCTCTCCTACAAAATCAAGAATTGCCCAACTAAAATTGCTGTGTGTGGTCCTAGTCATAGCAAATAATACAAGTAAAGGGTGTTTTTTATAGACGTATAGAACTTTAAATTGCAATAAAACAACGATGGATTATTCGATTGACATGAATTTTATTTATCCGAAAGATAATCTTGCGGCATTACATTTTAAATATGATTTCTGGCATATGACCGCCACGGCTGGCTTGGATGTAGTCCAAATGGTCAAGCGTTTGTGGCTTATCCGCATAGACCAATGACTTTACATAGCCCCACAGAAAGTAGTCTAGCGGTGTTAAATCACAAGATCTTGGAGGCCAATTCACAGGTCCAAAACGTGAAATTAAGCGGTCACCAAACGTGTCTTTCAATAAATCGATTGTGGCACGAGCAGTGTGACATGTTGCGCCGTCTTGTTGGAACCACAGCTCCTGGACATCATCGTTGTTCAATTCAGGAATGAAAAAGTTAGTAATCATGGCTCTATACCGATCACCATTGACTGTAACGTTCTGGCCATCATCGTTTTTGAAGAAGTACGGACCAATGATTCCACCAGCCCGTAAAGCGCACCAAACAGTCAGTTTTTTTGGATGTAACGGTGTTTCGACATACACTTGAGGATTAGCTTCACTCCAAATGCGGCAGTTTTGTTTGTTGACGTAGCCATTCAACCAGAAGTGCGCTTCATCGCTAAACAAAATTCGCTTATGAAAATCGGAAACAACGGCAATCTCGTTTTGGGCCCATTTGCAAGCGTTGTGCAGGCGTGAGTCTATTCATGATAAATTGCCAAACCAAACTGAGAATAAATCACTTTACAGCTGTTAAATCGGTCGCCATCTTGAACAGTAATGCCAACTTAAAGTTCTATACGTCTATAAAAAACACCCTTTAGTTTGTGGTGCTTTTTTTTTAGTGAAGTATTTTTTAGAACTTTTTCTTTGATTGGGAACCACTGTTTAAAGCTAATTATTTTAAAAGCTAAAACTTGTCATATTCATGGCGCTATAATTAAGAACCATTAAAATGAGAAAAGAAAAAAATATTTTTAAGACCAAAAACAAAGATAAAAAGATTTCGCTACTCAGAGTCTGCTTAAAAATGAAAATCTCTTTTTATAGAAAGGGGGCGTTTTAGTTTAGTTTAGTTTTATCATTTAAAAATGTCATAAAAATTTTTTAAGCACCAAAACAAACGAGTCTTCTAAAGAAAGTGACTATGAAAATTAAAAAAAAAATATTTTTTTTTGTTATTTTCTGAGTATGTGTTTGTGTTAAGAATGCAATAAAAATATTTTTTTTTTTGATATGAATTAACGAACTTGATTACAAAAAATTTTTCTTTACGGATGCATAACAAGTTATGCTTTGGAAAAAACATAAATAAATCATTTTTAAAATTTTTAAGAGGTTTCTTATTTCAAGAAAAGGGCCTATAATCATAGTCACAAAAAAGTAGGCTTTTATTACGAGCTGACTTTTGTCCGTATACATTTTATGAATTTAAAATCGTTTTTAAAAAGATACCGACTTTAGTGTGACTATGATTATGGGCAAATATTTTTTTTTTTTTTTGAAATTTAATAACTGGTTTAATTTCTGTCTGTCTTTCGAAGTACTGGAACAATTTTTCATTTCATACAATTTTTCCAAAGAAAGTTTTAAAATCTGAGGCCAAATCGTTGCACATTTATGTAGACTTCAAGGATATTAAGCCTTTTTATAGTTTTTGTATCTAAAATTTTCTTTTTAAAACTAAAAACTTTATTTCAAATGCAACAGATTTATTATTTATTTCATTTTATATTTAAAGAATTTTACATTAAAAATATAAAAACTTTATTTTCATTTGCAAGACAGACAAATACTATTTAGGAATGAAATATAAAAGCGCTTCTCAGCTGTTGGCATCAACACATTAACACAGATGCCGAGCAGCAGCGTGTGTTCTGGCCTTTTCCTAGAAACAGACAGGGCGGCAAGACAAGCAGAAAAAACTGAAATTGTAAATCACTTGTCAAAATGCAAGCATGCCAACGCTAAAATATCATATAAAATTTAAAAACACACAACCATGCCAAAAGGACAAAAACGACATTTATTTATTTATTTTTGATCTCTAACTGTCATCAACAGTAACTACAGTTTATTTTGCAAGTGATAATACGGCGAAAAATTTAAAAAAATGTGTCTGTTTGTTAACTGTCTTCAAGTTATGACCAGGAAAAAAATTGTTTTATAAAAAAAAATTTCTGTAATTTTTTTTTAATTTTATTTGTTACTGCAGTACAAGTGCCACAACAAGATGTGAAAGTTTTTTTTTCACAAAAAAAAAAAAAAATATTCATATGAACTCGAGCTCGAACCAGAATATAAATTAAATTAAATTATAATCAGAAATTAAATTAAATATTTAGCTTTATTTTAAGTTTTAGCTCATTTGATGGATACTGTGCTGTAAGGGGAAGAGCATTTGTTGCTCCCATAAACTAACCAAGGTCTTTGAATTTTGCCTTCTTTGTAACCAAATCCTGACAACTTATGTAAGTCTTCCCATTTAATAGCAATAATACATGAATGCTATACACTGTGGGTTGGTCTGTTTGGACTTTACGAATAGTTTGTAACTTCACGTTACAGCAAAGCTAGTTAGAACAAATAAATCCGCCCGGTGGGAGAGGAAGAGCGAGAATAGCAACTCATCAATAGCAGTTTTTAAGTTGAACTACGTATCAGTCGTGATCAGTGTTGTCAATATTTGTTTTTCAAAAAGCATCGAAATCAAGCAAAAAGCACTGAAAACTTAAGTAACTTGAAGAAGGAAAAAATAGAGCAACAAATTTCCCAGCCACACACGCAATTAATTTCAAATTACGGAAAAAGTGTTCTGTGCGCAAAAACGTTTGAAATCTTATCATTAACTGCCTTATGATGTCACTTAGCACTTGGAGTTTTTTAAGCATTTTGTTTTAAATTGATTTTATACGCTTAAAATGACATTTTTTTTATTAGTTTTTGTTAAAAAAAATTAGATATTTCACATAAGAGAACCTTAAAATTTAGTAATTTAAAAAGACGCTTTATTTTTGAAGAACAATTTTATTCTTCATGACTTACTTTTCCTGTTTAGGACTCAGCTGACACTTTATCAGAAAAAAAACCTTAAGCTTGTGATTTAGAACAATAAAAATCATAACTAAAAGTTAAAAATCACGTGATTTGGGGAACAATAAAAAATCACTTACGTTATTTAAGGTCGTTCGTGGTTCGAAATCACCATGATTTCAGAACATGCTTGACTATGAAAAGCAGCAGTAACAGTATATTAAAAGTATTTTTAAATTGAAGAGAGATAAAATTTAAGAGAGAGTGAGAGAGTATTCTATTTCGAGTAACTTCTTCTTCACACAACAATAGGCAAATTTCTATCAACATCATTCGATATCGGATATGATGCTTTGGCTTCAGAGACACTTCTTTGAAGCACTTTAGCTACTAAAAGAATTGCTTGCCTAGCAGAGGTCAAATCTCGCCATCCGATATCGAATGTCAATCGATTTCCTTCGATATCAAAAAGGTCAATTTGGGCCTAAGTGCTCTACTAGCTAAGTGGCTTGTAGGGTGCTACCCTGTAATTCCGAATATTTAATATTCGGATTTTGTAGATAAAATTTTTTTTCCTACTTTATTAGACACTCCAACGTTGCCCCCTTTTCTTGTTAACAAAAAATACTCGCACACATAAAAACACTGTAGCAGAGAGGGGGAAGGAAGATGTGGATGTGTAAATTATACGAATTTTATTTGTGGGCCACAGATGTTTTCAATTTGGCGTCATATGCAATGGTGGGTTTAAAAAAAAACAACATCAGGGGTGTTTTAATAAACCAAAAATTGTTACTCCCTCTCTCTAGCTCTTGCTCTCCCTCTCTTTTTCCTTTTGTCAAAAGGTTTGACATTCTATAACTTAATTGTGGCCTTAATTTCAATTAATTGCCACCTTCATAAAATTTAGCATTAAAATGATTTAATAATAAAAATCAAGAATAAAAAAGATTTTATGAAATCAAATTCATTAACGCACTTGCACACTTACATCACCACAACCACAATTCTCATTTTTTTTCTTTCGAGTTTCATTTTAGGAACACATTGTAAAATTTACAAAATTTCTTGAAAAGCTTTTAAGCAAAAAGCAACATGATTCTTAAAGTTTTTTTTTTTTTTTTGTTCTTTCCAACTTCCCTTTTAATCCCTGGACGAACTATACATTTTTATACTAGATGGGTTAGTGGCTGGCGCCTGTTTATTGTTTTATGTATGAATTTTGAAAGCCTGATAAATGTTTGTGGGTGGTGGGGGGAGGAATAAGGAATAATCTAAAACGGAAGTGCTATAAAAACCTTACAACGACGCCATTGTAATCAGCAATTTTGCTATTTCATTTTAAGCGAGTCTTCATTTAATGTTTTTTTCTTCTTTTAAACGGCATGTATTTGGCTGAGTTAATTTTTGTCAGTCTGTGTATGTGTTTGTCTGCTTTGCTTATTTTATAACGAGGAAAGTGTTGGCAAAAGGAAATAAAACATAATAATAACGGCAAGCAACAACAATGCTTATTAATTTGCCCACACACACAAAGAGAAAACGCCAAGAGTGAAGAAAATATAAAAACGTTACAAGAACACAACGGAAGTTACGAGTAAGTGTTTCAGAGTATACAAAAATCCCTGGCATATGAATATGAATGATTTGAAAAATAAATAAAATAAAATTACAGGAGCTGTTTGTTGCTGTTGCCATTAGAAAATGTCTAGGAATTTTCCAATGAAATTGAAAGCAGGCAGGCAACAACTCACTCACTTATTTATTGGGCAATAGAAGTCAATGTAGACAGACACACATCCAAATATTTTTTGAACATTTTTAAAACTTGCAAAATATGCATTTTTTATTTGCTAGCCTTGTTAAAAACGATTACGTATCCTTGAAATACGAGTATCATTTGTTTTTTTAAGAAAACGTATTTTTCAAAACAGCAGCTCTTTAATTTAGGCATAAATTACTCGTTTAGAAGCCGATTAAAAAATTTATTATTTTTTTTTTAATAGACCGCCATTTTATATGACAAGTAAGAATTAGGCTTTTATCAACAATGTTACGACAAAAGTTTCAACAAGGCTCTGAGCTAATTCAAATTCACTTGAAAAGTTAAAAAAACTTGGTATTGGAAATTCGCCCAACTAAAACACATTTACAAGTAGATTCAGGCCAAACATGGAAACAGAACTCTGAGCGACTTCACTATCACTACATAGTATAAAACAAAGTCGCTTTCTCTGTCCCTATATCCCTATGTATGCTTAAATCTTTAAAACTACGCAACGGATTTTGATGCAGTTTTTTTTAATAGATAGACTGATTGAAGAGGAAGGTTTATATGTATAATCTTGGAAGGTTTAACGTCACAAATCCGCCCGGCAAGTAGCGCTATAGTCAGTATCTGGCTAATTTGCCTACTATCCTTGTTTAACCCGGTCTCGCACGGTTCTTTACTCTATGAGTACGATTTCTTAGTGTAAGAAGATCGAATATATAAAAGTATTAAGGCAAGACAACGTTTGCCGGTTCACCTAGTAAAATTATATTTTAGAGCTGTTTAAGCTCGTATAGAAGAAGACGAAGTAAGTAATTGGTTGCAGTACAATGTGCGACTGAACACCACTGAATTGGAATGTGATTGGATGAAATAAGGACCCAAGTATTTTAATGCTACTACGCTTTCTTTATAGAGACCCTGTTTATTTGTTTTACACTAACTAGTAGGGTTCTTAGACGCTTGCCCATGAGATCGATACCCAATAAAGCACTCTTCACGATGCTAAATTGGCTGTCAATTGATCTACACACAGAGAAATCGGCATTGGTTGCGTCCGTGAGATTACATGAGGACATTCGGATATAATTGGTACTTGGAGCGACTTTTATAATCTCACTGACTAAGCCACACCAATACCATTCCTACAAAGGGACTTCGGAGTCACGATATCGCACAAAACGGGAATCTCAACGAAATCTTCTCGTCTAAGGGAGGATGCAGATGTATTCACCGCTGCCTAGTTTTGGAGTTGGTGGCAGAATTGAGGAGTTCTTTCAAGCTCCCCGACCAATGCAGCGTACTACAAGGTGGGCTAAAAGAAATCACCCTATTGGAAGATGCTCTTATTTTTGCAAATGGCGGTCGATCTCAAATCTGTTTTGACATTTGTGAACTAAACAGATGTAGAATACAAGAGAACAAGCCATGGAGCGATACACTCTCCAAGAACGCGGAATAATCGAAGTGGACGATTTTTCGACCAAAATCATAATGAGCGACGAGGCTCATTTCCACTTCAGCGGGAACGTGAACAAGCAAAACTATCGCTTCTGGGGCACCGAAAATCTACGAGTGATGCATGAGGACTGCATGCTGCGCTGTTCACGCTGGAGGAGTCAGCGGGGTGGTCAAACGACAACAGTGGACGGTGGCCGCATAGGGCCATGTTAACCTATTTTTTTCTGCCGCACTTAAACAAATTATGACTGGAGGACATGTGGTTCCAACAGGACGAAACAACGGCACACATTTCATTTTCATTTAGAAAAAAATGAGAGCAAACAACATCGGATGACTTCTTTTGGCCCAGCTTGTATAAGCTGAATTGATGGCAATAAAAAAAGCGGCAGACTGGCTATTTGGCAGGAATATTCGCACTTATACAGGCAGTCGGACTGTAAGTAGACCCTTAGTGGGTGCCTATTCGACATACCACCTGGTAAAATAATGCTGGACATCCTTAAATATGACGTCAGAACATCTGGGTGCGGCTAACCTGGAAAGAGAAGGCTCGAGGCTGTCAGAGAATATCGACATGCACCCATGGCTCAGTCTACAAACAGTAAATCGAGAGTAAGTTTTTGCGTAGAGCACAGTCCAGATGGAGAGACGAAAAGATGTGCAATGTAGAAAGGATAATCTGGTCGAGGCTGGATAGAGAGCCCTGTTGAGAAATTTGGTGGTAGCAGTAATCGGCCACTGCAGTTTTGACAACCATCCTAGCAGAATGGGTTTGCCATCAAATGACCACAGTAAAAGTTATCAAGGAGGAAACTATGGAACACCTCCTTTGCTTTACCTTGCTCTGAAGGAGCGGCGCAAGCTTTATCTTGGGCAGCGCCACCTGCACTCACCGCACTGTCGATTATAAGGGTCGGCATGCTATCTCATCTTCTTCTTCCTTTCTATCTTCCTACTTCCTTACACCCTACCTTCACTTTCCTCTTTTATAGGTATCACAAAAGGGCCTACATCAGAGGACCCAAGTGATCCCGCTTCTGCTTTTTTTGGGCCATCCTAACTTAACCTAACTGGTGTCACTACTGTTTGATAACTCTATGACTTTTGGAATTTATCTAGCAGTGACTGTGAATGTAAAACTGCTGGCGGCAGCCACCGTATTTCAAAAAACTACTGTAAAATTTTGAGCAAGCTGAGTCATTCAGTTTGTGCTTGGCAGCCATTAAATTTTAACAAAAATGGATAAAAAATATTTCGTGTGCTGATTAACCTTTAAAGCAAAAATCCACAAATTGGGCTACGAATTGCTACCCCATGCAGCATATTCTGGAGATTTAGCCCCCTACGACTATTTCCTTTTTTCCAACCCGAAGAAATATTTGCTGGTCAGAGGTTTAGGTCGAATGAAAAGGTTAATATCAAAACAAAAATCTTTGAGAAAACCTTTTATTTGGAAGGAATAAAATGAATTATGTTGCAAAATAAAAAATTATTTAAAAAATGAGACAGAGTTATCTAACAGCCTTACAGGTGAAATTAATTATTTTACTCAAGCTTGTATCTTAAGGAATAAACTTCCTGCAGACGGGCTTTTCTTAATACTTTTATTGTAGAAACATTCAATATGCTGCTTCTAAGGCACAAGCCACCAAATCATTTAGTTCTTTTTGTATATATTTTTGTGGAGGAATTCAAGGATTGCTTATCTTTAAGTCCAAGAATGATAGAAATACAATATTACGCCATACGCATGATTTGCTGTTTACTGTTTAAAGAAAAAAATATACAATTCTCTCTCTCTCTCTGTCTCTCTCTCTCTCTTTTATTTAGCTGTAAATTATTAGCTTAAATTACGAGTGACGTCATTTGTGCTACATGCGCAGTAAATTTAAATTTTATGTGCGGGATTTCGTAATCTTGTATATCTATTATTATTGTGTAAGTCATTTATGAGACTTCTGTAAGTCCAATGCTAAAGTCCGGCAACGTGAAAGATTGAATCAACATCAAAATATTTCTTTTTCTTTCTTTTTTAATTGATCATTACATAAAAATAGTCCATTACTTTTGCACTAAAATTGTATTGAACTAGAGGGTATATGGTTAATATTAGTCTTACATATTAGCCCTTTTCAGATTTTCTTAGTTGCAATACAGAGTAGGAACATAAGCAAAGGTTATCACTATATATTTTTAACCAATCGCAGAACATGTGCAAATGAAGCTGATTAAAAACACACTGGGTACTTGAGAAAACAATCACATGGTGAGCGGCTTACATGAATAAATTTGTGAGCTTTATGAGCTTACAACTCGAAATTATAATAAATTCTATTAGATTTGCTTTACATTTTTCAAAAACTCAACAACAATTGCGGCTTAAAAAACAACAACCAAAATGTAACACGTGATTTTACGAATCCGCCTGCAGGCTGACTGTTAGTAAATTTACTAGATTACGCGGCAGCATAAGCCCACGGGTATTACTCACATCATGTTCTATATGAAAAAAAGACGCATTTATGGCTGCTGCATATTTTTATTCTCCTTCCTAGCCCACCCCTCTTTAGCATTTAACAGTGAGTAAATTTATTACAATATTAATTAAAGATTATTTATTTGGACAGATTCATATTTTTTGGAAAATCCTTTTTTATCATTTCATTTAAAGTGTACTGAACTAAAAAGAAAAAAGGGAAATAATGCAAATACAAACAAACAAACAAAAAAAAAAAAAACGTTAAAGTAAATGTAAACAAATTGTAACCCCTTTTTTATAAAACCAAAACACAAGTTAAATTCGGCAGAGCCGGGTTTTATATACCCTTCGCTGCAGTAGCCAAATATTTATATTTTTACATTCGCATATTCTTGTTAAATATTAAAAACAAAAATTATGAAAAATTTTCAATGAAATGGCAAATATTGATTAAAATTCGATATCTCCTTGTTAATCCAAAAGAAATTCAAATTCACAACATCTACATAAAAATCGGCTCTTATTTTTATAGCAATAAAACACGCAAAAGGCAGGTCCTAAATATTAAAAAAAAAAAAATTCTAAAAAAGATATTCAATAAGAATACAAAATAAATTGATAAAATTAAAAAATTTTGAAACAAACATTATGCTGAAATAATTATTTAAATTCGAATTGGTGGCAAAAATAAAAAAAATATCCAAAAATTCGTTTCTGGCAGCGCTCTCTCTCTCTCTCTCTATAAGAGACATATATAAACATGCACATATAAGCACGACTGCTTTCTTTTGTGTGGGCGCGTACCCATACATAATACTCACATGCATGCTTGGTTTCATTAATAGAAGATTTCCATAAAAGATTTCCATAAAAAATTTCCAAAAAGAAAACAAGAAGGGACAAGACAAAAGTGAAACCAAGATTTTGTTTATATTTTTTCGGCTATTTCTGTTTCGTATATAAGGCGAGAAACCAAAAAACCGCTCCAAAAATACAAGTTTTTCACTCATAGTTGCCTCAATAGTAACCTGAAGACAGCAATAATTGACAGATTGAAATGCTAAACTTTTCTGTACGTTGTGTACTCGTATGGCTTAAAAGAATACACCTACACAGATAGACAGGCAGGCGGACATCGCTAGATGGACTCAGCATTTTTAAGTACCCAAAATATGTATATTTTAAAGGGAGGCAAATATAAGGTGTAGATATTACAAACGGAATCACAAACTCTTACTTATACTGCAGGGTACAAAAATATTTTCAATGGTGGTGGGTGGTTGGTGTGTTTGAAAACATTATAAAGTGAATATTTGTTTGACTGGCTTAATCTAACTTACTGGGCTTTTTAGATTTCATTACCCTTTTCATTTAATCATTCAGATATTTAAACAGGCAAACACAGCCAGAAAACAAGATAAACGTTCAGTCAGTCAGTTGGTTTTTTATTTTGTCATTTTACTCTCATTTTAACTTTCGTTTATGTTTATTGCGGGTGCAAACAAGTCGATATTCTATTAATATTGTTGTTCTTGTTGTTGCTTTATTAACCACTTTGTTATTTTTTCTTTTTTGCTGCAGCTAGTTTCCAAGTACTTTATTATTGAGAGCGGTCGGGTGGGTAGAGATTAGTTTCCCTTTAACCCACAAGATTTACATTCTGCGTCTTCACTAACCTTTTTGAAAGCTTCTTTTTGGTATGAAAAAAATAATAAAAAGAATCTATTCAGCATGTCAGCATGAATTAAACATGTTGCTACAATTTGGTTTGTTAATGTTTCTTACAAGTGAATGTGGCAGTTGTTTTTCAAAATAAAAGAAGAGAAAAAAATATCGCAAAGTTAATTCTAATCAAGCTAAAACTCGCAGTTGATTGATAAGTTACTTCACATTTAAATCTTTTTAGAAATTGGAAACTCCCCTAAATGCTAAAAAAATTTACTTAAACTTGAAGTGGACTTTAAAAAAGAGTTTTCATTGAACCATAATCATAGTCAGCTTTTAAGAAAGTAGGCTTTTCTTAAGAATTTTATGTATTTAAAGTCGGGCTAATACGAGTACTTGATAATTTTTTATATTTCAATAATTTTTTTTTAATATGGGAGTTGTCTTTTACAATTTTTATAATAATATCGCTAGACGCTATGCTGTATGACTCAAAGGATTTTTGTACAGCCCTTAAGTTCACTAATAGGCTTCAAATGAAACCAATATATTGAGAAGCTCAACTAAATACCTTTTATGGAGTCAACAGAAAGCCATCTTAGAGTCTAAAGATGGACAGCCGCAAAGCACATGTGCTGACGTTTCGTAATGTAATCTATAGATGCCGCTTTGGTTACTCTTAATATTTCTTATATTACATCATCAGTTTTTAATTGAATTAATTAAAGTGAGTTAATTAAATCAATTAAATCTTTAATTTCATATTGATTGAATATTTAATTGATTTACTTGGGTGTCACACGATCAAGTTTTCATTCAATTTTTAAAATTTCTCTCATTTTTTTACCAATACACTCACACTTTTAAAATTTGCTGAGAGTTTGCTTTCAATTGAGTGTTTCAAATTACAGTCAAGAAAACAGCTGACTGCAGTTTTTTTTATTCCAAATTTGAATTCTTATTCTGCCGCCAGTATTGTTTTGTTTTTTTTTTTTTTTTAATATGTTTGTGAACAAATTAAACAAATATAACGACGTTTTGAAGTTCATAGGATATACAGAAGGCATGAATATTCCTACATATAGACGGAATGATTTAAAAATTAAGGCATATAACTCTATTGCCGCCGAAACAAAACTGTCGGTGGAAGAGGTTAAAAAAAAAACATCTTGTTGAAAAACTTGCTTTGAAATTGCGTGCAGCCTACGTCACAGCTTTCAATTTTTGTGAATTTTGACAAGCAGTATGTGTAAATTTCTTGAAAGAGAATTGTAAAAAAACTTGATCGTGTGACTGCAGTGTTAATTAAATAAAGAGTGATTTTTTTGCTATTATCTTTTTGGCAACACTAGTTTTGACAGCTCACGCACGTTTTGTATCTTGTGTCACTGTCAAACATCTTCAGTTTGGTCTATAATTTAATCATGAATCGTCTTACAAACGAACAACGCTTGCAAAGTATTGAATTTTATTACCAAAATGCGTGCTCTGTTAAGAAAGTTCATCGCGCGCTTCTTCCATTTTATGGTCAGTTTAATCGACCTACTGAGGCTTCTATTCGGGCTATTGTAACAAAATTTGGAGTGAAGAGCAGCCAGAAGCATTGCAAGAGCTACCAATGCGTCCACAAAAAACAACCGTTTGGTGCGGATTATGGGCTGGCGGCATCATTGGGCCGTATTTCTTCAAAGATGATGCGAATCACAACGTTACTGTGAATGGTGAGCGCTACCGTGCGATGATAACAAACTTTTTTTTGCCCAAAATGGAAGAGCTTGACTTGCATGACATGTGGTTTCAACAAGACGGTGCCACATGCCACACAGCACGCGAAACAATGGACCAATTGAGAGGCGAGTTCAGTGAACAGTTTATTTCACGCTTGGGACCAGTCAATTGGCCGCCCAGATCGTGCGATTTAACGCCTCTAGACTATTTTTTGTGGGGCTATGTTAAGGCTAATGTCTATAGGGACAAGCCCGCTTCGATTGACGCACTGGAAGCCAACATTACCAACATTATTCGTGAGATACCGGCCGAAATGTTGGAAAGAGTATGCCAAAATTGGACTAAGCGGATGGACCATTTGAGGCGCAGCCGCGGCCAACATTTGCATGAAATAATCTTCAAACATTAAATTATATCGACCCAACTATCGATCCAAATAAATATTTCATGCATTTTTCTGAATTTTATGTGTTTTTTTTTTTTAAATTTCCGATAGTTCTTATAAAATCACCTTTTATGTTATCTCGCAGGGCTGTCATAAATAGAATCCCATTTTGTCGGTATTGGATTTAAAACCGAAAAAAAAAATTACTTTGGTGTCATGAAATCCAATTTGATTGGTTTCATTTTCGAACTTGAATTAGTGTCGGTGGAATAAAACCAATCAGTTGTTTATGTAAATGATTGATAACAATTTTGATAAGTCGTAGTGTTTTCGTTTAAATAAAAATAAAAATGTGTTTTTTTTTTAAAAATTTTAATATAAAATATATAATTAGTGTCAGTGAAATAAGTAGTGAAATAAAATGACTGCCGTTGTAGGATTTTTATTATTAGAAGAAGAACGCTCACAGAAAGTAAAAAGAAGACTCATAAATTACAGGTTAAATAAAGAAGCCTTCTGTTTACATATTTTTGCCGCGAACCTATGCTTTTTATTGATTCATCCAACTGTTGTCAAAGAGATCACACAGTTGGCTTATCAAGTTTTGTAAATCCCTTAGCAATGATAGGATATTTTTCTATAAAATGCATAATTATTGAGTTTTAAGTGCTATTTTTTTAGAGAAAAAAAATTATAAGTAAAAATTTATTTTTGTAGAATTAATATTAATTTACTTAAATTTTTACTAAATATCTAACTGCCGGTGAATTTTTAATGACAAAAGTCCGTTTTAGTCACTTGTTTTACTTGAAATTTAACAAACCAACAACTGTCAACTGATTGGTTTCAATCTAATAGCAAAACCGATAATATTGGTTTCTGTGACACCTAAAACCGACATTAATTCTAGTTCGAAAATGAAACCGACAACATTGGATTTCATGACACCAAAGTAATTTTTTTGTCGGTTTCAAAACCAATACCGACAACATTGGATTCTATGACAGTCCTGAATAATTATGAAGCTTATAGAAAAATATCCTCACTGTATAATCTCTTTGACAACAGTTGGCTGAATCACTAAAAAGCTTCTTTATTTAACCTGTAATTTATGAGTCTTCTTTTTATTTTCTGTGAGCGTTTTTCTTCTTATAATAAAAATACTACAACGGCAAAGGTCATTTTGTTTGACTACCTATTTCACCGACACTAATTATACAAGGTGGGCCAAAAGAAGACATCTGATGTTGTTTGGCTCTCATTTTTTTTTCTAAATGAAAAACTTCGATTCTGTTTTTTGATTATGTTTATTTGACCCTTTAGAATTTTATTGGTCAAGTCGAGAAGATGATATCGGCCAAATGGGCGCCATCACAAGGGATTGCTATACGGGCTCGTTTTATGCTATTTTTCATCACTGCGGCGAAAACTTCGGACGACAGATTCTCGCACTCGTATGGGATGTTGTCCTTGAGGGCTTCCAGGGCCTCGGGCTTGTTCACGTAAACACGGGACTTCAAAAAATGTCACAAAAAAGTCTGGAACGGTTAAATCGGGCAATCTTGCAGGCCAGTGCAAATCGCCAAAAGAAAGATGAGGCGACTCAGGAACGCCGCCTTCAGAATATCGGTTGGGGCTCGTGCAGTGTGTGCCGTTGCTCCGTCTTGTTAGAATTACATATCCTACAGTCCTAATACATTCAATTGCGGCAGAAAAAACTCGGTTAATATGGCTCTATAGCTCGCACCGTCCACTGTTGTCGTTTGACCAGTCCGATAACTCCTCCAGCGTGAACAGCGCACCATGCATCCACTTTGAGCGGGTGTAATGGCTCCTCGTGCATCATTCGTGGATTTTTGGTGTCCCAGAAGCGATAGTTTTGCTTGTTCACGTACCCGCTGAGGTGGAAATGTATAGAACAATTGATTCGAGCATCGGTTTTATTTGTCTTCGAAAATAAAAAAAGCGACTTGTTTTCATGACACCAAATGAAACCAATATTGATTTGCAAAGCCGACTTGGATTCTATGACAGCCTGACTATTACAAATTTTTTTTAAATAAAATATTAAATTACAGCGCAATTTCTTCTTAGCGCTAGATTAAGGCATTAAAAAATCTGAAGTCACCTTTATTGAGAGCCATTAGCTTCTCAGTACAACCTAAATTAAAGCAAGTGGAGCGTTTTTTAGCGCTCTCTATTTATATTCAAGCGTTATCCGGAAACAAGAGCGCTACAGTAGCTTTAATCATCTTGTTTAATAAAACCCACTAAAAACAAATTAAAAAACAATAGCTAACATGTCATTACTGGTCAAAAATAACAAAACAAAAATGAAAAAAAAAAACAATTGTTTTGCAGCCAACTTCACTACAAAACACGCTGGCAAAATAGGATTTTCCAATTGCTCAGCGTTGCCTTCGTGTATTTTGCATGAGAATTTTTGACAAATAAAAAACGCTTGCCGTGCCAATTTAGGTATGACTGTGTGTCTCTTCGAATTATGCTTAAAAGGCTTGTATTTTACCTCAGTTTTTAAAAATGGCTAACGAATTTTTTTCCTCATGAATAACAATTCTATTGGTTGGTGAAAAAAAAGAATTTATTAATTACTTGAATTTTCCATATCTGATAACGTGAAAATTATTTAAAAGAAATTAATTTAATTTAAAGAAAAATTATAAAAAAAGAAGTCATTATATACAGATATTTTTAAGTCACTGAACAAGGTACCCTCGTAAATTATAGAAAAAAATAAAAAAAATTTCTTGTTGTGCATGTGCGTATTTGAAAAATTCAAAATATGACAAGGAACCCCTTGAATGTTTAAAAAAACATAAAAATGACAACAACTAATTGAAATTTAGTTTCGATTTTTATTTATCTTTTGCGTTTTGTTCACACACGAAAAACCCACTTTCCTTATTTATTCTTCTTTACTTTTAGCCGCTTTTGCTGCTTTTCTGTAGCTTTAAAAAAACGAATTTCCCCCACTCGGACTTCATTAGATGCCAGCAACGCCTTCATTAGAGGTTGGGGTGAATTATTTAAGCGCACAGGAACATGTTCAGGCATAATTATTATTAATTTATAGATCGTAAAATTGCCACAACAAAAGCAACAACAACAACACAAAAATAAATATATTTTCCACGTATTAAGTCTGAGAGCATCATTTTTCTTCATTTGCATATGAAAGATGTTTAATTTATAGATTTTTAATTTCATTATCATGATGATTTGTAAAATACCATAAAAAAATGTGTTTTATATGTCACGTACAACCAAATACTCGTAAGCTAAAATGGCATAAAAAAAGTTTTCTGCAGCATTATTAAGGCATTTCGAAAAATGTGTCTTGAAAAATAAAGCTTTCATGTGATTATAAAGCGCATTTATTTTTTTCATTCTTCAAAATATTTATATTCACTTTATTGAATTTGTTTAATATTTTGCTTTCCACAGGAAATGTGGCGCTGAATTCAACATTGTGAAGAAAAATTAAAAATTTAATCAAATTTGTGTTCGGTGTTAACAGAACAAACTCATTTGTCTCCTGTCTCTGAAAGAGATCCATACACATAAACATAAAACAAACTGTGTCCGGAGATAAATTTTCTTCAGTCTTAGGGACTGTTCAGCTAAATGCGAACGAAAGTTCCTTTCGTATAATTGTATTGAAAATGAAAACAAATTTTCGGTAGCCTCTATTTTAACAGTCTTCGTCCCTGATATTTTCAATGGCCCTCCTCAGTACAAACTTACACACACGCACACATCCATAAATAAAAATCGAGCAGTTGCTATTATCAATCTCAAGTATTTCATTTTTTGTTTTATGTGCATAACAGCTATTGGGTAGCACATACTGCGAGCATTAAAATATTTTTTTGTTTCTATTTTTTTTTTTTTTTAATTTCGAACTCACAAAACTGTATTCGTGCTTGGGCTTGTGTGCTTTTCTTTTGATGTTTTATTAGCTTGAAGCCTAGTGGCGCCTAATGTTACGGTTATATATTTTTTTTTGAACAATAAATTGTTGTTATTTATAACCCGCCCTTCCAAACCCCCCACCTACATATTTCTCCTGCTTCATCCGGCCCTTTTTCATCATATACCTTTACTACTGTTATTTTAAAGGAATTTTATTCATGCAAATGCAAATACACGCACACACAAAGAGAGAGAGAGAGAGAATGTGTGACTGATAGAAAGGAGTGAGTGAGTTGGTTTGAAACAGCAACTTATTTTTAGGCATAATTTAGCAACAGCAGTCAGTTCTTGCTGGAAATGTGTTTTACACACACATTCACCCATAGAATCACATTTTTGTTGCAGTCTCGCCAAACTGAATTATCATCTTGTAAAAACTCATACTCAAGCGAGTATTTAATTCCTGTTTGAGACACTGTGACGCCACTTTCAGGCGGGCCTTTTGTAATTTAGCAGCTTATTTAAACACATGCTGAAAATGTATTTTAAACATAAATTTCTGTAATTCGACCTTAAGCGTGTAGAATCAGTTCAATATTTTCAATTTCCAAAATCACTTTCACAAAATATGATTTTTAGCCGTAAGAAAACATTAAAGTTGAAAGAAATAAAGTTGTATCCAAAATATTTTCTACAGGGTGGCTCAGAATGAGCTATTTGGTTTGAATTCTTTATAACTTTTTTAATTATTAATTTTTCTTTGGTTTTTTTTTTTCAGCATTTTGTGTAGAGGACTTGGAGAATTAATTATGAATTATTACACGATCGAGCAACGTACAAAAATAATTGAATTTTATTTCTGAAACCAACAGTCTATTGTGTTGACACAGCGTGCATATCGTCGTCATTTTAATGTGCGCATTGCACCCACAGCGTGAGCCATAAACCATTTGATTGAAAATTTTCGTCATTATGGGTCTGTAAGAACCCTTCCTGGTGCCGGAAGAACATCTACCGTGCTCACTGCTCAAAATATTGAACGTGTACGGCAGAGTGTGCAACATAGTCCATCAACACAACGACGGTCGCTGCAGAGAATGGAAAATATGATAAAAAGAGCACGTATGTGCGAAGCAGAAAATGGACATCACCTACAAGATATCATTTTTCAAAGCTAATTGCAAAAAATTCCCCAATAATATACTGTATTTAAAAAAAAGTTATAATAATCGCATAAATAAAAAACCATATAACTCATTCTGTGCCACCCTGTACAAAAAATTTCTTTTTTTTAAACTTAAAACACCAACATCTTCGTAAGTGCTACCTCTGCAGCCTGTTGGCTTTTACAGTTTTAACAAGCTTTAAAGTTACAATTTTGTGAGGCAAATAACCGGTTTCTGTCTAAAACTTGATATTCGACTTATGAAATCTTAATTTAACTATCGGCAACTTGTAATAATGGCCCTTAGTTTTGCTGCAGAAAACATTTTGAGCCCATAATTCTGTAATTTCTCTGTTAAACAAATTGCAGTAGACTGCCGCTTGAATTTTTTTTAATATGTAAAAAATTTACTTAACGAACATTATTAGAAAACTATTGTTTATCGGAATACCGAGTAAGTATCGATTCAAAAGCCATTTCAGTAGATGGTGGAAATCAGAATTAGTTCTGCCACTCTGTTTCCAATTAAGTAAAAACGTGTGAATTTGATAAAAATTGAACTGAAATTGTCAATTACGAGTATCGTGCGACAAATAACCATCATGGTTTTCATGACCACAATGACACTCATAATCAGGTCTATCGACAATAGACTTTTATGTAACAATAAATTTTATTACATTTATATTTAATAGGCCTGATTATGAGTAGTGTTATCATCAGCGCTGACCTTTTGTTTTATTCTATTTTTTTCTTTTACAAATAGCGTATATGTAAAGTCGGAGAAATCTGCTAGTTGAATAGAAATAATTTGCTGGGAAATTTTGACTTTCAAGTAATTAAATTAGAAATTCTTTAAAAATTGTTTAATTAAAACCATTGAAAAATTCTTACCATTTTATAACTTTGTGCTGGTTCAATATCATAAATACTTGTTAAATTTGTTGTTGTTGTACAAACACAGCTGTTGTTGGGAAAGCAGCAGCAATAACAACCAACAACACTACCACTGGCAGCGATGACAACAAGAAGAGCTTTTTTCTTTTTCTTGTTTTAATAATTTTTTTTTTTTTTTTGTTTATTTATTTTTTTAAAGGACAACACCCCACTATAGACACGTACATACACTAACACACTCCAACATATTCAGTGATAAACGACAACGAGTCTATATGCACGAAAAGGGTTTGCATGTATTGGCAAAAATTAAACTGAAAAAATGTCTGGAAAATCATTTACAATTTTCACTTTTTCAAAAAAAAAAAAAACTCTCACAAGCACAAACATAAATTTATAGTGTGTGTGTGTGTTTTTTTTTTTTTTGTTTTTTTTTTTTTTTTTGTTTAATTCAACACTAAACCAAGTAATGCTTTTAACATTTTCTATGGCCACCATTAAAACCACAAAAACGAAAGCAAGGAAATCCTTTAAATCACCATTTGTTTTTTTTTTTGCAGACTAGAAAGTTCAAGCGCAAGAACAAAGAAAAAACTAAATAAAACAACTAATAATTTTAAAAACCACAAGTGATAAATTTTGTAGCAAAAACCAACAAAGCGTGAAGAGTTTTTTTGTTAGTGACTTTTCCTTGCAAAACACTTTGTCTGAACTGCACGCGTTAAAAACTGCATGCACAACATCCGAGAATAAAAGCCGGCGGCTGACTGAGTATGAAAAAGTAAAAACAAAATTTTTCAAACCATCTTTGCAAAGGGGATGAAAAAAAAAGCAAAAAACTAAATTTCGAAGGATGAAGGATGGATGGTTGGAATAAGAAGTAGATGTTGGTTTTTGTGTGTTGCGGCTGTCTGAGTTTGAGATAAGAAAACTGCAGCATTAAATGTTTAGTTTTATAAAATTTTTAAAAATTCAACTACCGAAAAATTGTTTTCAATTAATTAATTATTTTTTGAACAACTTTTCTATAGCAATTGTTTTAAAAAACCTTTTTTAGTTTTTTTTTTTTTATTAATTTCTGCCAACTGTGAATATTTATCTAAATGTAAACTTTTCTTGTTACAAACAAAATTTCCGGATATTTTTGTTTTTGCGGAGAATTTTCTTCGGTAAATCAAAACTACATATTGAGTTTCATTTAAAAGGCTTCAGCTGAATAAATTTTTTCTTTTCGGCAAAAAAGTTATTTTGCTTGGCATAACAATTTTATTTAATATTTTGTTTAATATTTTGGCTTCTAAAGCGCTTGCAAAAATGTCTAAAGAAAGTAAAAATAGTGGCAATTAACAGCAAATTTTGTCCGGACACCACATAAAGTTAAACAGAACAGTTTGTAACAAAATACATCTCTCTGTCTTAAAAAAATTCTTAAACAATTGTACACAAAAGTTGCTAAGAAAGGCTAAGGCTGAATTGAACCAAAAAGTTTTGTTCAGAACAAAATTTTTGTCCCCACAATTTTTTTTTAAATAAATGTATGTAGCTTGATGTACGAGTATATCAAACAAAAAATGACCCCAAACTAAATATAAAGTCCATGAGAAAAAAAACAAACCGCATATAATATCTAAAAAGAAGGCAAATGATAAAATGCCTTATAGAGGGAGAAGTTTTTTTTTATTTTATTTTATTCATTTGTAGCCTCAACAAGTTGTTCACTAAACAAATATTTTTTTTTTTTTTCAAAATCAAATTCTTGGTACTTTTGTCAAATAAACTGCATTTAAATTAAAATTGCAGCCCCTGCATTAAGTTTAGCAGCCCTGTAGTGAAGGAAAACCAAAGAAAAGTAAAAAAAAAACCAATTCAAAAGCAAAATAAGTGACATTGAGAGAGTGAGCATAATAAAAAAAGAGTGAGAGCGCACAGCATAACATTTTACATGAAACCGGAAACCGGCAAAAATATTTATGTATGCAAAGAAAAAAAATGCCTGTGCAGTAATATAAAACAAAAACAAAATAAATAAAGGAACGCAATGAAATGAAACCGTAAACAGACACTTTTGAATGAAAAACTCAAGCAACAAACTCTCTCTCAAAAAGCAAAACAACAAAAACAAGCACTTGCAAGAGTTTTTTTTTATTAAAAAAATATATATAAAAACAAACTTCTTTGTTTTCTTTGTGCTTTTGTTTAAGGATATTGAGAATAAAACACGAAAATGTGGTTAAAATAAATAATAAAAGCAAAAACAAAACTCAAAACTGCTGCTTGTGCAGGAGCACATTACACACACAATCATAAGGGTTTTTTTGTTTTATTCTATTTAAAATTGAATTTAAAGTTTTTCAAATTTTTTATAAACATTGTACTCGTAGTATTTATTTAATTTAAAGCTTAAAATTTAACAATTGGTAGACTGAAGTTTTATTTATTTTTTTCAGTCGTTTCTTTTTCTTGCCTTTTTCTATGGCTGTGGCCATTTAATTTTAAAGACAGCATTTTAATGCAGCAAATAATTAAAGACCCTCCAAAAAATATTTCTCAATTAATCGTACATGTTCTGTATTCTACACGGATTTGAAAACATGTGAAATTAAATTTTTTTTCTTCTTATTAAATGGAAATTTTTATGTTTTTTTTTTATTCTACCAATAATTTCGCATGCAAAATAAAGCAAAAACAAATTTTTAAAATGCACCACAGAGAAGCTATGAGGTGCTGAATTTTTCAATTCCAAATAAAATATTGGAATTCGGAATACAGAACAGCCCTCAATAATTTGTAAATGCAAACAATTTTTCTTAATATAATTAAAATCTTAATTGATTTTTGTAGATACAAAAAAATTAATTCATTTTCACATGAATGAAATTAAAAAAAAAAGTATTTATTTTTTTTCGTCAATTAAACTTGTTGTTGAATACTTTATTAACTAACCATTTTGTTAATTTTCAATTTATAAATTTTATTTTATACTTCACTTGTGTTTCCATGGGCTGTTAACACGACATATAACGACGGGAGATATAACGCTGGCAGATGAAATATAAATTTTAAATTAATTTCAGTAAGTAGGTGAAGACGTTGATGGATTTACATTATGATGAATACTTTTTTCCAGTATTTTTCACGAATAAAAAGTTAAAAAATCAGTACGACCAATTATTTTTTAATTTGTAAAATAAATATTTGCTGTTTTTCTAAATGAAAAATTCAAAGTAAGCAAAAGTCAAAATAAAAGTAGCAGCGAATGATGGAAATTCATCAGGTATAGACAGCCATTGGGTTATGTTTTGTTTAGAAAATAAAGTGTACCAATCGCTTAACCAGCTCATGATATTACCTGCAGTGATGACATGACTTCTTTTTTGTCATCATTAAAACATTATTAAATTTAATGAAATTAAACGTTGGAATTGTTTTGTGCTTGTAAGTACTAAAGGGCTGTACAAGCACACTTGAAAGCCACACATTACTACGAACATAATAAAAATGCTTGAAAGCCATTTCAATTATGCTTGTACAGCCCTTTAGCAAGTACGAAAAGGAATTTTGTTTAATTAAATGGAGTTACAATGACACTGATGATTTTTTACATAATTTTGAATTTTGCAGGCAAAATTTTGTTATAAAAACTTAGTTTCATTTCAGAATAAAATTTTTTTTAATTTTTCCATGTTACTAATTGCTTGAACAGATTATTAAGCCACTGAGCTAGAAGTCTTAAGAACTTGTCGTGCAAAATTTAATTTAATCAATTAAACAGCTGGTCAAAAAATTAGATCAAAAAGAAAACCTTTATTAAAAAGCTTCTTGGCTTAAATACAATAAATGGCTTGAGTTTCGTCAATCATCATTTAGTTTGCAAAGCCTTTTGGCTAGCTTGCAAAAAGTACTCACACAGAGCAGAGCGTCTAACGAAGTTCTCTATTGCTCTTAACGACATCATCAGAAATCATTCCCCATCACACTCATTCTATCTCTTCATATCAGTGTAGAGCCTTTTAACATTTTTGGCTAGTTATAAAAAAATTTCTGTTTTAAGGCGTTTGGCATCAGTCAGTGTCATTAATTGCTGTATGCCGTAGTAAACCCCAAGTCATCGCTTTTTCTTTTAGGCCTGTGGAGTTGCTTATGACTTTCTATGATTTAAGTCATGAGAACTCTTGTTTTCAGTGGAAAACTTTTGAAATTTCAGTGCCCTCCAAAAATGGCCCCCCTACGGCAATAACATAAAGCCCTACTTTGTTTTGGTTAAACTTCCTTTTTTGTGTACTCACTTTTTTAAAGCTCAATTTACTAAATTAAAATTCATTTTTCGAAGAGTGCGTCGTTCTTGTACACAAATTTTTAATAGAAAATTGAATTGTTTGCACTTGAAACAAAAAGAAAAGTTTGGTCTGTAAATATTCATTCTTCTGTATTGAATTTCATCAACATCAAAACAAATTTAATTTTAATTTCAATTTCTTAAAAAAAAAGCAGCTGCATAATCAAAATTAATTTTTTTTTGAAGAGGAAAAAAATTTGATCTATTCCAATTCTCTATGTCACGTCCGTCCCTTGATGATGTTATTATTATTTTTGTTGTTGTAGTTGTTTTGCTACTTGACAACCCATAAGAAGGGTTGGTTACAGTTGTTATAAATAAAAAAAAATTAATAAATTAAAAGCTTGTTGCATTATCAGGGTGGGTCTTGTAAAAAACGAAAAAGTTCATATTCAGGCGGGGGACACTAAACTAACAATTCGAAATTATTAAACCAAAACAAAAAAGAAGAATTTTTTTGTTCTTTGAAAACAAGCAAAACACGCGGCATATTTTTGTGCCATTCAAAACGTCATACGCGCTTCTCAGTTCATTAACCAACTAAAAACCTCATCAGCACTCACTCACATTTTATGTCATTTTTCAAAATGAATGCATGAATGACTGAAAGAAGTGTATGTGTGACTTAATTTTGCTATGGCGATTTGTCATTAAAAAGAAAAAAATATTTTCTATTGCAAAATTTAAATTAAAAACCCGGGCAGGGCAATTTTTTGGGGGTAGTTTTTGCCTTTAAGTCAAAGCCAGCTAAATAAAGCTTATTTTTTTTAGCACAAAATGGTTAAAGTAAACGAATGCGGTGAATCATTGTTTTGTGTGTTTTGCCACTAAAATTGTTGCCGGGGTTTCCCCTCTCCACCCCCTTTTTTAAATTAGCAAATTGTTTACATTTTTTTTTTATTTTAGTTTTAGTTTTTTAACTTAAACTGTCTAGTGTGATAGCGACCCTGCCTGCCTATAGCTAAACACAGACAATAAACAAATTTTCGACAAATTAAAATTATGTTTTGGCACGCGTTTGTTACTTTTTTTTTGTTGTTCTTCAACTTGTTTTAATAATCATTGATTTAACAAGGATAGATGGCTTTTTTTATTTCCTTTGGTTATAAGTGGGATTTACCCTTTTTTTTTGTTTTATTAAAAAGCTGCAGCTAATTTGCACTTGTGAACAAAGAAATTGTAAACAAAAATTACAGACAACTTCCTAAGCTTAAGGCCGTTCCACATCTTGTATTTAATGTTAGAAGCAGGGATGTGCCGCCACGCTCACAAGTCACGACACAAACGAGTCACGTGTGAAAGTAATTATTTGTATGCAAATGGCAAATGTGAATCTGCGTTCGGGATATTCTCCTTTTGTCAATGAGAGAAAAAAATTTAATTTTCAGTTACACAGAAAAAAAAAATTAAGTTAAATTAAGTCAATTAAATATTTAATATGACAATTTTTTTGACTAAACCTAACAAATGATTTAACGGAATCATTCGAAAATTTCGTTAATATGACAATTTTTTAAATGAATAAAAGAAATGATCATATTGATTACAAATTTAATTGAATTAATTGAAAAAAAAATTTTAATTATAATTTTTTTCAAAACATTAATCTTTATTCGTGCTTAATTCCAGAAATTGTGTTGGCTTTTAAATTTATTCTTTTACTCATGATATTCTCCTGAGTTATTTATTCAGTCCAATAAGTTCTGAAGGGGATGGCCCATTTCATCAGACCCTATTCTGAATCCTCAGTAGATTACTCCCAACGTTTCTTGCAAACATTAGAATCTTTATATATAAAAAAGAATTGACTAAATAAGAATTATTATTTAAAAGCCAAATAGAAATTATTACACATATAATTTTTTTCTGTATTTTTCGTGATAAAAACAAAAAAAAAAGATTTTTTGAGAAAGACAGGCCTTAAAGAGTTGTACTCGATATCTACCGAAATTTGAAAATTTCAATGAAAATTCTTCAATATTGAGAGTGGCCATCTTGTCACTCAGTCTCCCTTATAAGCCCCCAAAATACATAGCAAACTAAGGCCCTGAGATGCAGAGGATATTCCACTTAACTTTATGAAGGACCTTTTAAAGTTATAGAGGACTAGTTCTTAAACATTTTAATACAACGAGTATTGACTAAATCTCCTACCAGCGTGCTATAATTCTAATTGATGGCGAATGGCCGCCACGTAAAACAACATTCACTCGAACAGCGCAGCAGCATTACAAGCACTTAGTGCTTTCAAAGTATGATCAAAACTGGTCTGAGATTGTCTAACTCTTCTAAGAACACTAACATCCAGCAACAGGGTCCACGTATTTGGCTCAGGTCATAGTGAATACGTAGGCAATGAGTAGCTTCATTGGCTTCTACGGACTGCCTTGGAGCTCTATTAGGCTCAAGGTTAAGGAGGGGTTGGAAAGAGACAAACGAAAACATTCATTACAGAGCCCAGCTCCGATTAGAATTCGCTTGTTTCGGCATTCATGACTGAACATTGCCGAGTATTGAAACACTTTGCAAATATAAGAATCAGTCGAAAAAACTCTGCAGGTTATATAATGAAGACTTCTGCTTGTTTTCAAAGAAAATTAAAGTAGATTTGAAATGGATATTGTGACAAATTTGTCTGAAAAATTTGTCATAATTTATACTTGAAGTCGTTATTAGTCATTTTGAATACCAGCCGAAGAGACGGTTTAATTTAAACCCTTTTTTTTATTTAGGCCATCACTACCCACAATTGCCTGACATGGCGAACAAATCACCCAAGAAAGTCTTTGGACTCTCAATGAATACTAGACAACAATAGAGCAGTGTCACAATAGATATATTTTGACCGCTTCTAATTCTAAACCAACTACATACACAAATACAATTTAGGTAAATGTATGAAATCTTTATTTGAGTCGATAGAGCGATCTATATAATTCAATGTTTAAAGATGATTTAATATAAATGGTTCATATGGCCGTTATTTTACGAATAAATTCTTCAATATTCCCTTCCAGTACGTCAACAGTAGCGGGCTTATCCTTATAGACATGAGCCTAAATATAGCGCCACAAAAAATAGTCTAAAGCCGTTAAATCGCACTATATCGGCGGCCAATTGAGCGGTCCCAAAAAACTGTTTACTGAACTCGCTTCTCCATTAGGCCATTATTTCGCTTGCTGGGTGGCATATGACCCCGTCTTGCTGAAACAACATGTCAGCGAAGTCCAGCTCTTCTATTTTTGGAAAAAATATGTAATCTTCAATGGTGTCATTAATTCACACCAAACAGTGTGGAAGCGTTGGCAGTTCTTGCAATGCTTCTGGCTATTCTTCAATGCAAATACGAATATATTGCTTGTTCACGTATCCATTCAATCAGAACATGAACTTGTAGTGTACTTACCCACCAATCTGGGAGTTGCAGGTTCGATTCTTGTCTAGGCCCTGGGTGTTTTCTGCAGACAAGCCAGGAAGCTTTGCGGATTTGTGTTGCTTAAAAAAAAAACAACATGGAAGAAGTACATGGTGCACTTTCTTAACCAAGCGTGAATTTTGAAAATTAAATTCAATAAACTGCAAGTGTTTTTCGTTTGTAAGTCAGTAACATGTTACACGAAAACAGGTGAGCTGCTAAAAACAATGTTGCCAAAAAGAAAGTCGCTATAAAATCACTGTTTAGCTACATGATGAAACCTAAGGGAAAATTTTTCTGTGGCAATTATTATTATATTGCAGAGGACTACAATTTTAAAAGTCCTAAAAGTTTTTCCCATAAAATTCTATCAAATATTTTGTTTTTGTTGACATCTTCCTAATTGTGGAATATACCAGCGTACCAGCAACTCTAGCAGCTTTTTACTGAAACCAACGAATCGCAAAATGTAAAATGAAAACAAACAAAAATATTCACAATTGAGATCAAAGGCTTTAATTGAAAAATTAAACAATTAAAATATTGTTGAAATTTGACTAAAGGGTGTCCTAAGACAAAAAAAACAGCATTTTAATGAATTTTATTCTGTGACAAAAAAAATCAAGAACACAACTTCTAACGGTTTTGGGAGAAAAAAAATTCTCTATAATAAATTTTTTAATTTTGTGGACCCTAAATTTATTTTCTTTTTATGTTGCCTTGAGCTTATCACAGTAGGTCGTATTAGGTCCATAACAACAGCTTTAAAGCTTGAGTAAGTTTTTTTTCCGAAATAAAATCGAATAAAACCTTTTAGCTGTTAAAGGATTTAATAAATCGCTAATTCGAGAGAGGTAGCCCTCTCTCTTGGCGACATTTATTTATTTGTGCTCTTACACTGCAACAACTGCCTTTGAACTTTTGCGTGTTGAAATCTTTCAAGTGCTCGTATCTCTTTCTTTCTTTTTTCTTTTCTTTTAAGTGGCTTGAAAATTCTTTTGTTCATTCATACCATTTATCGGCAGTAGCTATGAAACCCAAAGAAAACATTTTAACGTTCCAACTGCCTGCAAATAATTGCTTTTTAAGGAGAATTTTTTCCGCTTGTTTTTTTTTAAAGAGTAAGAGCAGCTGGCGAAATAAAATTTATTTTTCACAATTTTCGTCTACCACAAAATTCTGCTTCATTTTGTACTTTATAGAAAAGCATCTTGTTTTTTGTCTTCCATTGACAAAAAAAAAATAGACAGCAGCAGTCCGCCACCAACAAAGAGTGAAAATAAAATTGACAGAACAACAACAACAACAACAACAACAACAACATCATTAAGAAAAGTTATCTTGCAAAACTCTACTTCACTACAGCTTCACCCCATCGCTATTTTCTAACTTTTGATTGCTTCTCGAGTCTTGTTCAACCAATTTGACCGCAGTGTGGGCAGGCGGCACAAGTTACTTTTTAAATGAAATGAAGGTGAGAGCAAAAATAAAATCGTTTTCAAGTACTGCTCAAGTTTTCTTCTGAAATACACAAGAGAACTGAAAATGCCATCGCACAGTGGTTCAAAACTACAAAATAATCGTAATAAATATAGAACGTTTAAGCTACTAGACTCAGAGCACGCAAAACTTTTAGACTATGATATTTTGAAGTACCCGGTATCAACACAAGGTAGCCCTCCACTTGTAAAACCTTTCACAGTCTGTAATTTTTGTACTTGTCAACCGATTTTAACAATTTTTTTGCTTGTAATAAATAAAAAAATAAAGAGAACACATGCTTACAGCACTATTTTCTCAATTACAATTTTTGAGTAATTTGACTTAAAGAGAATAAAAATTTTTTTGTTTTTTTTTCTTTGACTTTTTTTTTTTTTTTTTGGTTTTTGGCCAACAGTTTTTTTTAATGCTAAAGAAAATATTTATAAAATCAGTTTTAGAAAGCCTACTAAATGCCAAATAAACTATTATAATTTCTTTTAACACTTTATTTAGTTTAGCCTGGGAAAATATTTTTTGCAAACAAAAAGTGCTTACTTTTTTTTATTATTTTTTAAAATTTACTTTAAAAACGTATTGTACAGATAAGTCTTGATTATTTGACCTTTTCTATCTGAAAATAAGTAAATAAATATTTTTTAAGCTTTTAGGTCTTTTTATATATTTTAATTATTATTAAATTAAAAAATATTTATTTATTTATTTTCGTATTATATTTATTTCTTCAATTTTTTTTTTAAGTCGGTTCACATTTACAAAAGTTACAGGCTCCGAAAGGTTTTACAAGCACGAGGTTGCATAGTTTGCTGAAATTTTAAGCCACCCTGTATAGCCACCGGGTGCTTTAAGATATAATGATCTTAAAGTTTGAGTCCTCTACTACAAACCGCAATTTTTTTTCATTTAAATCCGTTAAAGAGTTTAAAAGTTCTATATTTATGACCCCTTTTTTTAATTCCAAACCACTGTGTTTTGTGTAAAAGATGATTATGAGGATTTTGCTGACAATGAATGAACAAACATTTTCTTAAATATGCTTTTGATAACAGCAACAACAACAATAATAAATATTTTTAAAAATTTAACAGTTTTTGTTTGTTTTTTTTTCTTTTCTTTATTCATTTTAGCTTTCATTGGCTTCATTTTCATTAGGAAAAGTAAACTCAGCTAATTTAAATAAAAGTAATGGGACTGTCAAACATTTAGTTAATTTTTTTGTGTGTTTGACTGAAATGCTTTACAAAATGAAAGCAACCGAGTTATTTAATGGAAGCAAATTATTTAAAAAATAAAATGAGAAAAAAAATCACGTGAGTTAAAGTTTTTTATAGGTTTTAATTGAAATAATTCAAAAGTAACAGCCAGGCCTTCAAAATCGAACGTTAACGTTGCTTTAAATTTTAAGCCACAAAATATCGGGTTTGCTTTTCAATAGGCTTTTTTGTGACTCATATGAAACTGCTTTGTCATTTTTGTTCAATATCTTTGGCGAAGTGATCATGGTAAGACTCACATCACAACAGCTTCTCCAAGTCAACGTTCTGTGAGAAATGCTTTTCGTGCATTTCAAGGATACGTAAATAAACAAAATTGCCATATTTGGGCTGATGAGCGGCCAGAAGGGTACCAAGAGACCATTAAAAACAACGGTATGTTGTGGTTTATGGAATCATTGGTACATATTTTTTTTTAATTGAGGCAAATTAGAATGTTGCCGTCAATGGCAACAGTTATGTGCTTCCTGAAATTAAAACGCATGATCTGGTTGAGCTCTGGTTTCAACAAGACGGCGCTATGAGCCTTACAATGGAATTGTAGAGAAATCAGTTTGGTGAGCACTTAACTTCACTATTTCCTGGGGGAAATTGAAAACCAAGATTGCGCGATATCACTGCTTTGAACTATTTTCCCTGGGGATATGTAAAGTCTGAGGTCTTCAGAAATAAGCTTTCGAGTCACCCAAAACTGGACCTTCCGAGTGTACTACTTCGTGGTCAACATATACATGATATAATTTTCAAACAGTTAATGCCATAAATTGTTCTTTTAACCGATAATAAAAATTTTAAGTTCACTTTCAAACCTCACGCTGAATCTCCAGATATTAACCACTCATATTTGGGATATTAAATAAAAATTTATAACGATAAAGATATCTGCTGTTAGTCTTTTTGCTGATTAAAGCCAATAACAAGGTTCGATATCGCCCGGCTGTAACTAAAAAAAAATATGTTTTTGAGTTTAATTTAAATTTGGAAAACAACATTTGAAATTTCTTTTTAAAATATTTTAAAGCTTTGAAGTCGAATCTAAACTTTGTGTTTTTTTCTTTGTTTTCATTCTAGTTTCCCAGATGCATCACTAATTTCTAAATCAAGTGTCAGGACCTAATTTATAAGCATAACTTGAAGATGCGATTGAACGAAAAATTGGAAATTCCTTCCCAAAGAAAATTTCTCTAACTCTGCTTAGTAGCTTACAAGAATCAAGGCAAAAATATATTTATAGCCTAATGAGGCGAATAGCCTTATGGGTTTCAAATATAACACGCTTTATTTTATGGTAATCGCTAATTAGCTGTTTTACCCGGTTTCGTACAGTCCTTTACTCTAAGTATCAGTAGGATTTTTTAGAGATTTTTATTTTGTAAAAACTAAGAACTTAAATTAATTAATTGCAAAGTGGACATGCCAGAGATAAAAGTACATACCGAAATTTCTTTCAGTGTTGAGACTGTACTTCAAAATAGATTTGTGTACGATGCTTTTACAATTTTACTAGTTTTAAAGACTTTTGCTTGTATTCAAAGAAAATTAAGGCCCTGATTATGGTTCACAACACAAAAATGTTGTGTTGTCTTGCTTACAACACAACATTAATTCAACATGCGATTATGGTTCACAACATCTAGCTGTTGTGTACGTCACACAGTTGTATATTAATGTGAGTAGATTTTTTCTTAAAAATACAAACGTGTATGCAAAAAACTGGAAAGTTGAAAGAAATCAACATTTTAAAAAAGCAAAACGAAGTGCACTAAAATAAATCTATTTTGTTAGAGTTAAATAAAAAAAAAAAAAAAAAAACATTCGATAATGAGTCCACAGAAAATCGACATGGCACGAGTTCGTAAAAAAAATTCAGTACAGTTCCAACCCATGAGAACTGCTAAATTCCAAGTTAGCAAACATTTTCTGGAATTAAATTTTTTTAATTGTTCCACATAAACAAGGATGGTTTTGCTGGTGAAACAGACTAATTTTTTTTTTGCTGATGGTAGTTAAAAGGAAGTAAAGGCAATGATATGATGCAGTTTCTCAGGTTACTGTTTACTGAATTTTAAATAAAATAATAAAAATATTGAAAAAAATCCACTGAAAAAACCTTCCTTACAATTTACTTAAAAATTGTTTTGCATTTTTATTTTTTTACCGACAAAAGAACTAAATGCAACAAGGAGACAACACCTAATAACCCGTAAGACAACATGTTGTGAACGATAATCGCCGAAAATTAACATACAAAACTAAAAAGACAACACAAATTGTAATCGCAATTCACAACACACAACACCAAAATAGTTAAGTGTTGTGAATCATAATCGGGGGGTAAAGTAGACTTGAAATCGATATTATAACAATTTTGTCATAATTTATACTTGAAGACGTTATAAATCTCTTTGAATACCAGCCTTCAAATTTACAACATATCACGGTTTCCCTTGTGGCATATACTAAAGATGGGATTGGAGATTGGAAGTCTCTAAGTTATTAAATGCTGATATAAAAGATTATCAATTGTCATACCAGATGCAAGACGTATTTACTGGAAATCGAAGGCGATATTAATTAAAGTCAAGATTATGCTTGATAGAAAAACATTTTCCGACGCTTCTGTTTTAATCAGTATGGTTGCTGTTAAAATATTTATGAGAGCTTTTTCACCAATAATTTTGGATCGATGTAAAATTTAAAGCAATCAGTATTTCTTAGAAGTCCAACTGGCGTTTTAACTTTTAAAGGTGATTTATGCGAAAGTATTTTGGGTAGATTAAATCCATTTAAAAATTCTATTAATCTGGGCCCATGGTAGGCGTTGGTTTACATACTTTTGTGGTTCCTGGAACCGTATCTTGAATTTTAGAATTTTAATCATTAGAAAATCGTATTTTATTAGAAAAAATAGTCAGTTCAAAACCAAATGCAACTTTCAAGTGTAGAGAGCATTTGTACTAAATTTCAAAATAATCCGTTGGAAAATAGGATTTTTATCATTTAAAGACAATTTTCTATTATATTGTTTAAAAATAGGCGTAAAAGTGGGCATGGTAAGTCCAAAAGTAGATTGAAACCTTCCTAGAGAGTTTGTATGTAGTAGCTTTTTAAAATAATCCGTTTTAAAATACTATTTTAATTACAAAAAAATCATTTAAAATATTTTGTCACAAAGTAGGCGTGGGCAGGGACATTCCAAAATTATACGGCAATTTGAATTGAATTATAGAGATCGTATGTATTAAATTTCACAAAAACCGATTGAAAAAGAGGATTTTAAGCATTAAAAAGTAGGCGTAAAAGTGGGCATGGGCAGTCCGCAATTACACAGTATCCTTCTTTAAAGTATTTATATAGGGTCTATGTACTAAATTTTAGAAAAATTTAGTACACAAAGAGAAAATGAATTTTATTTATATATTTATTTTCAAAAACAAATTGAAATAGACTTGTGTGTTCCAATCACAACTCGGTAGAAACATATGAGCAAGCTCAGCAAAGTAAAGTCCTGTCAATGCAACACGACTTTATTGGAATTGAATTTGGTTTTCAAGCAAATGAAAGTAGTGGCCTTTCCTATGAAATTGGCTCAATATGCAAAATGAAATCTAATTAATTGTGCTAATGACGCGAAATATTAGTGTGCTGTGTTTTAATTCGTTTTCTAGAATAATTAAGTAGAGAATTTGCTATCACCAAAATTCCAAATAAATCAATTAACTATTAGTGAGATTGTTATCACTCACATAACGCATTAAAAGATGCAGGCACGCACACACATAAAAAAACTATAAAAATTTGGTTCGTTGCTATTTTACCAATTGGCATTTGTGTGCTCAAAATTTATTAAAAAAGAGAACAAAAAAAATATTTGGTTGCAAACATGAATAAAGAAATCCCTTCCCCCTGCACAAGACGTTGATTTTATAAGTGACCGGAAATCAATGGAACGTGCCATTTATGATACAGCCAAGCAATGAAGCGAAAATATTTAATAATGGAAACAGCAATTCCCACACATTTGCACCCAGCACTTACACAAAGTTCAACATTAAGGATTCTGCTTTTGTCTCTTTCTCTCTCTCTCTCTCTTTCTAGGAATATGATTAAATAAGAATTTTATTTCAATTTCGTAAAATAACTAAACGATGAAAGGAAAATAAAAATCCCATAAAGAGGACTTAAGGAAAAGTAACTTAAAGCAGGCGATAATCATTATTTGGAGAAATCCCTTCGTTGTGGGTGCAAAAGAAAGACAAAATTTATGTTCAAAGAAAACAACAAACATTTCTGCCAAATAAATGAAGATAATAACTCTAAAGATAGTAAAATAATAATAAAAATAAATAAAAATAAAAGTAAAACACATCCCAAACTCAAATAATAGACACGACAACTGACTGACTAACCAACAACCTTCTCAGATGTTGTAATAAAACAAAGCAAAGCAAAGCAAAGGAAAAATAGAATGAAATACTTTTGATAAACGAAGTTAATTTAACGAGTTGCTTTATGTATTTGAAAAAAGTGAAAAAAGAAAACTAAAACGAATTCAATTTCAAGCCATTGAACAGCACAATATCTACACGTTATAGACTCCCGTATCAATTTGGGTTGTGTACAATTTTTATCAAAGAATGTAAAGGAATTTTATAGGAGCAGCTAACATGCAACTATATACACGTACACCCAAGGATAAAAGCAAATTGTACACCATTTCCCTTTAAAAAAAAATAATAAATAAATTCCTAAAAGTGCTCACTACTGGATAGTCCATTTAATAGAAAAATTACTCAATTAATTCAGTGAATTTTAAACAATTAATACGACTAAGTCACACACAAGAAAAAAGCGTAAAAATATTTAATCCTGAAGTCCTAGTAATCAATGAAAATTCCGGCTTGAAATCTTGGGATTTTCTTCTTCTGTGACCAAAAAGCAATTCAATGCGAAAACGCCTGATAAAAAAATTTCTGAAGAGCGGTAACGCAAAACTTATTTACCCCGAAATCACTAAAATACTGGCTATTTAGTCAATTGACCCTCAAAAAGGTGAATGAATTAAAATTCTACAAAACAGGAAAAAAGCTTAAAATAATCTGTTTTGCTGCAGCTGAAAAAATATGGTTGAGTCAACCATATTCCGATGGAAACATAGTATGGTTAAATTTATAATTGCATCTAAATCAAAGATATTAAAAATACCTTTCAACTGCAGATGTTGCGGTTCAACCCCCGGTCAGGGCTTGCTGCGCAGGTAGTGCTCAGCAAGCCACTCAACTGTAGTGCCTGGTAAGAGCCCAGAAGATATTTTAATTTCTCATCCTCATCTTAACAAGAATCAATAAGAACTTTTTTATTGAAAATATTTCGGAAACGGTTTAATTGCTTTCAACTTTCTTAAACATAAAACTTGTGTGTTTTTCCACTAACGAATTCTGCATATTTGGCTTGAATGTTTTCTGTTGTTTTTTTTTTTTTTTTATTTATTTTGCTCGGTATCTTAAAATCAACTGAAACTGACACAGAAAAAAAATATTGCCAAGCCAATAAATTTACTTTTAAATTGTCTGCAACAACCCCAGAAAAAAAGAAAGTGTTTTTTAAGTAAGTAAAAAAAAGAAAATCTTAATTTAAGCGCACATTTTGTCTTCCTTTTTTATTTTAATGCGATGAAAATTCCTTTAAATATTTTTCCTACAAACGAAGAAAGGAAGGAATAAAACGAAATGAAATGGAAAACAGCGAACAAACGAATAAATTTTACGCATTTGGCTGAAGATAAATCGAAAACAAAACAAATAAAAGTTTCTTGGCTTAAATTTGGTTGCTTTAAAACTTTTCCATTTGATGTCAAACAGTCAGTGTGAGTATTTTTGGTTAAACAATAACTAGAGCCATAAATTCCAGATTATTTGTGCCCCACATATAAAAATATTTTCCTATTTAGAGCCAAGTTTATAAAAAAAAGTTTTCTTTTTTTATCAGCAAATTTGAAATAAATTGTTGCAGCATTAAGGCCAAAGCTTTAGCCGACCAAGAAGTTTTCAATAGGTTTAAAATTAACAATAGGAGCCAGAAAAGAAAAGCAGAAAAAAGTGTTAAATGGAAAATTCATGTCAATAACTGGCAAATGTCCTTCTCCTGACAGCTGGCCTTTCTTTCCGTTCCTTTTCTTTTCCTTTTGTATTTTTTGTGCAACAATTTACGACTGTTTTAGAAAAAAAAAAAAGAAAGAAACTCAAGAAAAAAGTTTTGAACGGAAATTAAAAGATGATAACTTCATCATAGATAAAAATTGTTGCTTAACTAGGGGAAGGAGACAAGCCAAAAAAGGGCATTGTACCAGTTTAATGTATTTAAATCTTTTTTATTGAATTTAGAAAAGCTTAAAATGATTTTAACAAAAAAAAAAAAAATAAATAAAATTTAAAGATGGAGAAGGAGCATAAGAAAACAGTGCTTTTTTCAATAAACTTTCACCCCCCATCACACCAAAATTTATGAAAACTTAAGCAGGAGCTTTACCATTTTTATGTTGAAATTTACTGAGAATTTAAGTTGGAAATAAAAATTTTTCTAGAAGACTTAAGACATGTGTTACGCCTTAAAGAACAGCCAATGCCGCTTTTGTCAGCATATATGGACATTTTGTGTGATTGTACGTTGTGCTGTAGCGATGTCAAACATATTTTGCTGATAATGCAAACTCTCTGGTGTTGTGCATGGCGAAATAAGCTCAGTTAAAGGGAACTATCAAAGAAGACAAAAATTTTGTTCAGCGCAAATAGGTGAATTCGGCTTAAGTGTTCAATAACTGTTGCCAAGTGGCTTTGAATTTGATTGTTAAAGGTCAGGAAGAACTGGCACAATAGATATTTTCATCATTGGCTGTACTCAACAAGAAGCAGCTGAGATTCCCAAAACTCAAATTTGACAACAACATGTCAGAGGATTAAAGTCGGCACCGCCGCGATGGCGGTAAAACCAAGAGTGGTATCCGTGTCTACCACTATAGCCCCTGTGACCAATAAAGGACACAGGTAGCAAATTATGTGTGCTAAAGGGATGATGTCCCCAAAACATCATCCAATAAACCCCGTAGGGTTGGAACGAAGTTCGTGCCACAGACTCCGAGCACTCATTGTTCAATCATTCATTGAGCATCAGCTCTTAACTCATTGCTTGGACTTTGAGTTTCCTCTGTGAGGCTACCGGTTCCCGTGGTACCAGTGTTGAGAGTCACTGGTCGGACCCCGAAGGTATCCTTCTGCCAGATTCAAACCCATAGCGGTTTCCCCGGACAATGATACATCAAGGTGGGGTAATTCACCGAGAAGACTCACCCCGGATGGAACTCAAATTTGACAGAAAAAACTCCGTTTCTGAAAACAAATTTGTTCACCGACAGGCTGCGGCTTCTTTGGCAATGAACTGACGAATGTATTAGCTAGAGCCGGTTCTAACAAGGAAGCCTTAAAGTTAGTACCGGTAGTCATGGAGAAAGTCTGCGGCTAGATAGCAGAGATACAAAGTTCCACGTAAGATTATTCATTTTTATGAGAGAAAGCACTCCAATTAATTGTTAAATAGAAACAAGAAGAATATTTATACGCTTGTGAGTGCAATTATAGGTCATTGGAAGAACAAAACACGTGCCAGTTTTTTCCTAAAAAACTGGCTTTCTTCATTTCTTGCTTCAGGAAAAAAATCCCGCAACGAATTTCAAAAACTAATTTTCAGTAAAGAAAATAAATCCACCTCTTCTTCTTCTTTATCATGTCCACAAAGCACAAGAATTATTTTAGCGAGTTTTCTATTTGAATCAGCATCATCATTAAAGATGGTTGTTTGTTCTCGCATGACATAAAATCTGCTTAAGTTATTAGCAATTTTTGTATTTATCGTCTTTTCTTTTTTTTTTTCTTTTCTTGTTTTCTTTCTTTACTCAAACATAATCCCTGTTTTATGGAGCAAAATTATTTAGCAGATCAAAACTGTAAAAATAATTTGCTCGCTCTTATCGTCTTAATTCATTAAATTATTTTCTTCATGCACTTACATTTTGCACACACACACACACACACACACACACACACCCACTTACAAAGAAACATAAAGATTTCTGTTTGTAGTTTGAAATAAACGCAAATAATGTAAGTGATTACAAAAATATTACTTCATTTAAGACAATTTAATTACTGTTTGCGCACACAGAGGGAGTGAGGGAGTGAAGGAGAGTGGACGAGATGGAGAGATAAAGCAAAGTAACATGCAAACGTAATGCACACTGGGCACAAATTTACGACAGCACACTGGAGGGAGCAGGAAATTCCTGTTCTTTTTTATTTTTTTTCCAAAAAAATTTTTCTTTCAAGGGGGTTGCAGCAGTAAGTATGATTTGTGTGAGTGTGCGTGTGTGTAAATGTCTCAGAATGTGCAAGAGCAAAAAAAATTAATGGGATAAAAACCACAAATCGGTCATTAAAGCGTAAACATTAAACACCAAAGAAACTTTTTGAGAAACTAGACGAATGTCATAAATGGATTATGCGAGTATGTGTGTATGCGTCTAATGCAGAGATGGCAAGGTGGTAAACAGGAAAGCATATGTTTTTGTTTAGAAAAAGAAAATTTGTTGTTAAGAAATTTATATTTAAACAAACTAAAGCAACAATTGAACTTTAAAATGTAAAATTAAAAAAAAAAAAATTAAATAAAAAAATGAGAACGTCAATTTCGAATAATGTGAAAATCTCTCTATTCTCTTAATCTTCAAAATAGTTCTGAGGAGCCACAAGCACTTTCACATTATTCGCATTGACTTCAATAAAAAAAGAGGTCGTTAATTTCGAATAAGGTGAGAGAGTTTGTAGCTCCTCAGAACTATTTTGAAGACCAAGAGAATAGAGAGATATAGAGAAAGAGAGCGGAGGGAAAGAAAGAAAGGAAAAAAATCGGAGAAACAGTGTGTGAGAGCGGAAAACAGTGTTAAGAAGGACAGAGAATGAAGACGATGGATAGAATTAGAAGAAAAAACAGCTAATGAGAGGGGAGGAGAGTGCGAAGAGAGAGAGAGAGAAAATGAGAAAGCGAGAGTTTGACAGAGTGCTTTAAAGAAAGAAAGAGGGAGATAGCCATGACAGAATGAACAAGGTACTGACACTAGAACAATGTACATCTCCCCCTATCTTTAGTAAACGTCAGAATTTGTTTGCAAGCCGATGTTTTATACCCCTACATACATATAAAGTATAAGTGTATGAGATTTGTCACTACCTTGTACAATTCTGCCATGAATAGAGCATTTCTTATGAACAGCGTTATCGACTTTTGAGTTTTAAATAGTAACGAAAGCAACAACAAAACGCTTATTTCAAAAAGCACTAAAAAAACAACTTACATACAAATTTAGGGCTTTTTCAGCTAAATGCGAAAGAAAGCTTCGTTCGCATAATTGTATTAAAACCAAAAACAAATTTTCATATATTATTTTTGCTTTCAATACAATTATACGAAAGAAGCTTTAGTTCACATTTAGCTGAACAGGCTGAATACTTCAATAATGAGTTGACAACGCTGTGAAGCAGGAATATTTTGAAGTTCAAGAGAAAGAGAGAGCGAGCGAATGATAAGAAATTCATAGCCATACCAAATCGGGCGGTCAGTGACACTACCCTGAGGTATTGCAGCTACTAAAAGAACTATTTGCCTAAAGATCAAAAGCTACTTCTCTGCAAAGGCGAACAATATGCGAAAATTGTACTGGCTTCCTTCTTTATTTTTTTCTTTTGATTTTAATCAAAATGACTACTGTAGAAGTCACAACACTTAAGAGCGAAAGGGTGCAGAAGGATTTTTGCATTGTCTTGTGGGTACTCTTTCATCTAAAACTATTGCCTTGAAAAAAACTTTTGCATTTGATACTGTAAACAAAAAATTTAAGTACAAAAGTGAAAAACAGAATAAATCGCAAGAAAAGCTTTAGTATTTGATTCTACCTTCAAATAAGTATCGTGTATTTCCATCTCTGCCAGATTATAAACATTTTCTTTTATATTTTTTTATTTTTTGCTTTCTTTCTATAAAGAAAGAGGGTGGGAGTGATATGTATAAACTTAACCATCAACAGGATTAATGTCCTGTTTGAATGCTTTTGAAAAACATCACTGACAAAAAATCACTTCCTATTAAAATGCCTTTTATAAAAATAAAATGCCTCTCCTAAGACAACCATTAAGTACTTGTTTATACTCTTTAACAATATTTATTTAATGTTGCAAAGCAGAAAATGCACAAGACGAAAAAATAAAATTAAAAATAAACTTTGCTGGGCTGTCATGTCGTTATAACTTTTTTTCTTGCCAACTACAAAAAGTAATTGGGACTCAAACCAACATTAAGCTGCAAGCAAAATAAGTGAATGTTTTCCATTTCAGTTTCTTTTTTTAACTCTAGAAGGGAGTATTAAAAGTATTAGATATTTAAACACACAAGAACTACAGACAGAGAGAGAGAGAGTGGCAAGTGGAAAGTGCAAAAAGTATTTTATGTGTGAAAGGCAACAAACAGTGATTTTATATCGTCAAGTTACATGAGCGCGCAGTCAGCAGTAAGCAGACACAGTCACAGACGGTCAAACGAAAGTGTTTCATTACAAAACGGACATTAAGTTAAAGGGAAGGAAGTGGATATTATGATTTCAATTTTTTTGTTCAAGAATAAAATAAGAAATTTACACACGCACACACATCCAAGTGCATTCAAATATTTGAAGGGCGCAAAAATGCTCTATAAAACAAGAGCTTTCCAAAAAAAAAAAAAAAAATTTGTGCTTAGCCCAATTTTGTATTTAGGAGAGAGAGAGGAAAGAGGAATGAAAAGGGTTACAAACTTGCTCGTACTCGGCAATTCTCTTTTGTTCTCTCTTCGTATCTTAAAACATAAAATTCGGCTGGGCCGATTTAATTGAATTTATGTGTATGCCTTTGGATTACGCCTTGGAAGGTTTAACGTCACAAATCAGCACGGCAGGTGGCGCTGCAGTCGGTATCTAGCTTATTTATTTACTACCTGTTTTTGCCCCTGTCCTGCACGGTGCTTTACTCTATGAGTACGATTTCTTAGAGTAAGAACATCGAATATACAAGCATTTTAAGGCAAAACAACGTTTGCCGAGTCAGCTAGTAAAAATAGAAAACAGGTAGCTTGAAGGCTCAATGAATGACTGAATAAGAATGCTAAAATTGCCGGAAAAAAAATTTGGGTGGAGACAAAACGACAATTTTAAAAGAGAATTGATAAAGAATTGCACAACTTGGAACTGATCTTAGCAAATTGTGCAAAATTAAATTTAAATACTCTTAAAAAGTTTTATGTAAAATTTATTTGAGCTTAAGATCTTTTTTATTAATTATTTTTTATATTTCTATTTTTATAATATATAATTTTATTATTATTTCGATATTTCGATATTTCGCTACATCTTTGTGTAGCATCTTAAAAAAATATGTCTTTTAAAAATAATATAAATTTTAAATTAATTAATTAATTGATTTAATTGACTCATTTATACTGACACAAGGTAACAAATGTTTACTAAGTCCAAATCACCGCATTCAATACTGAAAAAATTATAAAAAATTTTCTTGCACTATCCACAAGAAAAAAAAACTTTCTAATTTAAGCCAATACCGTTAGCTATCCAACGCTGAAGAAATCAAGTCGATATATTGAAAACTTAGCTAGTTATGACCGAAAAGGTAACCAGTTCTACTAAAAAGTGGGTGGAAAGAAGAAGTAGTAGACCTGCTTACCTTTTTGGTCATAACTTGCTTACTTTTCTAGATATAGATTTGGTTTCTACTGCATTGGATAGAGAACCATACTGGCTTTAATTCGACTTTTGCTTTTTGCGAATAATGCGAAAAAAATATTTTTCGCCAAAAAAAACCATGGACTACCCCCTTTGCTTTTTTTTTAAAAAATTATAAAAAAATTTTCTTCCACTATCCACAAGAAAAAAATTTACAGGTAAAGCCAGCACGTCTAGCTTTCCAACGCAAAACAAATCAAGTTGATATCTAGAAAACTCAGCGAGTTATGACCAAAAAGGTAACCAGTTCTACTAAAAAGTGGCCGGCAAAAGGCAGTAGTAGAACTGCTTACCTTTTTGGTCATAACTTGCTTACTTTTCTAGATATCGATTTGGTTTCTACTGCATTGGATAGAGAACCATACTGGCTTTAATTCGACTTTTGTTTTTTGCGAATAATGCGAAAAAAATATTTTTCGCCAAAAAACACCATGGACTACCCCCTTTGCTTTTTTTTGAAAAAATTATAAAAAAATTTTCTTCCACTATCCACAAGAAAAAAAATATACAGCTAAAGCCAGCACGTCTAGCTTTCCAACGCAAAAGAAATCAAGTTGATATCTAGAAAACTCAGCGAGTTATGACCAAAAAGGTAACCAGTTCTACTAAAAAGTGGCCGGAAAGAGGCAGTAGTAGAACTGCTTACCTTTTTGGTCATAACTTGCTTACTTTTCTAGATATCGATTTGGTTTCTACTGCATTGGATAGAGAACCATACTGGCTTTAATTCGACTTTTGTTTTTTGCGAATAATGCGAAAAAAATATTTTTCGCCAAAAAAAACCATGGACTACCCCCTTTGCTTTTTTTTGAAAAAATTATAAAAAAAATTTTCTTCCACTATCCACAAGAAAAAAATATACAGCTAAAGCCAGCACGTCTAGCTTTCCAACGCAAAAGAAATCAAGTTGATATCTAGAAAACTCAGCGAGTTATGACCAAAAAGGTAACCAGTTCTACTAAAAAGTGGCCGGAAAGAGGCAGTAGTAGAACTGCTTACCTTTTTGGTCATAACTTGCTTACTTTTCTAGATATCAATTTGGTTTCTACTGCATTGGATAGAGAACCATACTGGCTTTAATTCGACTTTTGTTTTTTGCGAATAATGCGAAAAAAATATTTTTCGCCAAAAAAAACCATGGACTACCCCCTTTGCTTTTTTTTGAAAAAATTATAAAAAAATTTTCTTCCACTATCCACAAGAAAAAAAATATACAGCTAAAGCCAGCTCGTCTAGCTTTCCAACGCAAAAGAAATCAAGTTGATATCTAGAAAACTCAGCGAGTTATGACCAAAAAGGTAACCAGTTCTACTAAAAAGTGGCCGGAAAGAGGCAGTAGTAGAACTGCTTACCTTTTTGGTCATAACTTGCTTACTTTTCTAGATATCGATTTGGTTTCTACTGCATTGGATAGAGAACCATACTGGCTTTAATTCGACTTTTGTTTTTTGCGAATAATGCGAAAAAATATTTTTCGCCAAAAAAAACCATGGACTACCCCCTTTGCTTTTTTTTGAAAAAATTATAAAAAAAATTTTCTTCCACTATCCACAAGAAAAAAATATACAGCTAAAGCCAGCACGTCTAGCTTTCCAACGCAAAAGAAATCAAGTTAATATCTAGAAAACTCAGCGAGTTATGACCAAAAAGGTAACCAGTTCTACTAAAAAGTGGCCGGAAAGAGGCAGTAGTAGAACTACTTACCTTTTTGGTCATAACTTGCTTACTTTTCTAGATATCGATTTGGTTTCTACTGCATTGGATAGAGAACCATACTGGCTTTAATTCGACTTTTGTTTTTTGCGAATAATGCGAAAAAAATATTTTTCGCCAAAAAAAACCATGGACTACCCCCTTTGCTTTTTTTTGAAAAAATTATAAAAAAATTTTCTTCCACTATCCACAAGAAAAAAAATATACAGCTAAAGCCAGCACGTCTAGCTTTCCAACGCAAAAGAAATCAAGTTGATATCTAGAAAACTCAGCGAGTTATGACCAAAAAGGTAACCAGTTCTACTAAAAAGTGGCCGGAAAGAGGCAGTAGTAGAACTGCTTACCTTTTTGGTCATAACTTGCTTACTTTTCTAGATATCGATTTGGTTTCTACTGCATTGGATAGAGAACCATACTGGCTTTAATTCGACTTTTGTTTTTTGCGAATAATGCGAAAAAAATATTTTTCGCCAAAAAAAACCATGGACTACCCCCTTTGCTTTTTTTTGAAAAAATTATAAAAAAATTTTCTTCCACTATCCACAAGAAAAAAAATATACAGCTAAAGCCAGCACGTCTAGCTTTCCAACGCAAAAGAAATCAAGTTGATATCTAGAAAACTCAGCGAGTTATGACCAAAAAGGTAACCAGTTCTACTAAAAAGTGGCCGGAAAGAGGCAGTAGTAGAACTGCTTACCTTTTTGGTCATAACTTGCTTACTTTTCTAGATATCGATTTGGTTTCTACTGCATTGGATAGAGAACCATACTGGCTTTAATTCGACTTTTGTTTTTTGCGAATAATGCGAAAAAAATATTTTTCGCCAAAAAAAACCATGGACTACCCCCTTTGCTTTTTTTGAAAAAATTATAAAAAAATTTTCTTCCACTATCCACAAGAAAAAAAATATACAGCTAAAGCCAGCACGTCTAGCTTTCCAACGCAAAAGAAATCAAGTTGATATCTAGAAAACTCAGCGAGTTATGACCAAAAAGGTAACCAGTTCTACTAAAAAGTGGCCGGAAAGAGGCAGTAGTAGAACTGCTTACCTTTTTGGTCATAACTTGCTTACTTTTCTAGATATCGATTTGGTTTCTACTGCATTGGATAGAGAACCATACTGGCTTTAATTCGACTTTTGTTTTTTGCGAATAATGCGAAAAAAATATTTTTCGCCAAAAAAAACCATGGACTACCCCCTTTGCTTTTTTTTGAAATTATAAAAAAATTTTCTTCCACTATCCACAAGAAAAAAAATATACAGCTAAAGCCAGCACGTCTAGCTTTCCAACGCAAAAGAAATCAAGTTGATATCTAGAAAACTCAGCGAGTTATGACCAAAAAGGTAACCAGTTCTACTAAAAAGTGGCCGGAAAGAGGCAGTAGTAGAACTGCTTACCTTTTTGGTCATAACTTGCTTACTTTTCTAGATATCGATTTGGTTTCTACTGCATTGGATAGAGAACCATACTGGCTTTAATTCGACTTTTGTTTTTTGCGAATAATGCGAAAAAAATATTTTTCGCCAAAAAAAAACATGGACTACCCCCTTTGCTTTTTTTTGAAAAAATTATAAAAAAAATTTTCTTCCACTATCCACAAGAAAAAAATATACAGCTAAAGCCAGCACGTCTAGCTTTCCAACGCAAAAGAAATCAAGTTGATATCTAGAAAACTCAGCGAGTTATGACCAAAAAGGTAACCAGTTCTACTAAAAAGTGGCCGGAAAGAGGCAGTAGTAGAACTGCTTACCTTTTTGGTCATAACTTGCTTACTTTTCTAGATATCGATTTGGTTTCTACTGCATTGGATAGAGAACCATACTGGCTTTAATTCGACTTTTGTTTTTTGCGAATAATGCGAAAAAAATATTTTTCGCCAAAAAAAACCATGGACTACCCCCTTTGCTTTTTTTTGAAAAAATTATAAAAAAAATTTTCTTCCACTATCCACAAGAAAAAAATATACAGCTAAAGCCAGCACGTCTAGCTTTCCAACGCAAAAGAAATCAAGTTGATATCTAGAAAACTCAGCGAGTTATGACCAAAAAGGTAACCAGTTCTACTAAAAAGTGGCCGGAAAGAGGCAGTAGTAGAACTGCTTACCTCTTTGGTCATAACTTGCTTACTTTTCTAGATATCGATTTGGTTTCTACTGCATTGGATAGAGAACCATACTGGCTTTAATTCGACTTTTGTTTTTTGCGAATAATGCGAAAAAAATATTTTTCGCCAAAAAAAACCATGGACTACCCCCTTTGCTTTTTTTGAAAAAATTATAAAAAAATTTTCTTCCACTATCCACAAGAAAAAAAATATACAGCTAAAGCCAGCACGTCTAGCTTTCCAACGCAAAAGAAATCAAGTTGATATCTAGAAAACTCAGCGAGTTATGACCAAAAAGGTAACCAGTTCTACTAAAAAGTGGCCGGAAAGAGGCAGTAGTAGAACTGCTTACCTCTTTGGTCATAACTTGCTTACTTTTCTAGATATCGATTTGGTTTCTACTGCATTGGATAGAGAACCATACTGGCTTTAATTCGACTTTTGTTTTTTGCGAATAATGCGAAAAAAATATTTTTCGCCAAAAAAAACCATGGACTACCCCCTTTGCTTTTTTTGAAAAAATTATAAAAAAAATTTTCTTCCACTATCCACAAGAAAAAAATATACAGCTAAAGCCAGCACGTCTAGCTTTCCAACGCAAAAGAAATCAAGTTGATATCTAGAAAACTCAGCGAGTTATGACCAAAAAGGTAACCAGTTCTACTAAAAAGTGGCCGGAAAGAGGCAGTAGTAGAACTGCTTACCTTTTTGGTCATAACTTGCTTACTTTTCTAGATATCGATTTGGTTTCTACTGCATTGGATAGAGAACCATACTGGCTTTAATTCGACTTTTGTTTTTTGCGAATAATGCGAAAAAATATTTTTCGCCAAAAAAAACCATGGACTACCCCCTTTGCTTTTTCTTGAAAAAATTATAAAAAAAATTTTCTTCCACTATCCACAAGAAAAAAATATACAGCTAAAGCCAGCACGTCTAGCTTTCCAACGCAAAAGAAATCAAGTTAATATCTAGAAAACTCAGCGAGTTATGACCAAAAAGGTAACCAGTTCTACTAAAAAGTGGCCGGAAAGAGGCAGTAGTAGAACTACTTACCTTTTTGGTCATAACTTGCTTACTTTTCTAGATATCGATTTGGTTTCTACTGCATTGGATAGAGAACCATACTGGCTTTAATTCGACTTTTGTTTTTTGCGAATAATGCGAAAAAAATATTTTTCGCCAAAAAAACCATGGACTACCCCCTTTGCTTTTTTTTGAAAAAATTATAAAAAAAATTTTCTTCCACTATCCACAAGAAAAAAATATACAGCTAAAGCCAGCACGTCTAGCTTTCCAACGCAAAAGAAATCAAGTTGATATCTAGAAAACTCAGCGAGTTATGACCAAAAAGGTAACCAGTTCTACTAAAAAGTGGCCGGAAAGAGGCAGTAGTAGAACTGCTTACCTTTTTGGTCATAACTTGCTTACTTTTCTAGATATCGATTTGGTTTCTACTGCATTGGATAGAGAACCATACTGGCTTTAATTCGACTTTTGTTTTTTGCGAATAATGCGAAAAAAATATTTTTCGCCAAAAAAAACCATGGACTACCCCCTTTGCTTTTTTTTGAAAAAATTATAAAAAAAATTTTCTTCCACTATCCACAAGAAAAAAATATACAGCTAAAGCCAGCACGTCTAGCTTTCCAACGCAAAAGAAATCAAGTTGATATCTAGAAAACTCAGCGAGTTATGACCAAAAAGGTAACCAGTTCTACTAAAAAGTGGCCGGAAAGAGGCAGTAGTAGAACTGCTTACCTTTTTGGTCATAACTTGCTTACTTTTCTAGATATCGATTTGGTTTCTACTGCATTGGATAGAGAACCATACTGGCTTTAATTCGACTTTTGTTTTTTGCGAATAATGCGAAAAAATATTTTTCGCCAAAAAAAACCATGGACTACCCCCTTTGCTTTTTTTTGAAAAAATTATAAAAAAAATTTTCTTCCACTATCCACAAGAAAAAAATATACAGCTAAAGCCAGCACGTCTAGCTTTCCAACGCAAAAGAAATCAAGTTAATATCTAGAAAACTCAGCGAGTTATGACCAAAAAGGTAACCAGTTCTACTAAAAAGTGGCCGGAAAGAGGCAGTAGTAGAACTACTTACCTTTTTGGTCATAACTTGCTTACTTTTCTAGATATCGATTTGGTTTCTACTGCATTGGATAGAGAACCATCCATACTGGCTTTAATTCGACTTTTGTTTTTTGCGAATAATGCGAAAAAAATATTTTTCGCCAAAAAAAACCATGGACTACCCCCTTTGCTTTTTTTTGAAAAAATTATAAAAAAAATTTTCTTCCACTATCCACAAGAAAAAAATATACAGCTAAAGCCAGCACGTCTAGCTTTCCAACGCAAAAGAAATCAAGTTGATATCTAGAAAACTCAGCGAGTTATGACCAAAAAGGTAACCAGTTCTACTAAAAAGTGGCCGGAAAGAGGCAGTAGTAGAACTGCTTACCTTTTTGGTCATAACTTGCTTACTTTTCTAGATATCGATTTGGTTTCTACTGCATTGGATAGAGAACCATACTGGCTTTAATTCGACTTTTGTTTTTTGCGAATAATGCGAAAAAAATATTTTTCGCCAAAAAAAACCATGGACTACCCCCTTTGCTTTTTTGAAAAAATTATAAAAAAATTTTCTTCCACTATCCACAAGAAAAAAAATATACAGCTAAAGCCAGCACGTCTAGCTTTCCAACGCAAAAGAAATCAAGTTGATATCTAGAAAACTCAGCGAGTTATGACCAAAAAGGTAACCAGTTCTACTAAAAAGTGGCCGGAAAGAGGCAGTAGTAGAACTGCTTACCTTTTTGGTCATAACTTGCTTACTTTTCTAGATATCGATTTGGTTTCTACTGCATTGGATAGAGAACCATACTGGCTTTAATTCGACTTTTGTTTTTTGCGAATAATGCGAAAAAAATATTTTTCGCCAAAAAACACCATGGACTACCCCCTTTGCTTTTTTTTGAAAAAATTATAAAAAAATTTTCTTCCACTATCCACAAGAAAAAAAATATACAGCTAAAGCCAGCACGTCTAGCTTTCCAACGCAAAAGAAATCAAGTTGATATCTAGAAAACTCAGCGAGTTATGACCAAAAAGGTAACCAGTTCTACTAAAAAGTGGCCGGAAAGAGGCAGTAGTAGAACTGCTTACCTTTTTGGTCATAACTTGCTTACTTTTCTAGATATCGATTTGGTTTCTACTGCATTGGATAGAGAACCATACTGGCTTTAATTCGACTTTTGTTTTTTGCGAATAATGCGAAAAAAATATTTTTCGCCAAAAAAAACCATGGACTACCCCCTTTGCTTTTTTTTGAAAAAATTATAAAAAAAATTTTCTTCCACTATCCACAAGAAAAAAATATACAGCTAAAGCCAGCACGTCTAGCTTTCCAACGCAAAAGAAATCAAGTTGATATCTAGAAAACTCAGCGAGTTATGACCAAAAAGGTAACCAGTTCTACTAAAAAGTGGCCGGAAAGAGGCAGTAGTAGAACTGCTTACCTTTTTGGTCATAACTTGCTTACTTTTCTAGATATCGATTTGGTTTCTACTGCATTGGATAGAGAACCATACTGGCTTTAATTCGACTTTTGTTTTTTGCGAATAATGCGAAAAAAATATTTTTCGCCAAAAAAAACCATGGACTACCCCCTTTGCTTTTTTTTGAAAAAATTATAAAAAAAATTTTCTTCCACTATCCACAAGAAAAAAATATACAGCTAAAGCCAGCACGTCTAGCTTTCCAACGCAAAAGAAATCAAGTTGATATCTAGAAAACTCAGCGAGTTATGACTAAAAAGGTAACCAGTTCTACTAAAAAGTGTCCGGAAAGAGGCAGTAGTAGAACTGCTTACCTTTTTGGTCATAACTTGCTTACTTTTCTAGATATCGATTTGGTTTCTACTGCATTGGATAGAGAACCATACTGGCTTTAATTCGACTTTTGTTTTTTGCGAATAATGCGAAAAAAAATATTTTTCGCCAAAAAAAACCATGGACTACCCCCTTTGCTTTTTTTGAAAAAATTATAAAAAAATTTTCTTCCACTATCCACAAGAAAAAAAATATACAGCTAAAGCCAGCACGTCTAGCTTTCCAACGCAAAAGAAATCAAGTTGATATCTAGAAAACTCAGCGAGTTATGACCAAAAAGGTAACCAGTTCTACTAAAAAGTGGCCGGAAAGAGGCAGTAGTAGAACTGCTTACCTTTTTGGTCATAACTTGCTTACTTTTCTAGATATCGATTTGGTTTCTACTGCATTGGATAGAGAACCATACTGGCTTTAATTCGACTTTTGTTTTTTGCGAATAATGCGAAAAAAAATATTTTTCGCCAAAAAAAACCATGGACTACCCCCTTTGCTTTTTTTTGAAAAAATTATAAAAAAAATTTTCTTCCACTATCCACAAGAAAAAAATATACAGCTAAAGCCAGCACGTCTAGCTTTCCAACGCAAAAGAAATCAAGTTGATATCTAGAAAACTCAGCGAGTTATGACTAAAAAGGTAACCAGTTCTACTAAAAAGTGTCCGGAAAGAGGCAGTAGTAGAACTGCTTACCTTTTTGGTCATAACTTGCTTACTTTTCTAGATATCGATTTGGTTTCTACTGCATTGGATAGAGAACCATACTGGCTTTAATTCGACTTTTGTTTTTTGCGAATAATGCGAAAAAAATATTTTTCGCCAAAAAAAACCATGGACTACCCCCTTTGCTTTTTTTTGAAAAAATTATAAAAAAAATTTTCTTCCACTATCCACAAGAAAAAAATATACAGCTAAAGCCAGCACGTCTAGCTTTCCAACGCAAAAGAAATCAAGTTAATATCTAGAAAACTCAGCGAGTTATGACCAAAAAGGTAACCAGTTCTACTAAAAAGTGGCCGGAAAGAGGCAGTAGTAGAACTACTTACCTTTTTGGTCATAACTTGCTTACTTTTCTAGATATCGATTTGGTTTCTACTGCATTGGATAGAGAACCATACTGGCTTTAATTCGACTTTTGTTTTTTGCGAATAATGCGAAAAAAATATTTTTCGCCAAAAAAAACCATGGACTACCCCCTTTGCTTTTTTTTGAAAAAATTATAAAAAAAATTTTCTTCCACTATCCACAAGAAAAAAATATACAGCTAAAGCCAGCACGTCTAGCTTTCCAACGCAAAAGAAATCAAGTTGATATCTAGAAAACTCAGCGAGTTATGACCAAAAAGGTAACCAGTTCTACTAAAAAGTGGCCGGAAAGAGGCAGTAGTAGAACTGCTTACCTTTTTGGTCATAACTTGCTTACTTTTCTAGATATCGATTTGGTTTCTACTGCATTGGATAGAGAACCATACTGGCTTTAATTCGACTTTTGTTTTTTGCGAATAATGCGAAAAAAATATTTTTCGCCAAAAAAAACCATGGACTACCCCCTTTGCTTTTTTTGAAAAAATTATAAAAAAATTTTCTTCCACTATCCACAAGAAAAAAAATATACAGCTAAAGCCAGCACGTCTAGCTTTCCAACGCAAAAGAAATCAAGTTGATATCTAGAAAACTCAGCGAGTTATGACCAAAAAGGTAACCAGTTCTACTAAAAAGTGGCCGGAAAGAGGCAGTAGTAGAACTGCTTACCTTTTTGGTCATAACTTGCTTACTTTTCTAGATATCGATTTGGTTTCTACTGCATTGGATAGAGAACCATACTGGCTTTAATTCGACTTTTGTTTTTTGCGAATAATGCGAAAAAAATATTTTTCGCCAAAAAAACCATGGACTACCCCCTTTGCTTTTTTTGAAAAAATTATAAAAAAATTTTCTTCCACTATCCACAAGAAAAAAAATATACAGCTAAAGCCAGCACGTCTAGCTTTCCAACGCAAAAGAAATCAAGTTGATATCTAGAAAACTCAGCGAGTTATGACCAAAAAGGTAACCAGTTCTACTAAAAAGTGGCCGGAAAGAGGCAGTAGTAGAACTGCTTACCTTTTTGGTCATAACTTGCTTACTTTTCTAGATATCGATTTGGTTTCTACTGCATTGGATAGAGAACCATACTGGCTTTAATTCGACTTTTGTTTTTTGCGAATAATGCGAAAAAAAATATTTTTCGCCAAAAAAAACCATGGACTACCCCCTTTGCTTTTTTTTTGAAAAAATTATAAAAAAAATTTTCTTCCACTATCCACAAGAAAAAAATATACAGCTAAAGCCAGCACGTCTAGCTTTCCAACGCAAAAGAAATCAAGTTGATATCTAGAAAACTCAGCGAGTTATGACTAAAAAGGTAACCAGTTCTACTAAAAAGTGTCCGGAAAGAGGCAGTAGTAGAACTGCTTACCTTTTTGGTCATAACTTGCTTACTTTTCTAGATATCGATTTGGTTTCTACTGCATTGGATAGAGAACCATACTGGCTTTAATTCGACTTTTGTTTTTTGCGAATAATGCGAAAAAAATATTTTTCGCCAAAAAAAACCATGGACTACCCCCTTTGCTTTTTTTTGAAAAAATTATAAAAAAAATTTTCTTCCACTATCCACAAGAAAAAAATATACAGCTAAAGCCAGCACGTCTAGCTTTCCAACGCAAAAGAAATCAAGTTAATATCTAGAAAACTCAGCGAGTTATGACCAAAAAGGTAACCAGTTCTACTAAAAAGTGGCCGGAAAGAGGCAGTAGTAGAACTACTTACCTTTTTGGTCATAACTTGCTTACTTTTCTAGATATCGATTTGGTTTCTACTGCATTGGATAGAGAACCATACTGGCTTTAATTCGACTTTTGTTTTTTGCGAATAATGCGAAAAAAATATTTTTCGCCAAAAAAAACCATGGACTACCCCCTTTGCTTTTTTTTGAAAAAATTATAAAAAAAATTTTCTTCCACTATCCACAAGAAAAAAATATACAGCTAAAGCCAGCACGTCTAGCTTTCCAACGCAAAAGAAATCAAGTTGATATCTAGAAAACTCAGCGAGTTATGACCAAAAAGGTAACCAGTTCTACTAAAAAGTGGCCGGAAAGAGGCAGTAGTAGAACTGCTTACCTTTTTGGTCATAACTTGCTTACTTTTCTAGATATCGATTTGGTTTCTACTGCATTGGATAGAGAACCATACTGGCTTTAATTCGACTTTTGTTTTTTGCGAATAATGCGAAAAAAATATTTTTCGCCAAAAAAAACCATGGACTACCCCCTTTGCTTTTTTTGAAAAAATTATAAAAAAATTTTCTTCCACTATCCACAAGAAAAAAAATATACAGCTAAAGCCAGCACGTCTAGCTTTCCAACGCAAAAGAAATCAAGTTGATATCTAGAAAACTCAGCGAGTTATGACCAAAAAGGTAACCAGTTCTACTAAAAAGTGGCCGGAAAGAGGCAGTAGTAGAACTGCTTACCTTTTTGGTCATAACTTGCTTACTTTTCTAGATATCGATTTGGTTTCTACTGCATTGGATACAGAACCATACTGGCTTTAATTCGACTTTTGTTTTTTGCGAATAATGCGAAAAAAATATTTTTCGCCAAAAAACACCATGGACTACCCCCTTTGCTTTTTTTTGAAAAAATTATAAAAAAATTTTCTTCCACTATCCACAAGAAAAAAAATATACAGCTAAAGCCAGCACGTCTAGCTTTCCAACGCAAAAGAAATCAAGTTGATATCTAGAAAACTCAGCGAGTTATGACCAAAAAGGTAACCAGTTCTACTAAAAAGTGGCCGGAAAGAGGCAGTAGTAGAACTACTTACCTTTTTGGTCATAACTTGCTTACTTTTCTAGATATCGATTTGGTTTCTACTGCATTGGATAGAGAACCATACTGGCTTTAATTCGACTTTTGTTTTTTGCGAATAATGCGAAAAAAAATATTTTTCGCCAAAAAAAACCATGGACTACCCCCTTTGCTTTTTTTTGAAAAAATTATAAAAAAAATTTTCTTCCACTATCCACAAGAAAAAAATATACAGCTAAAGCCAGCACGTCTAGCTTTCCAACGCAAAAGAAATCAAGTTGATATCTAGAAAACTCAGCGAGTTATGACTAAAAAGGTAACCAGTTCTACTAAAAAGTGTCCGGAAAGAGGCAGTAGTAGAACTGCTTACCTTTTTGGTCATAACTTGCTTACTTTTCTAGATATCGATTTGGTTTCTACTGCATTGGATAGAGAACCATACTGGCTTTAATTCGACTTTTGTTTTTTGCGAATAATGCGAAAAAAATATTTTTCGCCAAAAAAAACCATGGACTACCCCCTTTGCTTTTTTTTGAAAAAATTATAAAAAAAATTTTCTTCCACTATCCACAAGAAAAAAATATACAGCTAAAGCCAGCACGTCTAGCTTTCCAACGCAAAAGAAATCAAGTTAATATCTAGAAAACTCAGCGAGTTATGACCAAAAAGGTAACCAGTTCTACTAAAAAGTGGCCGGAAAGAGGCAGTAGTAGAACTACTTACCTTTTTGGTCATAACTTGCTTACTTTTCTAGATATCGATTTGGTTTCTACTGCATTGGATAGAGAACCATACTGGCTTTAATTCGACTTTTGTTTTTTGCGAATAATGCGAAAAAAATATTTTTCGCCAAAAAAAACCATGGACTACCCCCTTTGCTTTTTTTTGAAAAAATTATAAAAAAAATTTTCTTCCACTATCCACAAGAAAAAAATATACAGCTAAAGCCAGCACGTCTAGCTTTCCAACGCAAAAGAAATCAAGTTGATATCTAGAAAACTCAGCGAGTTATGACCAAAAAGGTAACCAGTTCTACTAAAAAGTGGCCGGAAAGAGGCAGTAGTAGAACTGCTTACCTTTTTGGTCATAACTTGCTTACTTTTCTAGATATCGATTTGGTTTCTACTGCATTGGATAGAGAACCATACTGGCTTTAATTCGACTTTTGTTTTTTGCGAATAATGCGAAAAAAATATTTTTCGCCAAAAAAAACCATGGACTACCCCCTTTGCTTTTTTTGAAAAAATTATAAAAAAAATTTTCTTCCACTATCCACAAGAAAAAAATATACAGCTAAAGCCAGCACGTCTAGCTTTCCAACGCAAAAGAAATCAAGTTAATATCTAGAAAACTCAGCGAGTTATGACCAAAAAGGTAACCAGTTCTACTAAAAAGTGGCCGGAAAGAGGCAGTAGTAGAACTACTTACCTTTTTGGTCATAACTTGCTTACTTTTCTAGATATCGATTTGGTTTCTACTGCATTGGATAGAGAACCATACTGGCTTTAATTCGACTTTTGTTTTTTGCGAATAATGCGAAAAAAATATTTTTCGCCAAAAAAAACCATGGACTACCCCCTTTGCTTTTTTTTGAAAAAATTATAAAAAAAATTTTCTTCCACTATCCACAAGAAAAAAATATACAGCTAAAGCCAGCACGTCTAGCTTTCCAACGCAAAAGAAATCAAGTTGATATCTAGAAAACTCAGCGAGTTATGACCAAAAAGGTAACCAGTTCTACTAAAAAGTGGCCGGAAAGAGGCAGTAGTAGAACTGCTTACCTTTTTGGTCATAACTTGCTTACTTTTCTAGATATCGATTTGGTTTCTACTGCATTGGATAGAGAACCATACTGGCTTTAATTCGACTTTTGTTTTTTGCGAATAATGCGAAAAAAATATTTTTCGCCAAAAAACACCATGGACTACCCCCTTTGCTTTTTTTTGAAAAAATTATAAAAAAATTTTCTTCCACTATCCACAAGAAAAAAAATATACAGCTAAAGCCAGCACGTCTAGCTTTCCAACGCAAAAGAAATCAAGTTGATATCTAGAAAACTCAGCGAGTTATGACCAAAAAGGTAACCAGTTCTACTAAAAAGTGGCCGGAAAGAGGCAGTAGTAGAACTGCTTACCTTTTTGGTCATAACTTGCTTACTTTTCTAGATATCGATTTGGTTTCTACTGCATTGGATAGAGAACCATACTGGCTTTAATTCGACTTTTGTTTTTTGCGAATAATGCGAAAAAAAATATTTTTCGCCAAAAAAAACCATGGACTACCCCCTTTGCTTTTTTTTGAAAAAATTATAAAAAAAATTTTCTTCCACTATCCACAAGAAAAAAATATACAGCTAAAGCCAGCACGTCTAGCTTTCCAACGCAAAAGAAATCAAGTTGATATCTAGAAAACTCAGCGAGTTATGACTAAAAAGGTAACCAGTTCTACTAAAAAGTGTCCGGAAAGAGGCAGTAGTAGAACTGCTTACCTTTTTGGTCATAACTTGCTTACTTTTCTAGATATCGATTTGGTTTCTACTGCATTGGATAGAGAACCATACTGGCTTTAATTCGACTTTTGTTTTTTGCGAATAATGCGAAAAAAATATTTTTCGCCAAAAAAAACCATGGACTACCCCCTTTGCTTTTTTTTGAAAAAATTATAAAAAAAATTTTCTTCCACTATCCACAAGAAAAAAATATACAGCTAAAGCCAGCACGTCTAGCTTTCCAACGCAAAAGAAATCAAGTTAATATCTAGAAAACTCAGCGAGTTATGACCAAAAAGGTAACCAGTTCTACTAAAAAGTGGCCGGAAAGAGGCAGTAGTAGAACTACTTACCTTTTTGGTCATAACTTGCTTACTTTTCTAGATATCGATTTGGTTTCTACTGCATTGGATAGAGAACCATACTGGCTTTAATTCGACTTTTGTTTTTTGCGAATAATGCGAAAAAAATATTTTTCGCCAAAAAAAACCATGGACTACCCCCTTTGCTTTTTTTTGAAAAAATTATAAAAAAAATTTTCTTCCACTATCCACAAGAAAAAAATATACAGCTAAAGCCAGCACGTCTAGCTTTCCAACGCAAAAGAAATCAAGTTGATATCTAGAAAACTCAGCGAGTTATGACCAAAAAGGTAACCAGTTCTACTAAAAAGTGGCCGGAAAGAGGCAGTAGTAGAACTGCTTACCTTTTTGGTCATAACTTGCTTACTTTTCTAGATATCGATTTGGTTTCTACTGCATTGGATAGAGAACCATACTGGCTTTAATTCGACTTTTGTTTTTTGCGAATAATGCGAAAAAAATATTTTTCGCCAAAAAAAACCATGGACTACCCCCTTTGCTTTTTTTTGAAAAAATTATAAAAAAAATTTTCTTCCACTATCCACAAGAAAAAAATATACAGCTAAAGCCAGCACGTCTAGCTTTCCAACGCAAAAGAAATCAAGTTAATATCTAGAAAACTCAGCGAGTTATGACCAAAAAGGTAACCAGTTCTACTAAAAAGTGGCCGGAAAGAGGCAGTAGTAGAACTACTTACCTTTTTGGTCATAACTTGCTTACTTTTCTAGATATCGATTTGGTTTCTACTGCATTGGATAGAGAACCATACTGGCTTTAATTCGACTTTTGTTTTTTGCGAATAATGCGAAAAAAATATTTTTCGCCAAAAAAAACCATGGACTACCCCCTTTGCTTTTTTTTGAAAAAATTATAAAAAAAATTTTCTTCCACTATCCACAAGAAAAAAATATACAGCTAAAGCCAGCACGTCTAGCTTTCCAACGCAAAAGAAATCAAGTTGATATCTAGAAAACTCAGCGAGTTATGACCAAAAAGGTAACCAGTTCTACTAAAAAGTGGCCGGAAAGAGGCAGTAGTAGAACTGCTTACCTTTTTGGTCATAACTTGCTTACTTTTCTAGATATCGATTTGGTTTCTACTGCATTGGATAGAGAACCATACTGGCTTTAATTCGACTTTTGTTTTTTGCGAATAATGCGAAAAAAATATTTTTCGCCAAAAAAAACCATGGACTACCCCCTTTGCTTTTTTTGAAAAAATTATAAAAAAATTTTCTTCCACTATCCACAAGAAAAAAAATATACAGCTAAAGCCAGCACGTCTAGCTTTCCAACGCAAAAGAAATCAAGTTGATATCTAGAAAACTCAGCGAGTTATGACCAAAAAGGTAACCAGTTCTACTAAAAAGTGGCCGGAAAGAGGCAGTAGTAGAACTGCTTACCTTTTTGGTCATAACTTGCTTACTTTTCTAGATATCGATTTGGTTTCTACTGCATTGGATAGAGAACCATACTGGCTTTAATTCGACTTTTGTTTTTTGCGAATAATGCGAAAAAAATATTTTTCGCCAAAAAAAACCATGGACTACCCCCTTTGCTTTTTTTTGAAAAAATTATAAAAAAAATTTTCTTCCACTATCCACAAGAAAAAAATATACAGCTAAAGCCAGCACGTCTAGCTTTCCAACGCAAAAGAAATCAAGTTGATATCTAGAAAACTCAGCGAGTTATGACCAAAAAGGTAACCAGTTCTACTAAAAAGTGGCCGGAAAGAGGCAGTAGTAGAACTGCTTACCTTTTTGGTCATAACTTGCTTACTTTTCTAGATATCGATTTGGTTTCTACTGCATTGGATAGAGAACCATACTGGCTTTAATTCGACTTTTGTTTTTTGCGAATAATGCGAAAAAAATATTTTTCGCCAAAAAAAACCATGGACTACCCCCTTTGCTTTTTTTGAAAAAATTATAAAAAAATTTTCTTCCACTATCCACAAGAAAAAAAATATACAGCTAAAGCCAGCACGTCTAGCTTTCCAACGCAAAAGAAATCAAGTTGATATCTAGAAAACTCAGCGAGTTATGACCAAAAAGGTAACCAGTTCTACTAAAAAGTGGCCGGAAAGAGGCAGTAGTAGAACTGCTTACCTTTTTGGTCATAACTTGCTTACTTTTCTAGATATCGATTTGGTTTCTACTGCATTGGATAGAGAACCATACTGGCTTTAATTCGACTTTTGTTTTTTGCGAATAATGCGAAAAAAATATTTTTCGCCAAAAAAAACCATGGACTACCCCCTTTGCTTTTTTTGAAAAAATTATAAAAAAATTTTCTTCCACTATCCACAAGAAAAAAAATATACAGCTAAAGCCAGCACGTCTAGCTTTCCAACGCAAAAGAAATCAAGTTGATATCTAGAAAACTCAGCGAGTTATGACCAAAAAGGTAACCAGTTCTACTAAAAAGTGGCCGGAAAGAGGCAGTAGTAGAACTGCTTACCTTTTTGGTCATAACTTGCTTACTTTTCTAGATATCGATTTGGTTTCTACTGCATTGGATAGAGAACCATACTGGCTTTAATTCGACTTTTGTTTTTTGCGAATAATGCGAAAAAAAATATTTTTCGCCAAAAAAAACCATGGACTACCCCCTTTGCTTTTTTTTGAAAAAATTATAAAAAAAATTTTCTTCCACTATCCACAAGAAAAAAATATACAGCTAAAGCCAGCACGTCTAGCTTTCCAACGCAAAAGAAATCAAGTTGATATCTAGAAAACTCAGCGAGTTATGACTAAAAAGGTAACCAGTTCTACTAAAAAGTGTCCGGAAAGAGGCAGTAGTAGAACTGCTTACCTTTTTGGTCATAACTTGCTTACTTTTCTAGATATCGATTTGGTTTCTACTGCATTGGATAGAGAACCATACTGGCTTTAATTCGACTTTTGTTTTTTGCGAATAATGCGAAAAAAATATTTTTCGCCAAAAAAAACCATGGACTACCCCCTTTGCTTTTTTTTGAAAAAATTATAAAAAAAATTTTCTTCCACTATCCACAAGAAAAAAATATACAGCTAAAGCCAGCACGTCTAGCTTTCCAACGCAAAAGAAATCAAGTTAATATCTAGAAAACTCAGCGAGTTATGACCAAAAAGGTAACCAGTTCTACTAAAAAGTGGCCGGAAAGAGGCAGTAGTAGAACTACTTACCTTTTTGGTCATAACTTGCTTACTTTTCTAGATATCGATTTGGTTTCTACTGCATTGGATAGAGAACCATACTGGCTTTAATTCGACTTTTGTTTTTTGCGAATAATGCGAAAAAAATATTTTTCGCCAAAAAACACCATGGACTACCCCCTTTGCTTTTTTTTGAAAAAATTATAAAAAAATTTTCTTCCACTATCCACAAGAAAAAAAATATACAGCTAAAGCCAGCACGTCTAGCTTTCCAACGCAAAAGAAATCAAGTTGATATCTAGAAAACTCAGCGAGTTATGACCAAAAAGGTAACCAGTTCTACTAAAAAGTGGCCGGAAAGAGGCAGTAGTAGAACTGCTTACCTTTTTGGTCATAACTTGCTTACTTTTCTAGATATCGATTTGGTTTCTACTGCATTGGATAGAGAACCATACTGGCTTTAATTCGACTTTTGTTTTTTGCGAATAATGCGAAAAAAAATATTTTTCGCCAAAAAAAACCATGGACTACCCCCTTTGCTTTTTTTTGAAAAAATTATAAAAAAAATTTTCTTCCACTATCCACAAGAAAAAAATATACAGCTAAAGCCAGCACGTCTAGCTTTCCAACGCAAAAGAAATCAAGTTGATATCTAGAAAACTCAGCGAGTTATGACTAAAAAGGTAACCAGTTCTACTAAAAAGTGTCCGGAAAGAGGCAGTAGTAGAACTGCTTACCTTTTTGGTCATAACTTGCTTACTTTTCTAGATATCGATTTGGTTTCTACTGCATTGGATAGAGAACCATACTGGCTTTAATTCGACTTTTGTTTTTTGCGAATAATGCGAAAAAAATATTTTTCGCCAAAAAAAACCATGGACTACCCCCTTTGCTTTTTTTTGAAAAAATTATAAAAAAAATTTTCTTCCACTATCCACAAGAAAAAAATATACAGCTAAAGCCAGCACGTCTAGCTTTCCAACGCAAAAGAAATCAAGTTAATATCTAGAAAACTCAGCGAGTTATGACCAAAAAGGTAACCAGTTCTACTAAAAAGTGGCCGGAAAGAGGCAGTAGTAGAACTACTTACCTTTTTGGTCATAACTTGCTTACTTTTCTAGATATCGATTTGGTTTCTACTGCATTGGATAGAGAACCATACTGGCTTTAATTCGACTTTTGTTTTTTGCGAATAATGCGAAAAAAATATTTTTCGCCAAAAAAAACCATGGACTACCCCCTTTGCTTTTTTTTGAAAAAATTATAAAAAAAATTTTCTTCCACTATCCACAAGAAAAAAATATACAGCTAAAGCCAGCACGTCTAGCTTTCCAACGCAAAAGAAATCAAGTTGATATCTAGAAAACTCAGCGAGTTATGACCAAAAAGGTAACCAGTTCTACTAAAAAGTGGCCGGAAAGAGGCAGTAGTAGAACTGCTTACCTTTTTGGTCATAACTTGCTTACTTTTCTAGATATCGATTTGGTTTCTACTGCATTGGATAGAGAACCATACTGGCTTTAATTCGACTTTTGTTTTTTGCGAATAATGCGAAAAAAATATTTTTCGCCAAAAAAAACCATGGACTACCCCCTTTGCTTTTTTTGAAAAAATTATAAAAAAATTTTCTTCCACTATCCACAAGAAAAAAAATATACAGCTAAAGCCAGCACGTCTAGCTTTCCAACGCAAAAGAAATCAAGTTGATATCTAGAAAACTCAGCGAGTTATGACCAAAAAGGTAACCAGTTCTACTAAAAAGTGGCCGGAAAGAGGCAGTAGTAGAACTGCTTACCTTTTTGGTCATAACTTGCTTACTTTTCTAGATATCGATTTGGTTTCTACTGCATTGGATAGAGAACCATACTGGCTTTAATTCGACTTTTGTTTTTTGCGAATAATGCGAAAAAAATATTTTTCGCCAAAAAAAACCATGGACTACCCCCTTTGCTTTTTTTGAAAAAATTATAAAAAAATTTTCTTCCACTATCCACAAGAAAAAAAATATACAGCTAAAGCCAGCACGTCTAGCTTTCCAACGCAAAAGAAATCAAGTTGATATCTAGAAAACTCAGCGAGTTATGACCAAAAAGGTAACCAGTTCTACTAAAAAGTGGCCGGAAAGAGGCAGTAGTAGAACTGCTTACCTTTTTGGTCATAACTTGCTTACTTTTCTAGATATCGATTTGGTTTCTACTGCATTGGATAGAGAACCATACTGGCTTTAATTCGACTTTTGTTTTTTGCGAATAATGCGAAAAAAAATATTTTTCGCCAAAAAAAACCATGGACTACCCCCTTTGCTTTTTTTTGAAAAAATTATAAAAAAAATTTTCTTCCACTATCCACAAGAAAAAAATATACAGCTAAAGCCAGCACGTCTAGCTTTCCAACGCAAAAGAAATCAAGTTGATATCTAGAAAACTCAGCGAGTTATGACTAAAAAGGTAACCAGTTCTACTAAAAAGTGTCCGGAAAGAGGCAGTAGTAGAACTGCTTACCTTTTTGGTCATAACTTGCTTACTTTTCTAGATATCGATTTGGTTTCTACTGCATTGGATAGAGAACCATACTGGCTTTAATTCGACTTTTGTTTTTTGCGAATAATGCGAAAAAAATATTTTTCGCCAAAAAAAACCATGGACTACCCCCTTTGCTTTTTTTTGAAAAAATTATAAAAAAAATTTTCTTCCACTATCCACAAGAAAAAAATATACAGCTAAAGCCAGCACGTCTAGCTTTCCAACGCAAAAGAAATCAAGTTGATATCTAGAAAACTCAGCGAGTTATGACCAAAAAGGTAACCAGTTCTACTAAAAAGTGGCCGGAAAGAGGCAGTAGTAGAACTGCTTACCTTTTTGGTCATAACTTGCTTACTTTTCTAGATATCGATTTGGTTTCTACTGCATTGGATAGAGAACCATACTGGCTTTAATTCGACTTTTGTTTTTTGCGAATAATGCGAAAAAAAATATTTTTCGCCAAAAAAAACCATGGACTACCCCCTTTGCTTTTTTTTGAAAAAATTATAAAAAAAATTTTCTTCCACTATCCACAAGAAAAAAATATACAGCTAAAGCCAGCACGTCTAGCTTTCCAACGCAAAAGAAATCAAGTTGATATCTAGAAAACTCAGCGAGTTATGACTAAAAAGGTAACCAGTTCTACTAAAAAGTGTCCGGAAAGAGGCAGTAGTAGAACTGCTTACCTTTTTGGTCATAACTTGCTTACTTTTCTAGATATCGATTTGGTTTCTACTGCATTGGATAGAGAACCATACTGGCTTTAATTCGACTTTTGTTTTTTGCGAATAATGCGAAAAAAATATTTTTCGCCAAAAAAAACCATGGACTACCCCCTTTGCTTTTTTTTGAAAAAATTATAAAAAAAATTTTCTTCCACTATCCACAAGAAAAAAATATACAGCTAAAGCCAGCACGTCTAGCTTTCCAACGCAAAAGAAATCAAGTTAATATCTAGAAAACTCAGCGAGTTATGACCAAAAAGGTAACCAGTTCTACTAAAAAGTGGCCGGAAAGAGGCAGTAGTAGAACTACTTACCTTTTTGGTCATAACTTGCTTACTTTTCTAGATATCGATTTGGTTTCTACTGCATTGGATAGAGAACCATACTGGCTTTAATTCGACTTTTGTTTTTTGCGAATAATGCGAAAAAAATATTTTTCGCCAAAAAAAACCATGGACTACCCCCTTTGCTTTTTTTTGAAAAAATTATAAAAAAAATTTTCTTCCACTATCCACAAGAAAAAAATATACAGCTAAAGCCAGCACGTCTAGCTTTCCAACGCAAAAGAAATCAAGTTGATATCTAGAAAACTCAGCGAGTTATGACCAAAAAGGTAACCAGTTCTACTAAAAAGTGGCCGGAAAGAGGCAGTAGTAGAACTGCTTACCTTTTTGGTCATAACTTGCTTACTTTTCTAGATATCGATTTGGTTTCTACTGCATTGGATAGAGAACCATACTGGCTTTAATTCGACTTTTGTTTTTTGCGAATAATGCGAAAAAAATATTTTTCGCCAAAAAAAACCATGGACTACCCCCTTTGCTTTTTTTGAAAAAATTATAAAAAAATTTTCTTCCACTATCCACAAGAAAAAAAATATACAGCTAAAGCCAGCACGTCTAGCTTTCCAACGCAAAAGAAATCAAGTTGATATCTAGAAAACTCAGCGAGTTATGACCAAAAAGGTAACCAGTTCTACTAAAAAGTGGCCGGAAAGAGGCAGTAGTAGAACTGCTTACCTTTTTGGTCATAACTTGCTTACTTTTCTAGATATCGATTTGGTTTCTACTGCATTGGATAGAGAACCATACTGGCTTTAATTCGACTTTTGTTTTTTGCGAATAATGCGAAAAAAAATATTTTTCGCCAAAAAAAACCATGGACTACCCCCTTTGCTTTTTTTTGAAAAAATTATAAAAAAAATTTTCTTCCACTATCCACAAGAAAAAAATATACAGCTAAAGCCAGCACGTCTAGCTTTCCAACGCAAAAGAAATCAAGTTGATATCTAGAAAACTCAGCGAGTTATGACTAAAAAGGTAACCAGTTCTACTAAAAAGTGTCCGGAAAGAGGCAGTAGTAGAACTGCTTACCTTTTTGGTCATAACTTGCTTACTTTTCTAGATATCGATTTGGTTTCTACTGCATTGGATAGAGAACCATACTGGCTTTAATTCGACTTTTGTTTTTTGCGAATAATGCGAAAAAAATATTTTTCGCCAAAAAAAACCATGGACTACCCCCTTTGCTTTTTTTTGAAAAAATTATAAAAAAAATTTTCTTCCACTATCCACAAGAAAAAAATATACAGCTAAAGCCAGCACGTCTAGCTTTCCAACGCAAAAGAAATCAAGTTGATATCTAGAAAACTCAGCGAGTTATGACCAAAAAGGTAACCAGTTCTACTAAAAAGTGGCCGGAAAGAGGCAGTAGTAGAACTGCTTACCTTTTTGGTCATAACTTGCTTACTTTTCTAGATATCGATTTGGTTTCTACTGCATTGGATAGAGAACCATACTGGCTTTAATTCGACTTTTGTTTTTTGCGAATAATGCGAAAAAAAATATTTTTCGCCAAAAAAAACCATGGACTACCCCCTTTGCTTTTTTTTGAAAAAATTATAAAAAAAATTTTCTTCCACTATCCACAAGAAAAAAATATACAGCTAAAGCCAGCACGTCTAGCTTTCCAACGCAAAAGAAATCAAGTTGATATCTAGAAAACTCAGCGAGTTATGACTAAAAAGGTAACCAGTTCTACTAAAAAGTGTCCGGAAAGAGGCAGTAGTAGAACTGCTTACCTTTTTGGTCATAACTTGCTTACTTTTCTAGATATCGATTTGGTTTCTACTGCATTGGATAGAGAACCATACTGGCTTTAATTCGACTTTTGTTTTTTGCGAATAATGCGAAAAAAATATTTTTCGCCAAAAAAAACCATGGACTACCCCCTTTGCTTTTTTTTGAAAAAATTATAAAAAAAATTTTCTTCCACTATCCACAAGAAAAAAATTTACAGCTAAAGCCAGCACGTCTAGCTTTCCAACGCAAAAGAAATCAAGTTAATATCTAGAAAACTCAGCGAGTTATGACTAAAAAGGTAACCAGTTCTACTAAAAAGTGGCCGGAAAGAGGCAGTAGTAGAACTACTTACCTTTTTGGTCATAACTTGCTTACTTTTCTAGATATCGATTTGGTTTCTACTGCATTGGATAGAGAACCATACTGGCTTTAATTCGACTTTTGTTTTTTGCGAATAATGCGAAAAAAATATTTTTCGCCAAAAAAAACCATGGACTACCCCCTTTGCTTTTTTTTGAAAAAATTATAAAAAAAATTTTCTTCCACTATCCACAAGAAAAAAATATACAGCTAAAGCCAGCACGTCTAGCTTTCCAACGCAAAAGAAATCAAGTTGATATCTAGAAAACTCAGCGAGTTATGACTAAAAAGGTAACCAGTTCTACTAAAAAGTGGCCGGAAAGAGGCAGTAGTAGAACTACTTACCTTTTTGGTCATAACTTGCTTACTTTTCTAGATATCGATTTGGTTTCTACTGCATTGGATAGAGAACCATACTGGCTTTAATTCGACTTTTGTTTTTTGCGAATAATGCGAAAAAAATATTTTTCGCCAAAAAAAACCATGGACTACCCCCTTTGCTTTTTTTTGAAAAAATTATAAAAAAAATTTTCTTCCACTATCCACAAGAAAAAAATATACAGCTAAAGCCAGCACGTCTAGCTTTCCAACGCAAAAGAAATCAAGTTGATATCTAGAAAACTCAGCGAGTTATGACTAAAAAGGTAACCAGTTCTACTAAAAAGTGGCCGGAAAGAGGCAGTAGTAGAACTACTTACCTTTTTGGTCATAACTTGCTTACTTTTCTAGATATCGATTTGGTTTCTACTGCATTGGATAGAGAACCATACTGGCTTTAATTCGACTTTTGTTTTTTGCGAATAATGCGAAAAAAATATTTTTCGCCAAAAAAAACCATGGACTACCCCCTTTGCTTTTTTTTGAAAAAATTATAAAAAAAATTTTCTTCCACTATCCACAAGAAAAAAATATACAGCTAAAGCCAGCACGTCTAGCTTTCCAACGCAAAAGAAATCAAGTTGATATCTAGAAAACTCAGCGAGTTATGACTAAAAAGGTAACCAGTTCTACTAAAAAGTGTCCGGAAAGAGGCAGTAGTAGAACTACTTACCTTTTTGGTCATAACTTGCTTACTTTTCTAGATATCGATTTGGTTTCTACTGCATTGGATAGAGAACCATACTGGCTTTAATTCGACTTTTGTTTTTTGCGAATAATGCGAAAAAAATATTTTTCGCCAAAAAAAACCATGGACTACCCCCTTTGCTTTTTTTTGAAAAAATTATAAAAAAAATTTTCTTCCACTATCCACAAGAAAAAAATATACAGCTAAAGCCAGCACGTCTAGCTTTCCAACGCAAAAGAAATCAAGTTGATATCTAGAAAACTCAGCGAGTTATGACTAAAAAGGTAACCAGTTCTACTAAAAAGTGGCCGGAAAGAGGCAGTAGTAGAACTACTTACCTTTTTGGTCATAACTTGCTTACTTTTCTAGATATCGATTTGGTTTCTACTGCATTGGATAGAGAACCATACTGGCTTTAATTCGACTTTTGTTTTTTGCGAATAATGCGAAAAAAATATTTTTCGCCAAAAAAAACCATGGACTACCCCCTTTGCTTTTTTTTGAAAAAATTATAAAAAAAATTTTCTTCCACTATCCACAAGAAAAAAATATACAGCTAAAGCCAGCACGTCTAGCTTTCCAACGCAAAAGAAATCAAGTTGATATCTAGAAAACTCAGCGAGTTATGACTAAAAAGGTAACCAGTTCTACTAAAAAGTGGCCGGAAAGAGGCAGTAGTAGAACTACTTACCTTTTTGGTCATAACTTGCTTACTTTTCTAGATATCGATTTGGTTTCTACTGCATTGGATAGAGAACCATACTGGCTTTAATTCGACTTTTGTTTTTTGCGAATAATGCGAAAAAAATATTTTTCGCCAAAAAAAACCATGGACTACCCCCTTTGCTTTTTTTTGAAAAAATTATAAAAAAAATTTTCTTCCACTATCCACAGGAAAAAAATATACAGCTAAAGCCAGCACGTCTAGCTTTCCAACGCAAAAGAAATCAAGTTGATATCTAGAAAACTCAGCGAGTTATGACCAAAAAGGTAACCAGTTCTACTAAAAAGTGGCCGGAAAGAGGCAGTAGTAGAACTGCTTACCTTTTTGGTCATAACTTGCTTACTTTTCTAGATATCGATTTGGTTTCTACTGCATTGGATAGAGAACCATACTGGCTTTAATTCGACTTTTGTTTTTTGCGAATAATGCGAAAAAAATATTTTTCGCCAAAAAAAACCATGGACTACCCCCTTTGCTTTTTTTGAAAAAATTATAAAAAAATTTTCTTCCACTATCCACAAGAAAAAAAATATACAGCTAAAGCCAGCACGTCTAGCTTTCCAACGCAAAAGAAATCAAGTTGATATCTAGAAAACTCAGCGAGTTATGACCAAAAAGGTAACCAGTTCTACTAAAAAGTGGCCGGAAAGAGGCAGTAGTAGAACTGCTTACCTTTTTGGTCATAACTTGCTTACTTTTCTAGATATCGATTTGGTTTCTACTGCATTGGATAGAGAACCATACTGGCTTTAATTCGACTTTTGTTTTTTGCGAATAATGCGAAAAAAATATTTTTCGCCAAAAAACACCATGGACTACCCCCTTTGCTTTTTTTGAAAAAATTATAAAAAAATTTTCTTCCACTATCCACAAGAAAAAAAATATACAGCTAAAGCCAGCACGTCTAGCTTTCCAACGCAAAAGAAATCAAGTTGATATCTAGAAAACTCAGCGAGTTATGACCAAAAAGGTAACCAGTTCTACTAAAAAGTGGCCGGAAAGAGGCAGTAGTAGAACTGCTTACCTTTTTGGTCATAACTTGCTTACTTTTCTAGATATCGATTTGGTTTCTACTGCATTGGATAGAGAACCATACTGGCTTTAATTCGACTTTTGTTTTTTGCGAATAATGCGAAAAAAAATATTTTTCGCCAAAAAAAACCATGGACTACCCCCTTTGCTTTTTTTTGAAAAAATTATAAAAAAAATTTTCTTCCACTATCCACAAGAAAAAAATATACAGCTAAAGCCAGCACGTCTAGCTTTCCAACGCAAAAGAAATCAAGTTGATATCTAGAAAACTCAGCGAGTTATGACTAAAAAGGTAACCAGTTCTACTAAAAAGTGTCCGGAAAGAGGCAGTAGTAGAACTGCTTACCTTTTTGGTCATAACTTGCTTACTTTTCTAGATATCGATTTGGTTTCTACTGCATTGGATAGAGAACCATACTGGCTTTAATTCGACTTTTGTTTTTTGCGAATAATGCGAAAAAAATATTTTTCGCCAAAAAAAACCATGGACTACCCCCTTTGCTTTTTTTTGAAAAAATTATAAAAAAAATTTTCTTCCACTATCCACAAGAAAAAAATATACAGCTAAAGCCAGCACGTCTAGCTTTCCAACGCAAAAGAAATCAAGTTAATATCTAGAAAACTCAGCGAGTTATGACCAAAAAGGTAACCAGTTCTACTAAAAAGTGGCCGGAAAGAGGCAGTAGTAGAACTACTTACCTTTTTGGTCATAACTTGCTTACTTTTCTAGATATCGATTTGGTTTCTACTGCATTGGATAGAGAACCATACTGGCTTTAATTCGACTTTTGTTTTTTGCGAATAATGCGAAAAAATATTTTTCGCCAAAAAAAACCATGGACTACCCCCTTTGCTTTTTTTTGAAAAAATTATAAAAAAAATTTTCTTCCACTATCCACAAGAAAAAAATATACAGCTAAAGCCAGCACGTCTAGCTTTCCAACGCAAAAGAAATCAAGTTGATATCTAGAAAACTCAGCGAGTTATGACCAAAAAGGTAACCAGTTCTACTAAAAAGTGGCCGGAAAGAGGCAGTAGTAGAACTGCTTACCTTTTTGGTCATAACTTGCTTACTTTTCTAGATATCGATTTGGTTTCTACTGCATTGGATAGAGAACCATACTGGCTTTAATTCGACTTTTGTTTTTTGCGAATAATGCGAAAAAAATATTTTTCGCCAAAAAAAACCATGGACTACCCCCTTTGCTTTTTTTGAAAAAATTATAAAAAAATTTTCTTCCACTATCCACAAGAAAAAAAATATACAGCTAAAGCCAGCACGTCTAGCTTTCCAACGCAAAAGAAATCAAGTTGATATCTAGAAAACTCAGCGAGTTATGACCAAAAAGGTAACCAGTTCTACTAAAAAGTGGCCGGAAAGAGGCAGTAGTAGAACTGCTTACCTTTTTGGTCATAACTTGCTTACTTTTCTAGATATCGATTTGGTTTCTACTGCATTGGATAGAGAACCATACTGGCTTTAATTCGACTTTTGTTTTTTGCGAATAATGCGAAAAAAATATTTTTCGCCAAAAAAAACCATGGACTACCCCCTTTGCTTTTTTTGAAAAAATTATAAAAAAATTTTCTTCCACTATCCACAAGAAAAAAAATATACAGCTAAAGCCAGCACGTCTAGCTTTCCAACGCAAAAGAAATCAAGTTGATATCTAGAAAACTCAGCGAGTTATGACCAAAAAGGTAACCAGTTCTACTAAAAAGTGGCCGGAAAGAGGCAGTAGTAGAACTGCTTACCTTTTTGGTCATAACTTGCTTACTTTTCTAGATATCGATTTGGTTTCTACTGCATTGGATAGAGAACCATACTGGCTTTAATTCGACTTTTGTTTTTTGCGAATAATGCGAAAAAAATATTTTTCGCCAAAAAAAACCATGGACTACCCCCTTTGCTTTTTTTGAAAAAATTATAAAAAAATTTTCTTCCACTATCCACAAGAAAAAAAATATACAGCTAAAGCCAGCACGTCTAGCTTTCCAACGCAAAAGAAATCAAGTTGATATCTAGAAAACTCAGCGAGTTATGACTAAAAAGGTAACCAGTTCTACTAAAAAGTGTCCGGAAAGAGGCAGTAGTAGAACTGCTTACCTTTTTGGTCATAACTTGCTTACTTTTCTAGATATCGATTTGGTTTCTACTGCATTGGATAGAGAACCATACTGGCTTTAATTCGACTTTTGTTTTTTGCGAATAATGCGAAAAAAATATTTTTCGCCAAAAAAAACCATGGACTACCCCCTTTGCTTTTTTTTGAAAAAATTATAAAAAAAATTTTCTTCCACTATCCACAAGAAAAAAATATACAGCTAAAGCCAGCACGTCTAGCTTTCCAACGCAAAAGAAATCAAGTTAATATCTAGAAAACTCAGCGAGTTATGACCAAAAAGGTAACCAGTTCTACTAAAAAGTGGCCGGAAAGAGGCAGTAGTAGAACTACTTACCTTTTTGGTCATAACTTGCTTACTTTTCTAGATATCGATTTGGTTTCTACTGCATTGGATAGAGAACCATACCGGCTTTAATTCGACTTTTGTTTTTTGCGAATAATGCGAAAAAAATATTTTTCGCCAAAAAACACCATGGACTACCCCCTTTGCTTTTTTTTGAAAAAATTATAAAAAAATTTTCTTCCACTATCCACAAGAAAAAAAATATACAGCTAAAGCCAGCACGTCTAGCTTTCCAACGCAAAAGAAATCAAGTTGATATCTAGAAAACTCAGCGAGTTATGACCAAAAAGGTAACCAGTTCTACTAAAAAGTGGCCGGAAAGAGGCAGTAGTAGAACTGCTTACCTTTTTGGTCATAACTTGCTTACTTTTCTAGATATCGATTTGGTTTCTACTGCATTGGATAGAGAACCATACTGGCTTTAATTCGACTTTTGTTTTTTGCGAATAATGCGAAAAAAAATATTTTTCGCCAAAAAAAACCATGGACTACCCCCTTTGCTTTTTTTTGAAAAAATTATAAAAAAAATTTTCTTCCACTATCCACAAGAAAAAAATATACAGCTAAAGCCAGCACGTCTAGCTTTCCAACGCAAAAGAAATCAAGTTGATATCTAGAAAACTCAGCGAGTTATGACCAAAAAGGTAACCAGTTCTACTAAAAAGTGGCCGGAAAGAGGCAGTAGTAGAACTGCTTACCTTTTTGGTCATAACTTGCTTACTTTTCTAGATATCGATTTGGTTTCTACTGCATTGGATAGAGAACCATACTGGCTTTAATTCGACTTTTGTTTTTTGCGAATAATGCGAAAAAAAATATTTTTCGCCAAAAAAAACCATGGACTACCCCCTTTGCTTTTTTTTGAAAAAATTATAAAAAAAATTTTCTTCCACTATCCACAAGAAAAAAATATACAGCTAAAGCCAGCACGTCTAGCTTTCCAACGCAAAAGAAATCAAGTTGATATCTAGAAAACTCAGCGAGTTATGACCAAAAAGGTAACCAGTTCTACTAAAAAGTGGCCGGAAAGAGGCAGTAGTAGAACTGCTTACCTTTTTGGTCATAACTTGCTTACTTTTCTAGATATCGATTTGGTTTCTACTGCATTGGATAGAGAACCATACTGGCTTTAATTCGACTTTTGTTTTTTGCGAATAATGCGAAAAAAAATATTTTTCGCCAAAAAAAACCATGGACTACCCCCTTTGCTTTTTTTTGAAAAAATTATAAAAAAAATTTTCTTCCACTATCCACAAGAAAAAAATATACAGCTAAAGCCAGCACGTCTAGCTTTCCAACGCAAAAGAAATCAAGTTGATATCTAGAAAACTCAGCGAGTTATGACCAAAAAGGTAACCAGTTCTACTAAAAAGTGGCCGGAAAGAGGCAGTAGTAGAACTGCTTACCTTTTTGGTCATAACTTGCTTACTTTTCTAGATATCGATTTGGTTTCTACTGCATTGGATAGAGAACCATACTGGCTTTAATTCGACTTTTGTTTTTTGCGAATAATGCGAAAAAAAATATTTTTCGCCAAAAAAAACCATGGACTACCCCCTTTGCTTTTTTTTGAAAAAATTATAAAAAAAATTTTCTTCCACTATCCACAAGAAAAAAATATACAGCTAAAGCCAGCACGTCTAGCTTTCCAACGCAAAAGAAATCAAGTTGATATCTAGAAAACTCAGCGAGTTATGACTAAAAAGGTAACCAGTTCTACTAAAAAGTGTCCGGAAAGAGGCAGTAGTAGAACTGCTTACCTTTTTGGTCATAACTTGCTTACTTTTCTAGATATCGATTTGGTTTCTACTGCATTGGATAGAGAACCATACTGGCTTTAATTCGACTTTTGTTTTTTGCGAATAATGCGAAAAAAAATATTTTTCGCCAAAAAAAACCATGGACTACCCCCTTTGCTTTTTTTGAAAAAATTATAAAAAAATTTTCTTCCACTATCCACAAGAAAAAAAATATACAGCTAAAGCCAGCACGTCTAGCTTTCCAACGCAAAAGAAATCAAGTTGATATCTAGAAAACTCAGCGAGTTATGACCAAAAAGGTAACCAGTTCTACTAAAAAGTGGCCGGAAAGAGGCAGTAGTAGAACTGCTTACCTTTTTGGTCATAACTTGCTTACTTTTCTAGATATCGATTTGGTTTCTACTGCATTGGATAGAGAACCATACTGGCTTTAATTCGACTTTTGTTTTTTGCGAATAATGCGAAAAAAAATATTTTTCGCCAAAAAAAACCATGGACTACCCCCTTTGCTTTTTTTTGAAAAAATTATAAAAAAAATTTTCTTCCACTATCCACAAGAAAAAAATATACAGCTAAAGCCAGCACGTCTAGCTTTCCAACGCAAAAGAAATCAAGTTGATATCTAGAAAACTCAGCGAGTTATGACTAAAAAGGTAACCAGTTCTACTAAAAAGTGTCCGGAAAGAGGCAGTAGTAGAACTGCTTACCTTTTTGGTCATAACTTGCTTACTTTTCTAGATATCGATTTGGTTTCTACTGCATTGGATAGAGAACCATACTGGCTTTAATTCGACTTTTGTTTTTTGCGAATAATGCGAAAAAAATATTTTTCGCCAAAAAAAAACCATGGACTACCCCCTTTGCTTTTTTTTGAAAAAATTATAAAAAAAATTTTCTTCCACTATCCACAAGAAAAAAATATACAGCTAAAGCCAGCACGTCTAGCTTTCCAACGCAAAAGAAATCAAGTTGATATCTAGAAAACTCAGCGAGTTATGACCAAAAAGGTAACCAGTTCTACTAAAAAGTGGCCGGAAAGAGGCAGTAGTAGAACTGCTTACCTTTTTGGTCATAACTTGCTTACTTTTCTAGATATCGATTTGGTTTCTACTGCATTGGATAGAGAGCCATACTGGCTTTAATTCGACTTTTGTTTTTTGCGAATAATGCGAAAAAAATATTTTTCGCCAAAAAAAACCATGGACTACCCCCTTTGCTTTTTTTTGAAAAAATTATAAAAAAATTTTCTTCCACTATCCACAAGAAAAAAAATATACAGCTAAAGCCAGCTCGTCTAGCTTTCCAACGCAAAAGAAATCAAGTTGATATCTAGAAAACTCAGCGAGTTATGACCAAAAAGGTAACCAGTTCTACTAAAAAGTGGCCGGAAAGAGGCAGTAGTAGAACTGCTTACCTTTTTGGTCATAACTTGCTTACTTTTCTAGATATCGATTTGGTTTCTACTGCATTGGATAGAGAGCCATACTGGCTTTAATTCGACTTTTGTTTTTTGCGAATAATGCGAAAAAAATATTTTTCGCCAAAAAAAACCATGGACTACCCCCTTTGCTTTTTTTTGAAAAAATTATAAAAAAATTTTCTTCCACTATCCACAAGAAAAAAAATATACAGCTAAAGCCAGCACGTCTAGCTTTCCAACGCAAAAGAAATCAAGTTGATATCTAGAAAACTCAGCGAGTTATGACCAAAAAGGTAACCAGTTCTACTAAAAAGTGGCCGGAAAGAGGCAGTAGTAGAACTGCTTACCTTTTTGGTCATAACTTGCTTACTTTTCTAGATATCGATTTGGTTTCTACTGCATTGGATAGAGAACCATGCTGGCTTTAATTCGACTTTTGTTTTTTGCGAATAATGCGAAAAAAATATTTTTCGCCAAAAAAAACCATGGACTACCCCCTTTGCTTTTTTTTGAAAAAATTATAAAAAAATTTTCTTCCACTATCCACAAGAAAAAAAATATACAGCTAAAGCCAGCACGTCTAGCTTTCCAACGCAAAAGAAATCAAGTTGATATCTAGAAAACTCAGCGAGTTATGACTAAAAAGGTAACCAGTTCTACTAAAAAGTGTCCGGAAAGAGGCAGTAGTAGAACTGCTTACCTTTTTGGTCATAACTTGCTTACTTTTCTAGATATCGATTTGGTTTCTACTGCATTGGATAGAGAACCATACTGGCTTTAATTCGACTTTTGTTTTTTGCGAATAATGCGAAAAAAATATTTTTCGCCAAAAAAAAACCATGGACTACCCCCTTTGCTTTTTTTTGAAAAAATTATAAAAAAAATTTTCTTCCACTATCCACAAGAAAAAAATATACAGCTAAAGCCAGCACGTCTAGCTTTCCAACGCAAAAGAAATCAAGTTGATATCTAGAAAACTCAGCGAGTTATGACCAAAAAGGTAACCAGTTCTACTAAAAAGTGGCCGGAAAGAGGCAGTAGTAGAACTGCTTACCTTTTTGGTCATAACTTGCTTACTTTTCTAGATATCGATTTGGTTTCTACTGCATTGGATAGAGAACCATGCTGGCTTTAATTCGACTTTTGTTTTTTGCGAATAATGCGAAAAAAATATTTTTCGCCAAAAAAAACCATGGACTACCCCCTTTGCTTTTTTTTGAAAAAATTATAAAAAAATTTTCTTCCACTATCCACAAGAAAAAAAATATACAGCTAAAGCCAGCACGTCTAGCTTTCCAACGCAAAAGAAATCAAGTTGATATCTAGAAAACTCAGCGAGTTATGACCAAAAAGGTAACCAGTTCTACTAAAAAGTGGCCGGAAAGAGGCAGTAGTAGAACTGCTTACCTTTTTGGTCATAACTTGCTTACTTTTCTAGATATCGATTTGGTTTCTACTGCATTGGATAGAGAACCATACTGGCTTTAATTCGACTTTTGTTTTTTGCGAATAATGCGAAAAAAAAATATTTTTCGCCAAAAAAAACCATGGACTACCCCCTTTGCTTTTTTTTGAAAAAATTATAAAAAAAATTTTCTTCCACTATCCACAAGAAAAAAATATACAGCTAAAGCCAGCACGTCTAGCTTTCCAACGCAAAAGAAATCAAGTTGATATCTAGAAAACTCAGCGAGTTATGACTAAAAAGGTAACCAGTTCTACTAAAAAGTGTCCGGAAAGAGGCAGTAGTAGAACTGCTTACCTTTTTGGTCATAACTTGCTTACTTTTCTAGATATCGATTTGGTTTCTACTGCATTGGATAGAGAACCATACTGGCTTTAATTCGACTTTTGTTTTTTGCGAATAATGCGAAAAAAATATTTTTCGCCAAAAAAAAACCATGGACTACCCCCTTTGCTTTTTTTTGAAAAAATTATAAAAAAAATTTTCTTCCACTATCCACAAGAAAAAAATATACAGCTAAAGCCAGCACGTCTAGCTTTCCAACGCAAAAGAAATCAAGTTGATATCTAGAAAACTCAGCGAGTTATGACCAAAAAGGTAACCAGTTCTACTAAAAAGTGGCCGGAAAGAGGCAGTAGTAGAACTGCTTACCTTTTTGGTCATAACTTGCTTACTTTTCTAGATATCGATTTGGTTTCTACTGCATTGGATAGAGAGCCATACTGGCTTTAATTCGACTTTTGTTTTTTGCGAATAATGCGAAAAAAATATTTTTCGCCAAAAAAAACCATGGACTACCCCCTTTGCTTTTTTTTGAAAAAATTATAAAAAAATTTTCTTCCACTATCCACAAGAAAAAAAATATACAGCTAAAGCCAGCTCGTCTAGCTTTCCAACGCAAAAGAAATCAAGTTGATATCTAGAAAACTCAGCGAGTTATGACCAAAAAGGTAACCAGTTCTACTAAAAAGTGGCCGGAAAGAGGCAGTAGTAGAACTGCTTACCTTTTTGGTCATAACTTGCTTACTTTTCTAGATATCGATTTGGTTTCTACTGCATTGGATAGAGAGCCATACTGGCTTTAATTCGACTTTTGTTTTTTGCGAATAATGCGAAAAAAATATTTTTCGCCAAAAAAAACCATGGACTACCCCCTTTGCTTTTTTTTGAAAAAATTATAAAAAAATTTTCTTCCACTATCCACAAGAAAAAAAATATACAGCTAAAGCCAGCACGTCTAGCTTTCCAACGCAAAAGAAATCAAGTTGATATCTAGAAAACTCAGCGAGTTATGACCAAAAAGGTAACCAGTTCTACTAAAAAGTGGCCGGAAAGAGGCAGTAGTAGAACTGCTTACCTTTTTGGTCATAACTTGCTTACTTTTCTAGATATCGATTTGGTTTCTACTGCATTGGATAGAGAACCATGCTGGCTTTAATTCGACTTTTGTTTTTTGCGAATAATGCGAAAAAAATATTTTTCGCCAAAAAAAACCATGGACTACCCCCTTTGCTTTTTTTTGAAAAAATTATAAAAAAATTTTCTTCCACTATCCACAAGAAAAAAAATATACAGCTAAAGCCAGCACGTCTAGCTTTCCAACGCAAAAGAAATCAAGTTGATATCTAGAAAACTCAGCGAGTTATGACCAAAAAGGTAACCAGTTCTACTAAAAAGTGGCCGGAAAGAGGCAGTAGTAGAACTGCTTACCTTTTTGGTCATAACTTGCTTACTTTTCTAGATATCGATTTGGTTTCTACTGCATTGGATAGAGAGCCATACTGGCTTTAATTCGACTTTTGTTTTTTGCGAATAATGCGAAAAAAATATTTTTCGCCAAAAAAAACCATGGACTACCCCCTTTGCTTTTTTTTGAAAAAATTATAAAAAAATTTTCTTCCACTATCCACAAGAAAAAAAATATACAGCTAAAGCCAGCACGTCTAGCTTTCCAACGCAAAAGAAATCAAGTTGATATCTAGAAAACTCAGCGAGTTATGACCAAAAAGGTAACCAGTTCTACTAAAAAGTGGCCGGAAAGAGGCAGTAGTAGAACTGCTTACCTTTTTGGTCATAACTTGCTTACTTTTCTAGATATCGATTTGGTTTCTACTGCATTGGATAGAGAGCCATACTGGCTTTAATTCGACTTTTGTTTTTTGCGAATAATGCGAAAAAAATATTTTTCGCCAAAAAAAACCATGGACTACCCCCTTTGCTTTTTTTTGAAAAAATTATAAAAAAATTTTCTTCCACTATCCACAAGAAAAAAAATATACAGCTAAAGCCAGCACGTCTAGCTTTCCAACGCAAAAGAAATCAAGTTGATATCTAGAAAACTCAGCGAGTTATGACCAAAAAGGTAACCAGTTCTACTAAAAAGTGGCCGGAAAGAGGCAGTAGTAGAACTGCTTACCTTTTTGGTCATAACTTGCTTACTTTTCTAGATATCGATTTGGTTTCTACTGCATTGGATAGAGAACCATACTGGCTTTAATTCGACTTTTGTTTTTTGCGAATAATGCGAAAAAAATATTTTTCGCCAAAAAACACCATGGACTACCCCCTTTGCTTTTTTTTGAAAAAATTATAAAAAAATTTTCTTCCACTATCCACAAGAAAAAAAATATACAGCTAAAGCCAGCACGTCTAGCTTTCCAACGCAAAAGAAATCAAGTTGATATCTAGAAAACTCAGCGAGTTATGACCAAAAAGGTAACCAGTTCTACTAAAAAGTGGCCGGAAAGAGGCAGTAGTAGAACTGCTTACCTTTTTGGTCATAACTTGCTTACTTTTCTAGATATCGATTTGGTTTCTACTGCATTGGATAGAGAACCATACTGGCTTTAATTCGACTTTTGTTTTTTGCGAATAATGCGAAAAAAATATTTTTCGCCAAAAAACACCATGGACTACCCCCTTTGCTTTTTTTTGAAAAAATTATAAAAAAATTTTCTTCCACTATCCACAAGAAAAAAAATATACAGCTAAAGCCAGCACGTCTAGCTTTCCAACGCAAAAGAAATCAAGTTGATATCTAGAAAACTCAGCGAGTTATGACCAAAAAGGTAACCAGTTCTACTAAAAAGTGGCCGGAAAGAGGCAGTAGTAGAACTGCTTACCTTTTTGGTCATAACTTGCTTACTTTTCTAGATATCGATTTGGTTTCTACTGCATTGGATAGAGAACCATACTGGCTTTAATTCGACTTTTGTTTTTTGCGAATAATGCGAAAAAAATATTTTTCGCCAAAAAAAACCATGGACTACCCCCTTTGCTTTTTTTTGAAAAAATTATAAAAAAAATTTTCTTCCACTATCCACAAGAAAAAAATATACAGCTAAAGCCAGCACGTCTAGCTTTCCAACGCAAAAGAAATCAAGTTGATATCTAGAAAACTCAGCGAGTTATGACCAAAAAGGTAACCAGTTCTACTAAAAAGTGGCCGGAAAGAGGCAGTAGTAGAACTGCTTACCTTTTTGGTCATAACTTGCTTACTTTTCTAGATATCGATTTGGTTTCTACTGCATTGGATAGAGAACCATACTGGCTTTAATTCGACTTTTGTTTTTTGCGAATAATGCGAAAAAAAATATTTTTCGCCAAAAAAAACCATGGACTACCCCCTTTGCTTTTTTTTGAAAAAATTATAAAAAAAATTTTCTTCCACTATCCACAAGAAAAAAATATACAGCTAAAGCCAGCACGTCTAGCTTTCCAACGCAAAAGAAATCAAGTTGATATCTAGAAAACTCAGCGAGTTATGACTAAAAAGGTAACCAGTTCTACTAAAAAGTGTCCGGAAAGAGGCAGTAGTAGAACTGCTTACCTTTTTGGTCATAACTTGCTTACTTTTCTAGATATCGATTTGGTTTCTACTGCATTGGATAGAGAACCATACTGGCTTTAATTCGACTTTTGTTTTTTGCGAATAATGCGAAAAAAAATATTTTTCGCCAAAAAAAACCATGGACTACCCCCTTTGCTTTTTTTGAAAAAATTATAAAAAAATTTTCTTCCACTATCCACAAGAAAAAAAATATACAGCTAAAGCCAGCACGTCTAGCTTTCCAACGCAAAAGAAATCAAGTTGATATCTAGAAAACTCAGCGAGTTATGACCAAAAAGGTAACCAGTTCTACTAAAAAGTGGCCGGAAAGAGGCAGTAGTAGAACTGCTTACCTTTTTGGTCATAACTTGCTTACTTTTCTAGATATCGATTTGGTTTCTACTGCATTGGATAGAGAGCCATACTGGCTTTAATTCGACTTTTGTTTTTTGCGAATAATGCGAAAAAAATATTTTTCGCCAAAAAAAACCATGGACTACCCCCTTTGCTTTTTTTTGAAAAAATTATAAAAAAATTTTCTTCCACTATCCACAAGAAAAAAAATATACAGCTAAAGCCAGCTCGTCTAGCTTTCCAACGCAAAAGAAATCAAGTTGATATCTAGAAAACTCAGCGAGTTATGACCAAAAAGGTAACCAGTTCTACTAAAAAGTGGCCGGAAAGAGGCAGTAGTAGAACTGCTTACCTTTTTGGTCATAACTTGCTTACTTTTCTAGATATCGATTTGGTTTCTACTGCATTGGATAGAGAGCCATACTGGCTTTAATTCGACTTTTGTTTTTTGCGAATAATGCGAAAAAAATATTTTTCGCCAAAAAAAACCATGGACTACCCCCTTTGCTTTTTTTTGAAAAAATTATAAAAAAATTTTCTTCCACTATCCACAAGAAAAAAAATATACAGCTAAAGCCAGCACGTCTAGCTTTCCAACGCAAAAGAAATCAAGTTGATATCTAGAAAACTCAGCGAGTTATGACCAAAAAGGTAACCAGTTCTACTAAAAAGTGGCCGGAAAGAGGCAGTAGTAGAACTGCTTACCTTTTTGGTCATAACTTGCTTACTTTTCTAGATATCGATTTGGTTTCTACTGCATTGGATAGAGAACCATGCTGGCTTTAATTCGACTTTTGTTTTTTGCGAATAATGCGAAAAAAATATTTTTCGCCAAAAAAAACCATGGACTACCCCCTTTGCTTTTTTTTGAAAAAATTATAAAAAAATTTTCTTCCACTATCCACAAGAAAAAAAATATACAGCTAAAGCCAGCACGTCTAGCTTTCCAACGCAAAAGAAATCAAGTTGATATCTAGAAAACTCAGCGAGTTATGACCAAAAAGGTAACCAGTTCTACTAAAAAGTGGCCGGAAAGAGGCAGTAGTAGAACTGCTTACCTTTTTGGTCATAACTTGCTTACTTTTCTAGATATCGATTTGGTTTCTACTGCATTGGATAGAGAGCCATACTGGCTTTAATTCGACTTTTGTTTTTTGCGAATAATGCGAAAAAAATATTTTTCGCCAAAAAAAACCATGGACTACCCCCTTTGCTTTTTTTTGAAAAAATTATAAAAAAATTTTCTTCCACTATCCACAAGAAAAAAAATATACAGCTAAAGCCAGCACGTCTAGCTTTCCAACGCAAAAGAAATCAAGTTGATATCTAGAAAACTCAGCGAGTTATGACCAAAAAGGTAACCAGTTCTACTAAAAAGTGGCCGGAAAGAGGCAGTAGTAGAACTGCTTACCTTTTTGGTCATAACTTGCTTACTTTTCTAGATATCGATTTGGTTTCTACTGCATTGGATAGAGAGCCATACTGGCTTTAATTCGACTTTTGTTTTTTGCGAATAATGCGAAAAAAATATTTTTCGCCAAAAAAAACCATGGACTACCCCCTTTGCTTTTTTTTGAAAAAATTATAAAAAAATTTTCTTCCACTATCCACAAGAAAAAAAATATACAGCTAAAGCCAGCACGTCTAGCTTTCCAACGCAAAAGAAATCAAGTTGATATCTAGAAAACTCAGCGAGTTATGACCAAAAAGGTAACCAGTTCTACTAAAAAGTGGCCGGAAAGAGGCAGTAGTAGAACTGCTTACCTTTTTGGTCATAACTTGCTTACTTTTCTAGATATCGATTTGGTTTCTACTGCATTGGATAGAGAACCATACTGGCTTTAATTCGACTTTTGTTTTTTGCGAATAATGCGAAAAAAATATTTTTCGCCAAAAAACACCATGGACTACCCCCTTTGCTTTTTTTTGAAAAAATTATAAAAAAATTTTCTTCCACTATCCACAAGAAAAAAAATATACAGCTAAAGCCAGCACGTCTAGCTTTCCAACGCAAAAGAAATCAAGTTGATATCTAGAAAACTCAGCGAGTTATGACCAAAAAGGTAACCAGTTCTACTAAAAAGTGGCCGGAAAGAGGCAGTAGTAGAACTGCTTACCTTTTTGGTCATAACTTGCTTACTTTTCTAGATATCGATTTGGTTTCTACTGCATTGGATAGAGAACCATACTGGCTTTAATTCGACTTTTGTTTTTTGCGAATAATGCGAAAAAAATATTTTTCGCCAAAAAAAACCATGGACTACCCCCTTTGCTTTTTTTTGAAAAAATTATAAAAAAAATTTTCTTCCACTATCCACAAGAAAAAAATATACAGCTAAAGCCAGCACGTCTAGCTTTCCAACGCAAAAGAAATCAAGTTGATATCTAGAAAACTCAGCGAGTTATGACCAAAAAGGTAACCAGTTCTACTAAAAAGTGGCCGGAAAGAGGCAGTAGTAGAACTACTTACCTTTTTGGTCATAACTTGCTTACTTTTCTAGATATCGATTTGGTTTCTACTGCATTGGATAGAGAACCATACTGGCTTTAATTCGACTTTTGTTTTTTGCGAATAATGCGAAAAAAATATTTTTCGCCAAAAAAAACCATGGACTACCCCCTTTGCTTTTTTTGAAAAAATTATAAAAAAATTTTCTTCCACTATCCACAAGAAAAAAAATATACAGCTAAAGCCAGCACGTCTAGCTTTCCAACGCAAAAGAAATCAAGTTGATATCTAGAAAACTCAGCGAGTTATGACCAAAAAGGTAACCAGTTCTACTAAAAAGTGGCCGGAAAGAGGCAGTAGTAGAACTGCTTACCTTTTTGGTCATAACTTGCTTACTTTTCTAGATATCGATTTGGTTTCTACTGCATTGGATAGAGAACCATACTGGCTTTAATTCGACTTTTGTTTTTTGCGAATAATGCGAAAAAAAATATTTTTCGCCAAAAAAAACCATGGACTACCCTTTGCTTTTTTTTGAAAAAATTATAAAAAAATTTTCTTCCACTATCCACAAGAAAAAAATATACAGCTAAAGCCAGCACGTCTAGCTTTCCAACGCAAAAGAAATCAAGTTGATATCTAGAAAACTCAGCGAGTTATGACCAAAAAGGTAACCAGTTCTACTAAAAAGTGGCCGGAAAGAGGCAGTAGTAGAACTGCTTACCTTTTTGGTCATAACTTGCTTACTTTTCTAGATATCGATTTGGTTTCTACTGCATTGGATAGAGAACCATTCTGGCTTTAATTCGACTTTTGTTTTTTGCGAATAATGCGAAAAAAATATTTTTCGCCAAAAAAAAACCATGGCCTACCCCCTTTGCTTTTTTTTGAAAAAATTATAAAAAAATTTTCTTCCACTATCCACAAGAAAAAAATATACAGCTAAAGCCAGCACGTCTAGCTTTCCAACGCAAAAGAAATCAAGTTGATATCTAGAAAACTCAGCGAGTTATGACCATAAAGGTAACCAGTTCTACTAAAAAGTGGCCGGAAAGAGGCAGTAGTAGAACTGCTTACCTTGTTGGTCATAACTTGCTTACTTTTCTAGATATCGATTTGGTTTCTACTGCATTGGATAGAGAACCATACTGGCTTTAATTCGACTTTTGTTTTTTGCGAATAATGCGAAAAAAATATTTTTCGCCAAAAAAAACCATGGACTACCCCCTTTGCTTTTTTTGAAAAAATTATAAAAAAATTTTCTTCCACTATCCACAAGAAAAAAAATATACAGCTAAAGCCAGCACGTCTAGCTTTCCAACGCAAAAGAAATCAAGTTGATATCTAGAAAACTCAGCGAGTTATGACCAAAAAGGTAACCAGTTCTACTAAAAAGTGGCCGGAAAGAGGCAGTAGTAGAACTGCTTACCTTTTTGGTCATAACTTGCTTACTTTTCTAGATATCGATTTGGTTTCTACTGCATTGGATAGAGAACCATACTGGCTTTAATTCGACTTTTGTTTTTTGCGAATAATGCGAAAAAAATATTTTTCGCCAAAAAAAACCATGGACTACCCCCTTTGCTTTTTTTTGAAAAAATTACAAAAAAATTTTCTTCCACTATCCACAAGAAAAAAAATATACAGCTAAAGCCAGCACGTCTAGCTTTCCAACGCAAAAGAAATCAAGTTGATATCTAGAAAACTCAGCGAGTTATGACCAAAAAGGTAACCAGTTCTACTAAAAAGTGGCCGGAAAGAGGCAGTAGTAGAACTGCTTACCTTTTTGGTCATAACTTGCTTACTTTTCTAGATATCGATTTGGTTTCTACTGCATTGGATAGAGAACCATACTGGCTTTAATTCGACTTTTGTTTTTTGCGAATAATGCGAAAAAAATATTTTTCGCCAAAAAAAACCATGGACTACCCCCTTTGCTTTTTTTTGAAAAAATTATAAAAAAAATTTTCTTCCACTATCCACAAGAAAAAAATATACAGCTAAAGCCAGCACGTCTAGCTTTCCAACGCAAAAGAAATCAAGTTGATATCTAGAAAACTCAGCGAGTTATGACCAAAAAGGTAACCAGTTCTACTAAAAAGTGGCCGGAAAGAGGCAGTAGTAGAACTGCTTACCTTTTTGGTCATAACTTGCTTACTTTTCTAGATATCGATTTGGTTTCTACTGCATTGGATAGAGAACCATACTGGCTTTAATTCGACTTTTGTTTTTTGCGAATAATGCGAAAAAAATATTTTTCGCCAAAAAAAACCATGGACTACCCCCTTTGCTTTTTTTTTGAAAAAATTATAAAAAAATTTTCTTCACTATCCACAAGAAAAAAAATATACAGCTAAAGCCAGCACGTCTAGCTTTCCAACGCAAAAGAAAACAAATTGATATCTAGAAAACTCAGCGAGTTATGACCAAAAAGGTAACCAGTTCTACTAAAAAGTGGCCGGAAAGAGGCAGTAGTAGAACTGCTTACCTTTTTGGTCATAACTTGCTTACTTTTCTAGATATCGATTTGGTTTCTACTGCATTGGATAGAGAACCATGCTGGCTTTAATTCGACTTTTGTTTTTTGCGAATAATGCGAAAAAAATATTTTTCGCCAAAAAAAACCATGGACTACCCCCTTTGCTTTTTTTTGAAAAAATTATAAAAAATTTTCTTCCACTATCCACAAGAAAAAAATATACAGCTAAAGCCAGCACGTCTAGCTTTCCAACGCAAAAGAAATCAAGTTGATATCTAGAAAACTCAGCGAGTTATGACCAAAAAGGTAACCAGTTCTACTAAAAAGTGGCCGGAAAGAGGCAGTAGTAGAACTGCTTACCTTTTTGGTCATAACTTGCTTACTTTTCTAGATATCGATTTGGTTTCTACTGCATTGGATAGAGAACCATACTGGCTTTAATTCGGCTTTTGTTTTTTGCGAATAATGCAAAAAAAATATTTTTCGCAAAAAAAAACCATGGACTACCCCCTTTGCTTTTTTTTGAAAAAATTATAAAAAAATTTTCTTCCACTATCCACAAGAAAAAAATATACAGCTAAAGCCAGCACGTCTAGCTTTCCAACGCAAAAGAAATCAAGTTGATATCTAGAAAACTCAGCGAGTTATGACCAAAAAGGTAACCAGTTCTACTAAAAAGTGGCCGGAAAGAGGCAGTAGTAGAACTGCTTACCTTTTTGGTCATAACTTGCTTACTTTTCTAGATATCGATTTGGTTTCTACTGCATTGGATAGAGAACCATACTGGCTTTAATTCGACTTTTGTTTTTTGCGAATAATGCGAAAAAAATATTTTTCGCCAAAAAAAACCATGGACTACCCCCTTTGCTTTTTTTTGAAAAAATTATAAAAAAATTTTCTTCCACTATCCACAAGAAAAAAATATACAGCTAAAGCCAGCACGTCTAGCTTTCCAACGCAAAAGAAATCAAGTTGATATCTAGAAAACTCAGCGAGTTATGACCAAAAAGGTAACCAGTTCTACTAAAAAGTGGCCGGAAAGAGGCAGTAGTAGAACTGCTTACCTTTTTGGTCATAACTTGCTTACTTTTCTAGATATCGATTTGGTTTCTACTGCATTGGATAGAGAACCATACTGGCTTTAATTCGACTTTTGTTTTTTGCGAATAATGCGAAAAAAATATTTTTCGCCAAAAAAAACCATGGACTACCCCCTTTGCTTTTTTTTGAAAAAATTATAAAAAAATTTTCTTCCACTATCCACAAGAAAAAAAATATACAGCTAAAGCCAGCACGTCTAGCTTTCCAACGCAAAAGAAATCAAGTTGATATCTAGAAAACTCAGCGAGTTATGACCAAAAAGGTAACCAGTTCTACTAAAAAGTGGCCGGAAAGAGGCAGTAGTAGAACTGCTTACCTTTTTGGTCATAACTTGCTTACTTTTCTAGATATCGATTTGGTTTCTACTGCATTGGATAGAGAACCATACTGGCTTTAATTCGACTTTTGTTTTTTGCGAATAATGCGAAAAAAATATTTTTCGCCAAAAAAAACCATGGACTACCCCCTTTGCTTTTTTTTGAAAAAATTATAAAAAAATTTTCTTCCACTATCCACAAGAAAAAAAATATACAGCTAAAGCCAGCACGTCTAGCTTTCCAACGCAAAAGAAATCAAGTTGATATCTAGAAAACTCAGCGAGTTATGACCAAAAAGGTAACCAGTTCTACTAAAAAGTGGCCGGAAAGAGGCAGTAGTAGAACTGCTTACCTTTTTGGTCATAACTTGCTTACTTTTCTAGATATCGATTTGGTTTCTACTGCATTGGATAGAGAACCATACTGGCTTTAATTCGACTTTTGTTTTTTGCGAATAATGCGAAAAAATATTTTTCGCCAAAAAAAACCATGGACTACCCCCTTTGCTTTTTTTTGAAAAAATTATAAAAAAATTTTCTTCCACTATCCACAAGAAAAAAATATACAGCTAAAGCCAGCACGTCTAGCTTTCCAACGCAAAAGAAATCAAGTTGATATCTAGAAAACTCAGCGAGTTATGACCAAAAAGGTAACCAGTTCTACTAAAAAGTGGCCGGAAAGAGGCAGTAGTAGAACTGCTTACCTTTTTGGTCATAACTTGCTTACTTTTCTAGATATCGATTTGGTTTCTACTGCATTGGATAGAGAACCATACTGGCTTTAATTCGACTTTTGTTTTTTGCGAATAATGCGAAAAAAATATTTTTCGCCAAAAAAAACCATGGACTACCCCCTTTGCTTTTTTTTGAAAAAATTATAAAAAAATTTTCTTCCACTATCCACAAGAAAAAAAATATACAGCTAAAGCCAGCACGTCTAGCTTTCCAACGCAAAAGAAATCAAGTTGATATCTAGAAAACTCAGCGAGTTATGACCAAAAAGGTAACCAGTTCTACTAAAAAGTGTCCGGAAAGAGGCAGTAGTAGAACTGCTTACCTTTTTGGTCATAACTTGCTTACTTTTCTAGATATCGATTTGGTTTCTACTGCATTGGATAGAGAACCATACTGGCTTTAATTCGACTTTTGTTTTTTGCGAATAATGCGAAAAAAATATTTTTCGCCAAAAAAAACCATGGACTACCCCCTTTGCTTTTTTTGAAAAAATTATAAAAAAAATTTTCTTCCACTATCCACAAGAAAAAAATATACAGCTAAAGCCAGCACGTCTAGCTTTCCAACGCAAAAGAAATCAAGTTAATATCTAGAAAACTCAGCGAGTTATGACCAAAAAGGTAACCAGTTCTACTAAAAAGTGGCCGGAAAGAGACAGTAGTAGAACTACTTACCTTTTTAGTCATAACTTGCTTACTTTTCTAGATATCGATTTGGTTTCTACTGCATTGGATAGAGAACCATACTGGCTTAATTCGACTTTTGTTTTTTGCGAATAATGCGAAAAAAATATTTTTCGCCAAAAAAAACCATGGACTACCCCCTTTGCTTTTTTTGAAAAAATTATAAAAAAAATTTTCTTCCACTATCCACAAGAAAAAAATATACAGCTAAAGCCAGCACGTCTAGCTTTCCAACGCAAAAGAAATCAAGTTGATATCTAGAAAACTCAGCGAGTTATGACCAAAAAGGTAACCAGTTCTACTAAAAAGTGGCCGGAAAGAGGCAGTAGTAGAACTGCTTACCTTTTTGGTCATAACTTGCTTACTTTTCTAGATATCGATTTGGTTTCTACTGCATTGGATAGAGAACCATACTGGCTTTAATTCGACTTTTGTTTTTTGCGAATAATGCGAAAAAAAATATTTTTCGCCAAAAAAAACCATGGACTACCCAGTTTGCTTTTTTTTGAAAAAATTATAAAAAAATTTTCTTCCACTATCCACAAGAAAAAAATATACAGCTAAAGCCAGCACGTCTAGCTTTCCAACGCAAAAGAAATCAAGTTGATATCTAGAAAACTCAGCGAGTTATGACCAAAAAGGTAACCAGTTCTACTAAAAAGTGGCCGGAAAGAGGCAGTAGTAGAACTGCTTACCTTTTTGGTCATAACTTGCTTACTTTTCTAGATATCGATTTGGTTTCTACTGCATTGGATAGAGAACCATACTGGCTTTAATTCGACTTTTGTTTTTTGCGAATAATGCGAAAAAAATATTTTTCGCCAAAAAAAACCATGGACTACCCCCTTTGCTTTTTTTGAAAAAATTATAAAAAAATTTTCTTCACTATCCACAAGAAAAAAAATATACAGCTAAAGCCAGCACGTCTAGCTTTCCAACGCAAAAGAAATCAAGTTGATATCTAGAAAACTCAGCGAGTTATGACCAAAAAGGTAACCAGTTCTACTAAAAAGTGGCCGGAAAGAGACAGTAGTAGAACTACTTACCTTTTTGGTCATAACTTGCTTACTTTTCTAGATATCGATTTGGTTTCTACTGCATTGGATAGAGAACCATACTGGCTTTAATTCGACTTTTGTTTTTTGCGAATAATGCGAAAAAAATATTTTTCGCCAAAAAAAACCATGGACTACCCCCTTTGCTTTTTTTGAAAAAATTATAAAAAAATTTTCTTCCACTATCCACAAGAAAAAAATATACAGCTAAAGCCAGCACGTCTCAGCACGTCTAGCTTTCCAACGCAAAAGAAATCAAGTTGATATCTAGAAAACTCAGCGAGTTATGACCAAAAAGGTAACCAGTTCTACTAAAAAGTGGCCGGAAAGAGGCAGTAGTAGAACTGCTTACCTTTTTGGTCATAACTTGCTTACTTTTCTAGATATCGATTTGGTTTCTACTGCATTGGATAGAGAACCATACTGGCTTTAATTCGACTTTTGTTTTTTGCGCATAATGCGAAAAAAATATTTTTCGCCAAAAAAAAACCATGGACTACCCCCTTTGCTTTTTTTTGAAAAAATTATAAAAAAATTTTCTTCCACTATCCACAAGAAAAAAAATATACAGCTAAAGCCAGCACGTCTAGCTTTCCAACGCAAAAGAAATCAAGTTGATATCTAGAAAACTCAGCGAGTTATGACCAAAAAGGTAACCAGTTCTACTAAAAAGTGGCCGGAAAGAGACAGTAGTAGAACTACTTACCTTTTTGGTCATAACTTGCTTACTTTTCTAGATATCGATTTGGTTTCTACTGCATTGGATAGAGAACCATACTGGCTTTAATTCGACTTTTGTTTTTTGCGAATAATGCGAAAAAAATATTTTTCGCCAAAAAAAACCATGGACTACCCCCTTTGCTTTTTTTTGAAAAAATTATAAAAAAATTTTCTTCCACTATCCACAAGAAAAAAATATACAGCTAAAGCCAGCACGTCTAGCTTTCCAACGCAAAAGAAATCAAGTTGATATCTAGAAAACTCAGCGAGTTATGACCAAAAAGGTAACCAGTTCTACTAAAAAGTGGCCGGAAAGAGGCAGTAGTAGAACTGCTTACCTTTTTGGTCATAACTTGCTTACTTTTCTAGATATCGATTTGGTTTCTACTGCATTGGATAGAGAACCATACTGGCTTTAATTCGACTTTTGTTTTTTGCGAATAATGCGAAAAAAATATTTTTCGCCAAAAAAAACCATGGACTACCCCCTTTGCTTTTTTTTGAAAAAATTATAAAAAAAATTTTCTTCCACTATCCACAAGAAAAAAATATACAGCTAAAGCCAGCACGTCTAGCTTTCCAACGCAAAAGAAATCAAGTTGATATCTAGAAAACTCAGCGAGTTATGACCAAAAAGGTAACCAGTTCTACTAAAAAGTGGCCGGAAAGAGGCAGTAGTAGAACTGCTTACCTTTTTGGTCATAACTTGCTTACTTTTCTAGATATCGATTTGGTTTCTACTGCATTGGATAGAGAACCATACTGGCTTTAATTCGACTTTTGTTTTTTGCGAATAATGCGAAAAAAATATTTTTCGCCAAAAAAAACCATGGCTACCCCCTTTGCTTTTTTTTTGAAAAAATTATAAAAAAATTTTCTTCCACTATCCACAAGAAAAAAATATACAGCTAAAGCCAGCACGTCTAGCTTTCCAACGCAAAAGAAATCAAGTTGATATCTAGAAAACTCAGCGAGTTATGACCAAAAAGGTAACCAGTTCTACTAAAAAGTGGCCGGAAAGAGGCAGTAGTAGAACTGCTTACCTTTTTGGTCATAACTTGCTTACTTTTCTAGATATCGATTTGGTTTCTACTGCATTGGATAGAGAACCATACTGGCTTTAATTCGACTTTTGTTTTTTGCGAATAATGCGAAAAAAATATTTTTCGCCAAAAAAAACCATGGACTACCCCCTTTGCTTTTTTTTGAAAAAATTATAAAAAAATTTTCTTCCACTATCCACAAGAAAAAAAATATACAGCTAAAGCCAGCACGTCTAGCTTTCCAACGCAAAAGAAATCAAGTTGATATCTAGAAAACTCAGCGAGTTATGACCAAAAAGGTAACCAGTTCTACTAAAAAGTGGCCGGAAAGAGACAGTAGTAGAACTACTTACCTTTTTGGTCATAACTTGCTTACTTTTCTAGATATCGATTTGGTTTCTACTGCATTGGATAGAGAACCATACTGGCTTTAATTCGACTTTTGTTTTTTGCGAATAATGCGAAAAAAATATTTTTCGCCAAAAAAAACCATGGACTACCCCCTTTGCTTTTTTTTGAAAAAATTATAAAAAAATTTTCTTCCACTATCCACAAGAAAAAAAATATACAGCTAAAGCCAGCACGTCTAGCTTTCCAACGCAAAAGAAATCAAGTTGATATCTAGAAAACTCAGCGAGTTATGACCAAAAAGGTAACCAGTTCTACTAAAAAGTGGCCGGAAAGAGGCAGTAGTAGAACTGCTTACCTTTTTGGTCATAACTTGCTTACTTTTCTAGATATCGATTTGGTTTCTACTGCATTGGATAGAGAACCATGCTGGCTTTAATTCGACTTTTGTTTTTTGCGAATAATGCGAAAAAAATATTTTTCGCCAAAAAAAACCATGGACTACCCCCTTTGCTTTTTTTTGAAAAAATTATAAAAAAATTTTCTTCCACTATCCACAAGAAAAAAATATACAGCTAAAGCCAGCACGTCTAGCTTTCCAACGCAAAAGAAATCAAGTTGATATCTAGAAAACTCAGCGAGTTATGACCAAAAAGGTAACCAGTTCTACTAAAAAGTGGCCGGAAAGAGGCAGTAGTAGAACTGCTTACCTTTTTGGTCATAACTTGCTTACTTTTCTAGATATCGATTTGGTTTCTACTGCATTGGATAGAGAACCATACTGGCTTTAATTCGACTTTTGTTTTTTGCGAATAATGCGAAAAAAATATTTTTCGCCAAAAAAAACCATGGACTACCCCCTTTGCTTTTTTTTGAAAAAATTATAAAAAAATTTTCTTCCACTATCCACAAGAAAAAAAATATACAGCTAAAGCCAGCACGTCTAGCTTTCCAACGCAAAAGAAATCAAGTTGATATCTAGAAAACTCAGCGAGTTATGACCAAAAAGGTAACCAGTTCTACTAAAAAGTGTCCGGAAAGAGGCAGTAGTAGAACTGCTTACCTTTTTGGTCATAACTTGCTTACTTTTCTAGATATCGATTTGGTTTCTACTGCATTGGATAGAGAACCATACTGGCTTTAATTCGACTTTTGTTTTTTGCGAATAATGCGAAAAAAATATTTTTCGCCAAAAAAAAACCATGGACTACCCCCTTTGCTTTTTTTTGAAAAAATTATAAAAAAATTTTCTTCCACTATCCACAAGAAAAAAATATACAGCTAAAGCCAGCACGTCTAGCTTTTCAACGCAAAAGAAATCAAGTTGATATCTAGAAAACTCAGCGAGTTATGACCAAAAAGGTAACCAGTTCTACTAAAAAGTGGCCGGAAAGAGGCAGTAGTAGAACTGCTTACCTTTTTGGTCATAACTTGCTTACTTTTCTAGATATCGATTTGGTTTCTACTGCATTGGATAGAGAACCATACTGGCTTTAATTCGGCTTTTGTTTTTTGCGAATAATGCAAAAAAAATATTTTCGCAAAAAAAAACCATGGACTACCCCCTTTGCTTTTTTTTGAAAAAATTATAAAAAAATTTTCTTCCACTATCCACAAGAAAAAAATATACAGCTAAAGCCAGCACGTCTAGCTTTTCAACGCAAAAGAAATCAAGTTGATATCTAGAAAACTCAGCGAGTTATGACCAAAAAGGTAACCAGTTCTACTAAAAAGTGGCCGGAAAGAGGCAGTAGTAGAACTGCTTACCTTTTTGGTCATAACTTGCTTACTTTTCTAGATATCGATTTGGTTTCTACTGCATTGGATAGAGAACCATACTGGCTTTAATTCGACTTTTGTTTTTTGCGAATAATGCGAAAAAAATATTTTTCGCCAAAAAAAACCATGGACTACCCCCTTTGCTTTTTTTTGAAAAAATTATAAAAAAATTTTCTTCCACTATCCACAAGAAAAAAAATATACAGCTAAAGCCAGCACGTCTAGCTTTCCAACGCAAAAGAAATCAAGTTGATATCTAGAAAACTCAGCGAGTTATGACCAAAAAGGTAACCAGTTCTACTAAAAAGTGGCCGGAAAGAGGCAGTAGTAGAACTGCTTACCTTTTTGGTCATAACTTGCTTACTTTTCTAGATATCGATTTGGTTTCTACTGCATTGGATAGAGAACCATACTGGCTTTAATTCGACTTTTGTTTTTTGCGAATAATGCGAAAAAAATATTTTTCGCCAAAAAAAACCATGGACTACCCCCTTTGCTTTTTTTTGAAAAAATTATAAAAAAATTTTCTTCCACTATCCACAAGAAAAAAAAATATACAGCTAAAGCCAGCACGTCTAGCTTTCCAACGCAAAAGAAATCAAGTTGATATCTAGAAAACTCAGCGAGTTATGACCAAAAAGGTAACCAGTTCTACTAAAAAGTGGCCGGAAAGAGGCAGTAGTAGAACTGCTTACCTTTTTGGTCATAACTTGCTTACTTTTCTAGATATCGATTTGGTTTCTACTGCATTGGATAGAGAACCATACTGGCTTTAATTCGACTTTTGTTTTTTGCGAATAATGCGAAAAAAATATTTTTCGCCAAAAAAAACCATGGACTACCCCCTTTGCTTTTTTTTGAAAAAATTATAAAAAAATTTTCTTCCACTATCCACAAGAAAAAAAATATACAGCTAAAGCCAGCACGTCTAGCTTTCCAACGCAAAAGAAATCAAGTTGATATCTAGAAAACTCAGCGAGTTATGACCAAAAAGGTAACCAGTTCTACTAAAAAGTGGCCGGAAAGAGGCAGTAGTAGAACTGCTTACCTTTTTGGTCATAACTTGCTTACTTTTCTAGATATCGATTTGGTTTCTACTGCATTGGATAGAGAACCATACTGGCTTTAATTCGACTTTTGTTTTTTGCGAATAATGCGAAAAAAATATTTTTCGCCAAAAAAAACCATGGACTACCCCCTTTGCTTTTTTTTGAAAAAATTATAAAAAAATTTTCTTCCACTATCCACAAGAAAAAAAATATACAGCTAAAGCCAGCACGTCTAGCTTTCCAACGCAAAAGAAATCAAGTTGATATCTAGAAAACTCAGCGAGTTATGACCAAAAAGGTAACCAGTTCTACTAAAAAGTGTCCGGAAAGAGGCAGTAGTAGAACTGCTTACCTTTTTGGTCATAACTTGCTTACTTTTCTAGATATCGATTTGGTTTCTACTGCATTGGATAGAGAACCATACTGGCTTTAATTCGACTTTTGTTTTTTGCGAATAATGCGAAAAAAATATTTTTCGCCAAAAAAAACCATGGACTACCCCCTTTGCTTTTTTTTGAAAAAATTATAAAAAAATTTTCTTCCACTATCCACAAGAAAAAAAATATACAGCTAAAGCCAGCACGTCTAGCTTTCCAACGCAAAAGAAATCAAGTTGATATCTAGAAAACTCAGCGAGTTATGACCAAAAAGGTAACCAGTTCTACTAAAAAGTGGCCGGAAAGAGGCAGTAGTAGAACTGCTTACCTTTTTGGTCATAACTTGCTTACTTTTCTAGATATCGATTTGGTTTCTACTGCATTGGATAGAGAACCATACTGGCTTTAATTCGACTTTTGTTTTTTGCGAATAATGCGAAAAAAATATTTTTCGCCAAAAAAAACCATGGACTACCCCCTTTGCTTTTTTTTGAAAAAATTATAAAAAAATTTTCTTCCACTATCCACAAGAAAAAAAATATACAGCTAAAGCCAGCACGTCTAGCTTTCCAACGCAAAAGAAATCAAGTTGATATCTAGAAAACTCAGCGAGTTATGACCAAAAAGGTAACCAGTTCTACTAAAAAGTGGCCGGAAAGAGGCAGTAGTAGAACTGCTTACCTTTTTGGTCATAACTTGCTTACTTTTCTAGATATCGATTTGGTTTCTACTGCATTGGATAGAGAACCATACTGGCTTTAATTCGACTTTTGTTTTTTGCGAATAATGCGAAAAAAATATTTTTCGCCAAAAAAAACCATGGACTACCCCCTTTGCTTTTTTTTGAAAAAATTATAAAAAAATTTTCTTCCACTATCCACAAGAAAAAAAATATACAGCTAAAGCCAGCACGTCTAGCTTTCCAACGCAAAAGAAATCAAGTTGATATCTAGAAAACTCAGCGAGTTATGACCAAAAAGGTAACCAGTTCTACTAAAAAGTGTCCGGAAAGAGGCAGTAGTAGAACTGCTTACCTTTTTGGTCATAACTTGCTTACTTTTCTAGATATCGATTTGGTTTCTACTGCATTGGATAGAGAACCATACTGGCTTTAATTCGACTTTTGTTTTTTGCGAATAATGCGAAAAAAATATTTTTCGCCAAAAAAAACCATGGACTACCCCCTTTGCTTTTTTTTGAAAAAATTATAAAAAAATTTTCTTCCACTATCCACAAGAAAAAAAATATACAGCTAAAGCCAGCACGTCTAGCTTTCCAACGCAAAAGAAATCAAGTTGATATCTAGAAAACTCAGCGAGTTATGACCAAAAAGGTAACCAGTTCTACTAAAAAGTGTCCGGAAAGAGGCAGTAGTAGAACTGCTTACCTTTTTGGTCATAACTTGCTTACTTTTCTAGATATCGATTTGGTTTCTACTGCATTGGATAGAGAACCATACTGGCTTTAATTCGACTTTTGTTTTTTGCGAATAATGCGAAAAAAATATTTTTCGCCAAAAAAAACCATGGACTACCCCCTTTGCTTTTTTTGAAAAAATTATAAAAAAATTTTCTTCCACTATCCACAAGAAAAAAAATATACAGCTAAAGCCAGCACGTCTAGCTTTCCAACGCAAAAGAAATCAAGTTGATATCTAGAAAACTCAGCGAGTTATGACCAAAAAGGTAACCAGTTCTACTAAAAAGTGGCCGGAAAGAGGCAGTAGTAGAACTGCTTACCTTTTTGGTCATAACTTGCTTACTTTTCTAGATATCGATTTGGTTTCTACTGCATTGGATAGAGAACCATACTGGCTTTAATTCGACTTTTGTTTTTTGCGAATAATGCGAAAAAAATATTTTTCGCCAAAAAAAACCATGGACTACCCCCTTTGCTTTTTTTTGAAAAAATTATAAAAAAATTTTCTTCCACTATCCACAAGAAAAAAAATATACAGCTAAAGCCAGCACGTCTAGCTTTCCAACGCAAAAGAAATCAAGTTGATATCTAGAAAACTCAGCGAGTTATGACCAAAAAGGTAACCAGTTCTACTAAAAAGTGGCCGGAAAGAGGCAGTAGTAGAACTGCTTACCTTTTTGGTCATAACTTGCTTACTTTTCTAGATATCGATTTGGTTTCTACTGCATTGGATAGAGAACCATACTGGCTTTAATTCGACTTTTGTTTTTTGCGAATAATGCGAAAAAAATATTTTTCGCCAAAAAAAACCATGGACTACCCCCTTTGCTTTTTTTTGAAAAAATTATAAAAAAATTTTCTTCCACTATCCACAAGAAAAAAAATATACAGCTAAAGCCAGCACGTCTAGCTTTCCAACGCAAAAGAAATCAAGTTGATATCTAGAAAACTCAGCGAGTTATGACCAAAAAGGTAACCAGTTCTACTAAAAAGTGTCCGGAAAGAGGCAGTAGTAGAACTGCTTACCTTTTTGGTCATAACTTGCTTACTTTTCTAGATATCGATTTGGTTTCTACTGCATTGGATAGAGAACCATACTGGCTTTAATTCGACTTTTGTTTTTTGCGAATAATGCGAAAAAATATTTTTCGCCAAAAAAAACCATGGACTACCCCCTTTGCTTTTTTTTGAAAAAATTATAAAAAAAATTTTCTTCCACTATCCACAAGAAAAAAATATACAGCTAAAGCCAGCACGTCTAGCTTTCCAACGCAAAAGAAATCAAGTTGATATCTAGAAAACTCAGCGAGTTATGACCAAAAAGGTAACCAGTTCTACTAAAAAGTGGCCGGAAAGAGACAGTAGTAGAACTACTTACCTTTTTAGTCATAACTTGCTTACTTTTCTAGATATCGATTTGGTTTCTACTGCATTGGATAGAGAACCATACTGGCTTTAATTCGACTTTTGTTTTTTGCGAATAATGCGAAAAAAATATTTTTCGCCAAAAAAAACCATGGACTACCCCCTTTGCTTTTTTTTGAAAAAATTATAAAAAAAATTTTCTTCCACTATCCACAAGAAAAAAATATACAGCTAAAGCCAGCACGTCTAGCTTTCCAACGCAAAAGAAATCAAGTTAATATCTAGAAAACTCAGCGAGTTATGACCAAAAAGGTAACCAGTTCTACTAAAAAGTGGCCGGAAAGAGACAGTAGTAGAACTACTTACCTTTTTAGTCATAACTTGCTTACTTTTCTAGATATCGATTTGGTTTCTACTGCATTGGATAGAGAACCATACTGGCTTTAATTCGACTTTTGTTTTTTGCGAATAATGCGAAAAAAATATTTTTCGCCAAAAAAAACCATGGACTACCCCCTTTGCTTTTTTTTTGAAAAAATTATAAAAAAAATTTTCTTCCACTATCCACAAGAAAAAAATATACAGCTAAAGCCAGCACGTCTAGCTTTCCAACGCAAAAGAAATCAAGTTGATATCTAGAAAACTCAGCGAGTTATGACCAAAAAGGTAACCAGTTCTACTAAAAAGTGGCCGGAAAGAGGCAGTAGTAGAACTGCTTACCTTTTTGGTCATAACTTGCTTACTTTTCTAGATATCGATTTGGTTTCTACTGCATTGGATAGAGAACCATACTGGCTTTAATTCGACTTTTGTTTTTTGCGAATAATGCGAAAAAAATATTTTTCGCCAAAAAAAACCATGGACTACCCCCTTTGCTTTTTTTTGAAAAAATTATAAAAAAATTTTCTTCCACTATCCACAAGAAAAAAATATACAGCTAAAGCCAGCACGTCTAGCTTTCCAACGCAAAAGAAATCAAGTTGATATCTAGAAAACTCAGCGAGTTATGACCAAAAAGGTAACCAGTTCTACTAAAAAGTGGCCGGAAAGAGGCAGTAGTAGAACTGCTTACCTTTTTGGTCATAACTTGCTTACTTTTCTAGATATCGATTTGGTTTCTACTGCATTGGATAGAGAACCATACTGGCTTTAATTCGACTTTTGTTTTTTGCGCATAATGCGAAAAAAATATTTTTCGCCAAAAAAAACCATGGACTACCCCCTTTGCTTTTTTTTGAAAAAATTATAAAAAAATTTTCTTCCACTATCCACAAGAAAAAAATATACAGCTAAAGCCAGCACGTCTAGCTTTCCAACGCAAAAGAAATCAAGTTGATATCTAGAAAACTCAGCGAGTTATGACCAAAAAGGTAACCAGTTCTACTAAAAAGTGGCCGGAAAGAGGCAGTAGTAGAACTGCTTACCTTTTTGGTCATAACTTGCTTACTTTTCTAGATATCGATTTGGTTTCTACTGCATTGGATAGAGAACCATACTGGCTTTAATTCGACTTTTGTTTTTTGCGAATAATGCGAAAAAAATATTTTTCGCCAAAAAAAACCATGGACTACCCCCTTTGCTTTTTTTTGAAAAAATTATAAAAAAATTTTCTTCCACTATCCACAAGAAAAAAATATACAGCTAAAGCCAGCACGTCTAGCTTTCCAACGCAAAAGAAATCAAGTTGATATCTAGAAAACTCAGCGAGTTATGACCAAAAAGGTAACCAGTTCTACTAAAAAGTGGCCGGAAAGAGGCAGTAGTAGAACTGCTTACCTTTTTGGTCATAACTTGCTTACTTTTCTAGATATCGATTTGGTTTCTACTGCATTGGATAGAGAACCATACTGGCTTTAATTCGACTTTTGTTTTTTGCGAATAATGCGAAAAAAAATATTTTTCGCCAAAAAAAACCATGGACTACCCCTTTGCTTTTTTTTGAAAAAATTATAAAAAAAATTTTCTTCCACTATCCACAAGAAAAAAATATACAGCTAAAGCCAGCACGTCTAGCTTTCCAACGCAAAAGAAATCAAGTTGATATCTAGAAAACTCAGCGAGTTATGACCAAAAAGGTAACCAGTTCTACTAAAAAGTGGCCGGAAAGAGGCAGTAGTAGAACTGCTTACCTTTTTGGTCATAACTTGCTTACTTTTCTAGATATCGATTTGGTTTCTACTGCATTGGATAGAGAACCATACTGGCTTTAATTCGACTTTTGTTTTTTGCGCATAATGCGAAAAAAATATTTTTCGCCAAAAAAAACCATGGACTACCCCCTTTGCTTTTTTTTGAAAAAATTATAAAAAAATTTTCTTCCACTATCCACAAGAAAAAAATATACAGCTAAAGCCAGCACGTCTAGCTTTCCAACGCAAAAGAAATCAAGTTGATATCTAGAAAACTCAGCGAGTTATGACCAAAAAGGTAACCAGTTCTACTAAAAAGTGGCCGGAAAGAGGCAGTAGTAGAACTGCTTACCTTTTTGGTCATAACTTGCTTACTTTTCTAGATATCGATTTGGTTTCTACTGCATTGGATAGAGAACCATACTGGCTTTAATTCGACTTTTGTTTTTTGCGCATAATGCGAAAAAAATATTTTTCGCCAAAAAAAACCATGGACTACCCCCTTTGCTTTTTTTTGAAAAAATTATAAAAAAATTTTCTTCCACTATCCACAAGAAAAAAATATACAGCTAAAGCCAGCACGTCTAGCTTTGCAACGCAAAAGAAATCAAGTTGATCTAGAAAACTCAGCGAGTTATGACCAAAAAGGTAACCAGTTCTACTAAAAAGTGGCCGGAAAGAGGCAGGTAGTAGAACTGCTTACCTTTTTGGTCATAACTTGCTTACTTTTCTAGATATCGATTTGGTTTCTACTGCATTGGATAGAGAACCATACTGGCTTTAATTCGACTTTTGTTTTTTGCGCATAATGCGAAAAAAATATTTTTCGCCAAAAAAAAACCATGGACTACCCCCTTTTCTTTTTTTTGAAAAAATTATAAAAAATTTTCTTCCACTATCCACAAGAAAAAAAATATACAGCTAAAGCCAGCACGTCTAGCTTTCCAACGCAAAAGAAATCAAGTTGATATCTAGAAAACTCAGCGAGTTATGACCAAAAAGGTAACCAGTTCTACTAAAAAGTGGCCGGAAAGAGGCAGTAGTAGAACTGCTTACCTTTTTGGTCATAACTTGCTTACTTTTCTAGATATCGATTTGGTTTCTACTGCATTGGATAGAGAACCATACTGGCTTTAATTCGACTTTTGTTTTTTGCGCATAATGCGAAAAAATATTTTTCGCCAAAAAAAAACCATGGACTACCCCCTTTGCTTTTTTTTGAAAAAATTATAAAAAAATTTTCTTCCACTATCCACAAGAAAAAAATATACAGCTAAAGCCAGCACGTCTAGCTTTCCAACGCAAAAGAAATCAAGTTGATATCTAGAAAACTCAGCGAGTTATGACCAAAAAGGTAACCAGTTCTACTAAAAAGTGGCCGGAAAGAGGCAGTAGTAGAACTGCTTACCTTTTTGGTCATAACTTGCTTACTTTTCTAGATATCGATTTGGTTTCTACTGCATTGGATAGAGAACCATACTGGCTTTAATTCGACTTTTGTTTTTTGCGCATAATGCGAAAAAAATATTTTTCGCCAAAAAAAACCATGGACTACCCCCTTTGCTTTTTTTTGAAAAAATTATAAAAAAATTTTCTTCCACTATCCACAAGAAAAAAATATACAGCTAAAGCCAGCACGTCTAGCTTTCCAACGCAAAAGAAATCAAGTTGATATCTAGAAAACTCAGCGAGTTATGACCAAAAAGGTAACCAGTTCTACTAAAAGTGGCCGGAAAGAGGCAGTAGTAGAACTGCTTACCTTTTTGGTCATAACTTGCTTACTTTTCTAGATATCGATTTGGTTTCTACTGCATTGGATAGAGAACCATACTGGCTTTAATTCGACTTTTGTTTTTTGCGCATAATGCGAAAAAATATTTTTCGCCAAAAAAAAACCATGGACTACCCCCTTTGCTTTTTTTTGAAAAAATTATAAAAAAATTTTCTTCCACTATCCACAAGAAAAAAATATACAGCTAAAGCCAGCACGTCTAGCTTTCCAACGCAAAAGAAATCAAGTTGATATCTAGAAAACTCAGCGAGTTATGACCAAAAAGGTAACCAGTTCTACTAAAAAGTGGCCGGAAAGAGGCAGTAGTAGAACTGCTTACCTTTTTGGTCATAACTTGCTTACTTTTCTAGATATCGATTTGGTTTCTACTGCATTGGATAGAGAACCATACTGGCTTTAATTCGACTTTTGTTTTTTGCGCATAATGCGAAAAAAATATTTTTCGCCAAAAAAAACCATGGACTACCCCCTTTGCTTTTTTTTGAAAAAATTATAAAAAAATTTTCTTCCACTATCCACAAGAAAAAAATATACAGCTAAAGCCAGCACGTCTAGCTTTCCAACGCAAAAGAAATCAAGTTGATATCTAGAAAACTCAGCGAGTTATGACCAAAAAGGTAACCAGTTCTACTAAAAGTGGCCGGAAAGAGGCAGTAGTAGAACTGCTTACCTTTTTGGTCATAACTTGCTTACTTTTCTAGATATCGATTTGGTTTCTACTGCATTGGATAGAGAACCATACTGGCTTTAATCCGACTTTTGTTTTTTGCGCATAATGCGAAAAAAATATTTTTCGCCAAAAAAAAACCATGGACTACCCCCTTTGCTTTTTTTTGAAAAAATTATAAAAAAATTTTCTTCCACTATCCACAAGAAAAAAAATATACAGCTAAAGCCAGCACGTCTAGCTTTCCAACGCAAAAGAAATCAAGTTGATATCTAGAAAACTCAGCGAGTTATGACCAAAAAGGTAACCAGTTCTACTAAAAAGTGGCCGGAAAGAGGCAGTAGTAGAACTGCTTACCTTTTTGGTCATAACTTGCTTACTTTTCTAGATATCGATTTGGTTTCTACTGCATTGGATAGAGAACCATACTGGCTTTAATTCGACTTTTGTTTTTTGCGCATAATGCGAAAAAAATATTTTTCGCCAAAAAAAAACCATGGACTACCCCCTTTGCTTTTTTTTGAAAAAATTATAAAAAAATTTTCTTCCACTATCCACAAGAAAAAAATATACAGCTAAAGCCAGCACGTCTAGCTTTCCAACGCAAAAGAAATCAAGTTGATATCTAGAAAACTCAGCGAGTTATGACCAAAAAGGTAACCAGTTCTACTAAAAAGTGGCCGGAAAGAGGCAGTAGTAGAACTGCTTACCTTTTTGGTCATAACTTGCTTACTTTTCTAGATATCGATTTGGTTTCTACTGCATTGGATAGAGAACCATACTGGCTTTAATTCGACTTTTGTTTTTTGCGCATAATGCGAAAAAAATATTTTTCGCCAAAAAAAACCATGGACTACCCCCTTTGCTTTTTTTTGAAAAAATTATAAAAAAATTTTCTTCCACTATCCACAAGAAAAAAATATACAGCTAAAGCCAGCACGTCTAGCTTTCCAACGCAAAAGAAATCAAGTTGATATCTAGAAAACTCAGCGAGTTATGACCAAAAAGGTAACCAGTTCTACTAAAAAGTGGCCGGAAAGAGGCAGTAGTAGAACTGCTTACCTTTTTGGTCATAACTTGCTTACTTTTCTAGATATCGATTTGGTTTCTACTGCATTGGATAGAGAACCATACTGGCTTTAATTCGACTTTTGTTTTTTGCGAATAATGCAAAAAAAATATTTTTCGCCAAAAAAAACCATGGACTACCCCCTTTGCTTTTTTTTGAAAAAATTATAAAAAAATTTTCTTCCACTATCCACAAGAAAAAAATATACAGCTAAAGCCAGCACGTCTAGCTTTCCAACGCAAAAGAAATCAAGTTAATATCTAGAAAACTCAGCGAGTTATGACCAAAAAGGTAACCAGTTCTACTAAAAAGTGGCCGGAAAGAGGCAGTAGTAGAACTGCTTACCTTTTTGGTCATAACTTGCTTACTTTTCTAGATATCGATTTGGTTTCTACTGCATTGGATAGAGAACCATACTGGCTTTAATTCGACTTTTGTTTTTTGCGAATAATGCGAAAAAAATATTTTTCGCCAAAAAAAACCATGGACTACCCCCTTTGCTTTTTTTTGAAAAAATTATAAAAAAATTTTCTTCCACTATCCACAAGAAAAAAAATATACAGCTAAAGCCAGCACGTCTAGCTTTCCAACGCAAAAGAAATCAAGTTGATATCTAGAAAACTCAGCGAGTTATGACCAAAAAGGTAACCAGTTCTACTAAAAAGTGGCCGGAAAGAGGCAGTAGTAGAACTGCTTACCTTTTTGGTCATAACTTGCTTACTTTTCTAGATATCGATTTGGTTTCTACTGCATTGGATAGAGAACCATACTGGCTTTAATTCGACTTTTGTTTTTTGCGCATAATGCGAAAAAAATATTTTTCGCCAAAAAAAACCATGGACTACCCCCTTTGCTTTTTTTTGAAAAAATTATAAAAAAATTTTCTTCCACTATCCACAAGAAAAAAATATACAGCTAAAGCCAGCACGTCTAGCTTTCCAACGCAAAAGAAATCAAGTTGATATCTAGAAAACTCAGCGAGTTATGACCAAAAAGGTAACCAGTTCTACTAAAAAGTGGCCGGAAAGAGGCAGTAGTAGAACTGCTTACCTTTTTGGTCATAACTTGCTTACTTTTCTAGATATCGATTTGGTTTCTACTGCATTGGATAGAGAACCATACTGGCTTTAATTCGACTTTTGTTTTTTGCGCATAATGCGAAAAAAATATTTTTCGCCAAAAAAAACCATGGACTACCCCCTTTGCTTTTTTTGAAAAAATTATAAAAAAATTTTCTTCCACTATCCACAAGAAAAAAATATACAGCTAAAGCCAGCACGTCTAGCTTTCCAACGCAAAAGAAATCAAGTTGATATCTAGAAAACTCAGCGAGTTATGACCAAAAAGGTAACCAGTTCTACTAAAAAGTGGCCGGAAAGAGGCAGTAGTAGAACTGCTTACCTTTTTGGTCATAACTTGCTTACTTTTCTAGATATCGATTTGGTTTCTACTGCATTGGATAGAGAACCATACTGGCTTTAATTCGACTTTTGTTTTTTGCGAATAATGCAAAAAAAATATTTTTCGCCAAAAAAAACCATGGACTACCCCCTTTGCTTTTTTTTGAAAAAATTATAAAAAAATTTTCTTCCACTATCCACAAGAAAAAAATATACAGCTAAAGCCAGCACGTCTAGCTTTCCAACGCAAAAGAAATCAAGTTAATATCTAGAAAACTCAGCGAGTTATGACCAAAAAGGTAACCAGTTCTACTAAAAAGTGGCCGGAAAGAGGCAGTAGTAGAACTGCTTACCTTTTTGGTCATAACTTGCTTACTTTTCTAGATATCGATTTGGTTTCTACTGCATTGGATAGAGAACCATACTGGCTTTAATTCGACTTTTGTTTTTTGCGAATAATGCGAAAAAAATATTTTTCGCCAAAAAAAACCATGGACTACCCCCTTTGCTTTTTTTTGAAAAAATTATAAAAAAATTTTCTTCCACTATCCACAAGAAAAAAAATATACAGCTAAAGCCAGCACGTCTAGCTTTCCAACGCAAAAGAAATCAAGTTGATATCTAGAAAACTCAGCGAGTTATGACCAAAAAGGTAACCAGTTCTACTAAAAAGTGGCCGGAAAGAGGCAGTAGTAGAACTGCTTACCTTTTTGGTCATAACTTGCTTACTTTTCTAGATATCGATTTGGTTTCTACTGCATTGGATAGAGAACCATACTGGCTTTAATTCGACTTTTGTTTTTTGCGCATAATGCGAAAAAAATATTTTTCGCCAAAAAAAACCATGGACTACCCCCTTTGCTTTTTTTTGAAAAAATTATAAAAAAATTTTCTTCCACTATCCACAAGAAAAAAATATACAGCTAAAGCCAGCACGTCTAGCTTTCCAACGCAAAAGAAATCAAGTTGATATCTAGAAAACTCAGCGAGTTATGACCAAAAAGGTAACCAGTTCTACTAAAAAGTGGCCGGAAAGAGGCAGTAGTAGAACTGCTTACCTTTTTGGTCATAACTTGCTTACTTTTCTAGATATCGATTTGGTTTCTACTGCATTGGATAGAGAACCATACTGGCTTTAATTCGACTTTTGTTTTTTGCGCATAATGCGAAAAAAATATTTTTCGCCAAAAAAAACCATGGACTACCCCCTTTGCTTTTTTTTGAAAAAATTATAAAAAAATTTTCTTCCACTATCCACAAGAAAAAAATATACAGCTAAAGCCAGCACGTCTAGCTTTCCAACGCAAAAGAAATCAAGTTGATATCTAGAAAACTCAGCGAGTTATGACCAAAAAGGTAACCAGTTCTACTAAAAAGTGGCCGGAAAGAGGCAGTAGTAGAACTGCTTACCTTTTTGGTCATAACTTGCTTACTTTTCTAGATATCGATTTGGTTTCTACTGCATTGGATAGAGAACCATACTGGCTTTAATTCGACTTTTGTTTTTTGCGAATAATGCAAAAAAAATATTTTTCGCCAAAAAAAACCATGGACTACCCCCTTTGCTTTTTTTTGAAAAAATTATAAAAAAATTTTCTTCCACTATCCACAAGAAAAAAATATACAGCTAAAGCCAGCACGTCTAGCTTTCCAACGCAAAAGAAATCAAGTTAATATCTAGAAAACTCAGCGAGTTATGACCAAAAAGGTAACCAGTTCTACTAAAAAGTGGCCGGAAAGAGGCAGTAGTAGAACTGCTTACCTTTTTGGTCATAACTTGCTTACTTTTCTAGATATCGATTTGGTTTCTACTGCATTGGATAGAGAACCATACTGGCTTTAATTCGACTTTTGTTTTTTGCGAATAATGCGAAAAAAATATTTTTCGCCAAAAAAAACCATGGACTACCCCCTTTGCTTTTTTTTGAAAAAATTATAAAAAAATTTTCTTCCACTATCCACAAGAAAAAAAATATACAGCTAAAGCCAGCACGTCTAGCTTTCCAACGCAAAAGAAATCAAGTTGATATCTAGAAAACTCAGCGAGTTATGACCAAAAAGGTAACCAGTTCTACTAAAAAGTGGCCGGAAAGAGGCAGTAGTAGAACTGCTTACCTTTTTGGTCATAACTTGCTTACTTTTCTAGATATCGATTTGGTTTCTACTGCATTGGATAGAGAACCATACTGGCTTTAATTCGACTTTTGTTTTTTGCGCATAATGCGAAAAAAATATTTTTCGCCAAAAAAAACCATGGACTACCCCCTTTGCTTTTTTTTGAAAAAATTATAAAAAAATTTTCTTCCACTATCCACAAGAAAAAAATATACAGCTAAAGCCAGCACGTCTAGCTTTGCAACGCAAAAGAAATCAAGTTGATATCTAGAAAACTCAGCGAGTTATGACCAAAAAGGTAACCAGTTCTACTAAAAAGTGGCCGGAAAGAGGCAGTAGTAGAACTGCTTACCTTTTTGGTCATAACTTGCTTACTTTTCTAGATATCGATTTGGTTTCTACTGCATTGGATAGAGAACCATACTGGCTTTAATTCGACTTTTGTTTTTTGCGAATAATGCGAAAAAAATATTTTTCGCCAAAAAAAACCATGGACTACCCCCTTTGCTTTTTTTTGAAAAAATTATAAAAAAAATTTTCTTCCACTATCCACAAGAAAAAAATATACAGCTAAAGCCAGCACGTCTAGCTTTCCAACGCAAAAGAAATCAAGTTGATATCTAGAAAACTCAGCGAGTTATGACCAAAAAGGTAACCAGTTCTACTAAAAAGTGGCCGGAAAGAGGCAGTAGTAGAACTGCTTACCTTTTTGGTCATAACTTGCTTACTTTTCTAGATATCGATTTGGTTTCTACTGCATTGGATAGAGAACCATACTGGCTTTAATTCGACTTTTGTTTTTTGCGAATAATGCGAAAAAAAATATTTTTCGCCAAAAAAAACCATGGACTACCCCCTTTGCTTTTTTTTGAAAAAATTATAAAAAAAATTTTCTTCCACTATCCACAAGAAAAAAATATACAGCTAAAGCCAGCACGTCTAGCTTTCCAACGCAAAAGAAATCAAGTTGATATCTAGAAAACTCAGCGAGTTATGACCAAAAAGGTAACCAGTTCTACTAAAAAGTGGCCGGAAAGAGGCAGTAGTAGAACTGCTTACCTTTTTGGTCATAACTTGCTTACTTTTCTAGATATCGATTTGGTTTCTACTGCACTGGCTTTAATTCGACTTTTGTTTTTTGCGAATAATGCGAAAAAAATATTTTTCGCCAAAAAAAACCATGGACTACCCCTTTGCTTTTTTTTGAAAAAATTATAAAAAAAATTTTCTTCCACTATCCACAAGAAAAAAATATACAGCTAAAGCCAGCACGTCTAGCTTTCCAACGCAAAAGAAATCAAGTTAATATCTAGAAAACTCAGCGAGTTATGACCAAAAAGGTAACCAGTTCTACTAAAAAGTGGCCGGAAAGAGGCAGTAGTAGAACTACTTACCTTTTTGGTCATAACTTGCTTACTTTTCTAGATATCGATTTGGTTTCTACTGCATTGGATAGAGAACCATACTGGCTTTAATTCGACTTTTGTTTTTTGCGAATAATGCGAAAAAAATATTTTTCGCCAAAAAAAACCATGGACTACCCCCTTTGCTTTTTTTTGAAAAAATTATAAAAAAAATTTTCTTCCACTATCCACAAGAAAAAAATATACAGCTAAAGCCAGCACGTCTAGCTTTCCAACGCAAAAGAAATCAAGTTGATATCTAGAAAACTCAGCGAGTTATGACCAAAAAGGTAACCAGTTCTACTAAAAAGTGGCCGGAAAGAGGCAGTAGTAGAACTGCTTACCTTTTTGGTCATAACTTGCTTACTTTTCTAGATATCGATTTGGTTTCTACTGCACTGGCTTTAATTCGACTTTTGTTTTTTGCGAATAATGCGAAAAAAATATTTTTCGCCAAAAAAAACCATGGACTACCCCCTTTGCTTTTTTTTGAAAAAATTATAAAAAAAATTTTCTTCCACTATCCACAAGAAAAAAATATACAGCTAAAGCCAGCACGTCTAGCTTTCCAACGCAAAAGAAATCAAGTTAATATCTAGAAAACTCAGCGAGTTATGACCAAAAAGGTAACCAGTTCTACTAAAAAGTGGCCGGAAAGAGGCAGTAGTAGAACTACTTACCTTTTTGGTCATAACTTGCTTACTTTTCTAGATATCGATTTGGTTTCTACTGCATTGGATAGAGAACCATACTGGCTTTAATTCGACTTTTGTTTTTTGCGAATAATGCGAAAAAAATATTTTTCGCCAAAAAAAACCATGGACTACCCCCTTTGCTTTTTTTTGAAAAAATTATAAAAAAAATTTTCTTCCACTATCCACAAGAAAAAAATATACAGCTAAAGCCAGCACGTCTAGCTTTCCAACGCAAAAGAAATCAAGTTGATATCTAGAAAACTCAGCGAGTTATGACCAAAAAGGTAACCAGTTCTACTAAAAAGTGGCCGGAAAGAGGCAGTAGTAGAACTGCTTACCTTTTTGGTCATAACTTGCTTACTTTTCTAGATATCGATTTGGTTTCTACTGCACTGGCTTTAATTCGACTTTTGTTTTTTGCGAATAATGCGAAAAAAATATTTTTCGCCAAAAAAAACCATGGACTACCCCTTTGCTTTTTTTTGAAAAAATTATAAAAAAAATTTTCTTCCACTATCCACAAGAAAAAAATATACAGCTAAAGCCAGCACGTCTAGCTTTCCAACGCAAAAGAAATCAAGTTGATATCTAGAAAACTCAGCGAGTTATGACCAAAAAGGTAACCAGTTCTACTAAAAAGTGGCCGGAAAGAGGCAGTAGTAGAACTGCTTACCTTTTTGGTCATAACTTGCTTACTTTTCTAGATATCGATTTGGTTTCTACTGCATTGGATAGAGAACCATACTGGCTTTAATTCGACTTTTGTTTTTTGCGAATAATGCGAAAAAAATATTTTTCGCCAAAAAAAACCATGGACGACCCCCTTTGCTTTTTTTTGAAAAAATTATAAAAAAAATTTTCTTCCACTATCCACAAGAAAAAAATATACAGCTAAAGCCAGCACGTCTAGCTTTCCAACGCAAAAGAAATCAAGTTGATATCTAGAAAACTCAGCGAGTTATGACCAAAAAGGTAACCAGTTCTACTAAAAAGTGGCCGGAAAGAGGCAGTAGTAGAACTGCTTACCTTTTTGGTCATAACTTGCTTACTTTTCTAGATATCGATTTGGTTTCTACTGCATTGGATAGAGAACCATACTGGCTTTAATTCGACTTTTGTTTTTTGCGAATAATGCGAAAAAAATATTTTTCGCCAAAAAAAACCATGGACTACCCCCTTTGCTTTTTTTTGAAAAAATTATAAAAAAAATTTTCTTCCACTATCCACAAGAAAAAAATATACAGCTAAAGCCAGCACGTCTAGCTTTCCAACGCAAAAGAAATCGAGTTAATATCTAGAAAACTCAGCGAGTTATGACCAAAAAGGTAACCAGTTCTACTAAAAAGTGGCCGGAAAGAGGCAGTAGTAGAACTACTTACCTTTTTGGTCATAACTTGCTTACTTTTCTAGATATCGATTTGGTTTCTACTGCATTGGATAGAGAACCATACTGGCTTTAATTCGACTTTTGTTTTTTGCGAATAATGCGAAAAAAATATTTTTCGCCAAAAAAAACCATGGACTACCCCCTTTGCTTTTTTTTGAAAAAATTATAAAAAAATTTTCTTCCACTATCCACAAGAAAAAAATATACAGCTAAAGCCAGCACGTCTAGCTTTCCAACGCAAAAGAAATCAAGTTGATATCTAGAAAACTCAGCGAGTTATGACCAAAAAGGTAACCAGTTCTACTAAAAAGTGGCCGGAAAGAGGCAGTAGTAGAACTGCTTACCTTTTTGGTCATAACTTGCTTACTTTTCTAGATATCGATTTGGTTTCTACTGCATTGGATAGAGAACCATACTGGCTTTAATTCGACTTTTGTTTTTTGCGAATAATGCGAAAAAAATATTTTTCGCCAAAAAAAACCATGGACTACCCCCTTTGCTTTTTTTTGAAAAAATTATAAAAAAAATTTTCTTCCACTATCCACAAGAAAAAAATATACAGCTAAAGCCAGCACGTCTAGCTTTCCAACGCAAAAGAAATCAAGTTAATATCTAGAAAACTCAGCGAGTTATGACCAAAAAGGTAACCAGTTCTACTAAAAAGTGGCCGGAAAGAGGCAGTAGTAGAACTGCTTACCTTTTTGGTCATAACTTGCTTACTTTTCTAGATATCGATTTGGTTTCTACTGCATTGGATAGAGAACCATACTGGCTTTAATTCGACTTTTGTTTTTTGCGAATAATGCGAAAAAAATATTTTTCGCCAAAAAAAACCATGGACTACCCCCTTTGCTTTTTTTTGAAAAAATTATAAAAAAAATTTTCTTCCACTATCCACAAGAAAAAAATATACAGCTAAAGCCAGCACGTCTAGCTTTCCAACGCAAAACAAATCAAGTTGATATCTAGAAAACTCAGCGAGTTATGACCAAAAAGGTAACCAGTTCTACTAAAAAGTGGCCGGAAAGAGGCAGTAGTAGAACTGCTTACCTTTTTGGTCATAACTTGCTTACTTTTCTAGATATCGATTTGGTTTCTACTGCATTGGATAGAGAACCATACTGGCTTTAATTCGACTTTTGTTTTTTGCGAATAATGCGAAAAAAATATTTTTCGCCAAAAAAAACCATGGACTACCCCTTTTGCTTTTTTTTGAAAAAATTATAAAAAAAATTTTCTTCCACTATCCACAAGAAAAAAATATACAGCTAAAGCCAGCACGTCTAGCTTTCCAACGCAAAACAAATCAAGTTGATATCTAGAAAACTCAGCGAGTTATGACCAAAAAGGTAACCAGTTCTACTAAAAAGTGGCCGGAAAGAGGCAGTAGTAGAACTGCTTACCTTTTTGGTCATAACTTGCTTACTTTTCTAGATATCGATTTGGTTTCTACTGCATTGGATAGAGAACCATACTGGCTTTAATTCGACTTTTGTTTTTTGCGAATAATGCGAAAAAAATATTTTTCGCCAAAAAAAACCATGGACTACCCCTTTTGCTTTTTTTTGAAAAAATTATAAAAAAAATTTTCTTCCACTATCCACAAGAAAAAAATATACAGCTAAAGCCAGCACGTCTAGCTTTCCAACGCAAAACAAATCAAGTTGATATCTAGAAAACTCAGCGAGTTATGACCAAAAAGGTAACCAGTTCTACTAAAAAGTGGCCGGAAAGAGGCAGTAGTAGAACTGCTTACCTTTTTGGTCATAACTTGCTTACTTTTCTAGATATCGATTTGGTTTCTACTGCATTGGATAGAGAACCATACTGGCTTTAATTCGACTTTTGTTTTTTGCGAATAATGCGAAAAAAATATTTTTCGCCAAAAAAAACCATGGACTACCCCTTTTGCTTTTTTTTGAAAAAATTATAAAAAAAATTTTCTTCCACTATCCACAAGAAAAAAATATACAGCTAAAGCCAGCACGTCTAGCTTTCCAACGCAAAAGAAATCAAGTTGATATCTAGAAAACTCAGCGAGTTATGACCAAAAAGGTAACCAGTTCTACTAAAAAGTGGCCGGAAAGAGGCAGTAGTAGAACTGCTTACCTTTTTGGTCATAACTTGCTTACTTTTCTAGATATCGATTTGGTTTCTACTGCATTGGATAGAGAACCATACTGGCTTTAATTCGACTTTTGTTTTTTGCGAATAATGCGAAAAAAATATTTTTCGCCAAAAAAAACCATGGACTACCCCCTTTGCTTTTTTTTGAAAAAATTATAAAAAAAATTTTCTTCCACTATCCACAAGAAAAAAAATATACAGCTAAAGCCAGCACGTCTAGCTTTCCAACGCAAAAGAAATCAAGTTGATATCTAGAAAACTCAGCGAGTTATGACCAAAAAGGTAACCAGTTCTACTAAAAAGTGGCCGGAAAGAGGCAGTAGTAGAACTGCTTACCTTTTTGGTCATAACTTGCTTACTTTTCTAGATATCGATTTGGTTTCTACTGCATTGGATAGAGAACCATACTGGCTTTAATTCGACTTTTGTTTTTTGCGAATAATGCGAAAAAAATATTTTTCGCCAAAAAAAACCATGGACTACCCCCTTTGCTTTTTTTGAAAAAATTATAAAAAAATTTTCTTCCACTATCCACAAGAAAAAAAATATACAGCTAAAGCCAGCACGTCTAGCTTTCCAACGCAAAAGAAATCAAGTTGATATCTAGAAAACTCAGCGAGTTATGACCAAAAAGGTAACCAGTTCTACTAAAAAGTGGCCGGAAAGAGGCAGTAGTAGAACTGCTTACCTTTTTGGTCATAACTTGCTTACTTTTCTAGATATCGATTTGGTTTCTACTGCATTGGATAGAGAACCATTCTGGCTTTAATTCGACTTTTGTTTTTTGCGAATAATGCGAAAAAAATATTTTTCGCCAAAAAAAACCATGGACTACCCCCTTTGCTTTTTTTTGAAAAAATTATAAAAAAAATTTTCTTCCACTATCCACAAGAAAAAAATATACAGCTAAAGCCAGCACGTCTAGCTTTCCAACGCAAAAGAAATCGAGTTAATATCTAGAAAACTCAGCGAGTTATGACCAAAAAGGTAACCAGTTCTACTAAAAAGTGGCCGGAAAGAGGCAGTAGTAGAACTACTTACCTTTTTGGTCATAACTTGCTTACTTTTCTAGATATCGATTTGGTTTCTACTGCATTGGATAGAGAACCATACTGGCTTTAATTCGACTTTTGTTTTTTGCGAATAATGCGAAAAAAATATTTTTCGCCAAAAAAACCATGGACTACCCCTTTTGCTTTTTTTTGAAAAAATTATAAAAAAAATTTTCTTCCACTATCCACAAGAAAAAAATATACAGCTAAAGCCAGCACGTCTAGCTTTCCAACGCAAAACAAATCAAGTTGATATCTAGAAAACTCAGCGAGTTATGACCAAAAAGGTAACCAGTTCTACTAAAAAGTGGCCGGAAAGAGGCAGTAGTAGAACTGCTTACCTTTTTGGTCATAACTTGCTTACTTTTCTAGATATCGATTTGGTTTCTACTGCATTGGATAGAGAACCATACTGGCTTTAATTCGACTTTTGTTTTTTGCGAATAATGCGAAAAAAATATTTTTCGCCAAAAAAAACCATGGACTACCCCCTTTGCTTTTTTTGAAAAAATTATAAAAAAATTTTCTTCCACTATCCACAAGAAAAAAAATATACAGCTAAAGCCAGCACGTCTAGCTTTCCAACGCAAAAGAAATCAAGTTGATATCTAGAAAACTCAGCGAGTTATGACCAAAAAGGTAACCAGTTCTACTAAAAAGTGGCCGGAAAGAGGCAGTAGTAGAACTGCTTACCTTTTTGGTCATAACTTGCTTACTTTTCTAGATATCGATTTGGTTTCTACTGCATTGGATAGAGAACCATTCTGGCTTTAATTCGACTTTTGTTTTTTTGCGAATAATGCGAAAAAAATATTTTTCGCCAAAAAAAACCATGGACTACCCCCTTTGCTTTTTTTTGAAAAAATTATAAAAAAAATTTTCTTCCACTATCCACAAGAAAAAAATATACAGCTAAAGCCAGCACGTCTAGCTTTCCAACGCAAAAGAAATCGAGTTAATATCTAGAAAACTCAGCGAGTTATGACCAAAAAGGTAACCAGTTCTACTAAAAAGTGGCCGGAAAGAGGCAGTAGTAGAACTACTTACCTTTTTGGTCATAACTTGCTTACTTTTCTAGATATCGATTTGGTTTCTACTGCATTGGATAGAGAACCATACTGGCTTTAATTCGACTTTTGTTTTTTGCGAATAATGCGAAAAAAATATTTTTCGCCAAAAAAAACCATGGACTACCCCTTTTGCTTTTTTTTGAAAAAATTATAAAAAAAATTTTCTTCCACTATCCACAAGAAAAAAATATACAGCTAAAGCCAGCACGTCTAGCTTTCCAACGCAAAACAAATCAAGTTGATATCTAGAAAACTCAGCGAGTTATGACCAAAAAGGTAACCAGTTCTACTAAAAAGTGGCCGGAAAGAGGCAGTAGTAGAACTGCTTACCTTTTTGGTCATAACTTGCTTACTTTTCTAGATATCGATTTGGTTTCTACTGCATTGGATAGAGAACCATACTGGCTTTAATTCGACTTTTGTTTTTTGCGAATAATGCGAAAAAAAATATTTTTCGCCAAAAAAAACCATGGACTACCCCTTTTGCTTTTTTTTGAAAAAATTATAAAAAAAATTTTCTTCCACTATCCACAAGAAAAAAATATACAGCTAAAGCCAGCACGTCTAGCTTTCCAACGCAAAAGAAATCAAGTTGATATCTAGAAAACTCAGCGAGTTATGACCAAAAAGGTAACCAGTTCTACTAAAAAGTGGCCGGAAAGAGGCAGTAGTAGAACTGCTTACCTTTTTGGTCATAACTTGCTTACTTTTCTAAATATCGATTTGGTTTCTACTGCATTGGATAGAGAACCATTCTGGCTTTAATTCGACTTTTGTTTTTTGCGAATAATGCGAAAAAAATATTTTTCGCCAAAAAAAACCATGGACTACCCCCTTTGCTTTTTTTTGACAAAATTATAAAAAAAATTTTCTTCCACTATCCACAAGAAAAAAATATACAGCTAAAGCCAGCACGTCTAGCTTTCCAACGCAAAAGAAATCAAGTTAATATCTAGAAAACTCAGCGAGTTATGACTAAAAAGGTAACCAGTTCTACTAAAAAGTGGCCGGAAAGAGGCAGTAGTAGAACTGCTTACCTTTTTGGTCATAACTTGCTTACTTTTCTAAATATCGATTTGGTTTCTACTGCATTGGATAGAGAACCATTCTGGCTTTAATTCGACTTTTGTTTTTTGCGAATAATGCGAAAAAAATATTTTTCGCCAAAAAAAACCATGGACTACCCCCTTTGCTTTTTTTTGACAAAATTATAAAAAAAATTTTCTTCCACTATCCACAAGAAAAAAATATACAGCTAAAGCCAGCACGTCTAGCTTTCCAACGCAAAAGAAATCAAGTTAATATCTAGAAAACTCAGCGAGTTATGACTAAAAAGGTAACCAGTTCTACTAAAAAGTGGCCGGAAAGAGGCAGTAGTAGAACTGCTTACCTTTTTGGTCATAACTTGCTTACTTTTCTAAATATCGATTTGGTTTCTACTGCATTGGATAGAGAACCATTCTGGCTTTAATTCGACTTTTGTTTTTTGCGAATAATGCGAAAAAAATATTTTTCGCCAAAAAAAACCATGGACTACCCCCTTTGCTTTTTTTTGACAAAATTATAAAAAAAATTTTCTTCCACTATCCACAAGAAAAAAATATACAGCTAAAGCCAGCACGTCTAGCTTTCCAACGCAAAAGAAATCAAGTTAATATCTAGAAAACTCAGCGAGTTATGACTAAAAAGGTAACCAGTTCTACTAAAAAGTGGCCGGAAAGAGGCAGTAGTAGAACTGCTTACCTTTTTGGTCATAACTTGCTTACTTTTCTAAATATCGATTTGGTTTCTACTGCATTGGATAGAGAACCATTCTGGCTTTAATTCGACTTTTGTTTTTTGCGAATAATGCGAAAAAAATATTTTTCGCCAAAAAAAACCATGGACTACCCCCTTTGCTTTTTTTTGACAAAATTATAAAAAAAATTTTCTTCCACTATCCACAAGAAAAAAATATACAGCTAAAGCCAGCACGTCTAGCTTTCCAACGCAAAAGAAATCAAGTTAATATCTAGAAAACTCAGCGAGTTATGACTAAAAAGGTAACCAGTTCTACTAAAAAGTGGCCGGAAAGAGGCAGTAGTAGAACTGCTTACCTTTTTGGTCATAACTTGCTTACTTTTCTAAATATCGATTTGGTTTCTACTGCATTGGATAGAGAACCATTCTGGCTTTAATTCGACTTTTGTTTTTTGCGAATAATGCGAAAAAAATATTTTTCGCCAAAAAAAACCATGGACTACCCCCTTTGCTTTTTTTTGACAAAATTATAAAAAAAATTTTCTTCCACTATCCACAAGAAAAAAATATACAGCTAAAGCCAGCACGTCTAGCTTTCCAACGCAAAAGAAATCAAGTTAATATCTAGAAAACTCAGCGAGTTATGACTAAAAAGGTAACCAGTTCTACTAAAAAGTGGCCGGAAAGAGGCAGTAGTAGAACTGCTTACCTTTTTGGTCATAACTTGCTTACTTTTCTAAATATCGATTTGGTTTCTACTGCATTGGATAGAGAACCATTCTGGCTTTAATTCGACTTTTGTTTTTTGCGAATAATGCGAAAAAAATATTTTTCGCCAAAAAAAACCATGGACTACCCCCTTTGCTTTTTTTTGACAAAATTATAAAAAAAATTTTCTTCCACTATCCACAAGAAAAAAATATACAGCTAAAGCCAGCACGTCTAGCTTTCCAACGCAAAAGAAATCAAGTTAATATCTAGAAAACTCAGCGAGTTATGACTAAAAAGGTAACCAGTTCTACTAAAAAGTGGCCGGAAAGGGGCAGTAGTAGAACTGCTTACCTTTTTGGTCATAACTTGCTTACTTTTCTAAATATCGATTTGGTTTCTACTGCATTGGATAGAGAACCATTCTGGCTTTAATTCGACTTTTGTTTTTTGCGAATAATGCGAAAAAAATATTTTTCGCCAAAAAAAACCATGGACTACCCCCTTTGCTTTTTTTTGACAAAATTATAAAAAAAATTTTCTTCCACTATCCACAAGAAAAAAATATACAGCTAAAGCCAGCACGTCTAGCTTTCCAACGCAAAAGAAATCAAGTTAATATCTAGAAAACTCAGCGAGTTATGACTAAAAAGGTAACCAGTTCTACTAAAAAGTGGCCGGAAAGAGGCAGTAGTAGAACTGCTTACCTTTTTGGTCATAACTTGCTTACTTTTCTAGATATCGATTTGGTTTCTACTGCATTGGATAGAGAACCATTCTGGCTTTAATTCGACTTTTGTTTTTTGCGAATAATGCGAAAAAAATATTTTTCGCCAAAAAAAACCATGGACTACCCCTTTTGCTTTTTTTTGAAAAAATTATAAAAAAAATTTTCTTCCACTATCCACAAGAAAAAAATATACAGCTAAAGCCAGCACGTCTAGCTTTCCAACGCAAAACAAATCAAGTTGATATCTAGAAAACTCAGCGAGTTATGACCAAAAAGGTAACCAGTTCTACTAAAAAGTGGCCGGAAAGAGGCAGTAGTAGAACTGCTTACCTTTTTGGTCATAACTTGCTTACTTTTCTAGATATCGATTTGGTTTCTACTGCATTGGATAGAGAACCATACTGGCTTTAATTCGACTTTTGTTTTTTGCGAATAATGCGAAAAAAAATATTTTTCGCCAAAAAAAACCATGGACTACCCCTTTTGCTTTTTTTTGAAAAAATTATAAAAAAAATTTTCTTCCACTATCCACAAGAAAAAAATATACAGCTAAAGCCAGCACGTCTAGCTTTCCAACGCAAAAGAAATCAAGTTGATATCTAGAAAACTCAGCGAGTTATGACCAAAAAGGTAACCAGTTCTACTAAAAAGTGGCCGGAAAGAGGCAGTAGTAGAACTGCTTACCTTTTTGGTCATAACTTGCTTACTTTTCTAAATATCGATTTGGTTTCTACTGCATTGGATAGAGAACCATTCTGGCTTTAATTCGACTTTTGTTTTTTGCGAATAATGCGAAAAAAATATTTTTCGCCAAAAAAAACCATGGACTACCCCCTTTGCTTTTTTTTGACAAAATTATAAAAAAAATTTTCTTCCACTATCCACAAGAAAAAAATATACAGCTAAAGCCAGCACGTCTAGCTTTCCAACGCAAAAGAAATCAAGTTAATATCTAGAAAACTCAGCGAGTTATGACTAAAAAGGTAACCAGTTCTACTAAAAAGTGGCCGGAAAGAGGCAGTAGTAGAACTGCTTACCTTTTTGGTCATAACTTGCTTACTTTTCTAAATATCGATTTGGTTTCTACTGCATTGGATAGAGAACCATTCTGGCTTTAATTCGACTTTTGTTTTTTGCGAATAATGCGAAAAAAATATTTTTCGCCAAAAAAAACCATGGACTACCCCCTTTGCTTTTTTTTGACAAAATTATAAAAAAAATTTTCTTCCACTATCCACAAGAAAAAAATATACAGCTAAAGCCAGCACGTCTAGCTTTCCAACGCAAAAGAAATCAAGTTAATATCTAGAAAACTCAGCGAGTTATGACTAAAAAGGTAACCAGTTCTACTAAAAAGTGGCCGGAAAGAGGCAGTAGTAGAACTGCTTACCTTTTTGGTCATAACTTGCTTACTTTTCTAAATATCGATTTGGTTTCTACTGCATTGGATAGAGAACCATTCTGGCTTTAATTCGACTTTTGTTTTTTGCGAATAATGCGAAAAAAATATTTTTCGCCAAAAAAAACCATGGACTACCCCCTTTGCTTTTTTTTGACAAAATTATAAAAAAAATTTTCTTCCACTATCCACAAGAAAAAAATATACAGCTAAAGCCAGCACGTCTAGCTTTCCAACGCAAAAGAAATCAAGTTAATATCTAGAAAACTCAGCGAGTTATGACTAAAAAGGTAACCAGTTCTACTAAAAAGTGGCCGGAAAGAGGCAGTAGTAGAACTGCTTACCTTTTTGGTCATAACTTGCTTACTTTTCTAAATATCGATTTGGTTTCTACTGCATTGGATAGAGAACCATTCTGGCTTTAATTCGACTTTTGTTTTTTGCGAATAATGCGAAAAAAATATTTTTCGCCAAAAAAAACCATGGACTACCCCCTTTGCTTTTTTTTGACAAAATTATAAAAAAAATTTTCTTCCACTATCCACAAGAAAAAAATATACAGCTAAAGCCAGCACGTCTAGCTTTCCAACGCAAAAGAAATCAAGTTAATATCTAGAAAACTCAGCGAGTTATGACTAAAAAGGTAACCAGTTCTACTAAAAAGTGGCCGGAAAGAGGCAGTAGTAGAACTGCTTACCTTTTTGGTCATAACTTGCTTACTTTTCTAGATATCGATTTGGTTTCTACTGCATTGGATAGAGAACCATTCTGGCTTTAATTCGACTTTTGTTTTTTGCGAATAATGCGAAAAAAATATTTTTCGCCAAAAAAAACCATGGACTACCCCTTTTGCTTTTTTTTGAAAAAATTATAAAAAAAATTTTCTTCCACTATCCACAAGAAAAAAATATACAGCTAAAGCCAGCACGTCTAGCTTTCCAACGCAAAACAAATCAAGTTGATATCTAGAAAACTCAGCGAGTTATGACCAAAAAGGTAACCAGTTCTACTAAAAAGTGGCCGGAAAGAGGCAGTAGTAGAACTGCTTACCTTTTTGGTCATAACTTGCTTACTTTTCTAGATATCGATTTGGTTTCTACTGCATTGGATAGAGAACCATTCTGGCTTTAATTCGACTTTTGTTTTTTGCGAATAATGCGAAAAAAATATTTTTCGCCAAAAAAAACCATGGACTACCCCTTTTGCTTTTTTTTGAAAAAATTATAAAAAAAATTTTCTTCCACTATCCACAAGAAAAAAATATACAGCTAAAGCCAGCACGTCTAGCTTTCCAACGCAAAAGAAATCAAGTTGATATCTAGAAAACTCAGCGAGTTATGACCAAAAAGGTAACCAGTTCTACTAAAAAGTGGCCGGAAAGAGGCAGTAGTAGAACTGCTTACCTTTTTGGTCATAACTTGCTTACTTTTCTAAATATCGATTTGGTTTCTACTGCATTGGATAGAGAACCATTCTGGCTTTAATTCGACTTTTGTTTTTTGCGAATAATGCGAAAAAAATATTTTTCGCCAAAAAAAACCATGGACTACCCCCTTTGCTTTTTTTTGACAAAATTATAAAAAAAATTTTCTTCCACTATCCACAAGAAAAAAATATACAGCTAAAGCCAGCACGTCTAGCTTTCCAACGCAAAAGAAATCAAGTTAATATCTAGAAAACTCAGCGAGTTATGACTAAAAAGGTAACCAGTTCTACTAAAAAGTGGCCGGAAAGAGGCAGTAGTAGAACTGCTTACCTTTTTGGTCATAACTTGCTTACTTTTCTAGATATCGATTTGGTTTCTACTGCATTGGATAGAGAACCATTCTGGCTTTAATTCGACTTTTGTTTTTTGCGAATAATGCGAAAAAAATATTTTTCGCCAAAAAAAACCATGGACTACCCCTTTTGCTTTTTTTTGAAAAAATTATAAAAAAAATTTTCTTCCACTATCCACAAGAAAAAAATATACAGCTAAAGCCAGCACGTCTAGCTTTCCAACGCAAAACAAATCAAGTTGATATCTAGAAAACTCAGCGAGTTATGACCAAAAAGGTAACCAGTTCTACTAAAAAGTGGCCGGAAAGAGGCAGTAGTAGAACTGCTTACCTTTTTGGTCATAACTTGCTTACTTTTCTAGATATCGATTTGGTTTCTACTGCATTGGATAGAGAACCATTCTGGCTTTAATTCGACTTTTGTTTTTTGCGAATAATGCGAAAAAAATATTTTTCGCCAAAAAAAACCATGGACTACCCCTTTTGCTTTTTTTTGAAAAAATTATAAAAAAAATTTTCTTCCACTATCCACAAGAAAAAAATATACAGCTAAAGCCAGCACGTCTAGCTTTCCAACGCAAAACAAATCAAGTTGATATCTAGAAAACTCAGCGAGTTATGACCAAAAAGGTAACCAGTTCTACTAAAAAGTGGCCGGAAAGAGGCAGTAGTAGAACTGCTTACCTTTTTGGTCATAACTTGCTTACTTTTCTAGATATCGATTTGGTTTCTACTGCATTGGATAGAGAACCATTCTGGCTTTAATTCGACTTTTGTTTTTTGCGAATAATGCGAAAAAAATATTTTTCGCCAAAAAAACCATGGACTACCCCTTTTGCTTTTTTTTGAAAAAATTATAAAAAAAATTTTCTTCCACTATCCACAAGAAAAAAATATACAGCTAAAGCCAGCACGTCTAGCTTTCCAACGCAAAAGAAATCAAGTTGATATCTAGAAAACTCAGCGAGTTATGACCAAAAAGGTAACCAGTTCTACTAAAAAGTGGCCGGAAAGAGGCAGTAGTAGAACTGCTTACCTTTTTGGTCATAACTTGCTTACTTTTCTAAATATCGATTTGGTTTCTACTGCATTGGATAGAGAACCATTCTGGCTTTAATTCGACTTTTGTTTTTTGCGAATAATGCGAAAAAAATATTTTTCGCCAAAAAAAACCATGGACTACCCCCTTTGCTTTTTTTTGACAAAATTATAAAAAAAATTTTCTTCCACTATCCACAAGAAAAAAATATACAGCTAAAGCCAGCACGTCTAGCTTTCCAACGCAAAAGAAATCAAGTTAATATCTAGAAAACTCAGCGAGTTATGACTAAAAAGGTAACCAGTTCTACTAAAAAGTGGCCGGAAAGAGGCAGTAGTAGAACTGCTTACCTTTTTGGTCATAACTTGCTTACTTTTCTAAATATCGATTTGGTTTCTACTGCATTGGATAGAGAACCATTCTGGCTTTAATTCGACTTTTGTTTTTTGCGAATAATGCGAAAAAAATATTTTTCGCCAAAAAAAACCATGGACTACCCCCTTTGCTTTTTTTTGACAAAATTATAAAAAAAATTTTCTTCCACTATCCACAAGAAAAAAATATACAGCTAAAGCCAGCACGTCTAGCTTTCCAACGCAAAAGAAATCAAGTTAATATCTAGAAAACTCAGCGAGTTATGACTAAAAAGGTAACCAGTTCTACTAAAAAGTGGCCGGAAAGAGGCAGTAGTAGAACTGCTTACCTTTTTGGTCATAACTTGCTTACTTTTCTAAATATCGATTTGGTTTCTACTGCATTGGATAGAGAACCATTCTGGCTTTAATTCGACTTTTGTTTTTTGCGAATAATGCGAAAAAAATATTTTTCGCCAAAAAAAACCATGGACTACCCCCTTTGCTTTTTTTTGACAAAATTATAAAAAAAATTTTCTTCCACTATCCACAAGAAAAAAATATACAGCTAAAGCCAGCACGTCTAGCTTTCCAACGCAAAAGAAATCAAGTTAATATCTAGAAAACTCAGCGAGTTATGACTAAAAAGGTAACCAGTTCTACTAAAAAGTGGCCGGAAAGAGGCAGTAGTAGAACTGCTTACCTTTTTGGTCATAACTTGCTTACTTTTCTAGATATCGATTTGGTTTCTACTGCATTGGATAGAGAACCATTCTGGCTTTAATTCGACTTTTGTTTTTTGCGAATAATGCGAAAAAAATATTTTTCGCCAAAAAAAACCATGGACTACCCCCTTTGCTTTTTTTTGAAAAAATTATAAAAAAAATTTTCTTCCACTATCCACAAGAAAAAAATATACAGCTAAAGCCAGCACGTCTAGCTTTCCAACGCAAAAGAAATCAAGTTGATATCTAGAAAACTCAGCGAGTTATGACCAAAAAGGTAACCAGTTCTACTAAAAAGTGGCCGGAAAGAGGCAGTAGTAGAACTGCTTACCTTTTTGGTCATAACTTGCTTACTTTTCTAGATATCGATTTGGTTTCTACTGCATTGGATAGAGAACCATACTGGCTTTAATTCGACTTTTGTTTTTTGCGAATAATGCGAAAAAAATATTTTTCGCCAAAAAAAACCATGGACTACCCCTTTTGCTTTTTTTTGAAAAAATTATAAAAAAAATTTTCTTCCACTATCCACAAGAAAAAAATATACAGCTAAAGCCAGCACGTCTAGCTTTCCAACGCAAAAGAAATCAAGTTGATATCTAGAAAACTCAGCGAGTTATGACCAAAAAGGTAACCAGTTCTACTAAAAAGTGGCCGGAAAGAGGCAGTAGTAGAACTGCTTACCTTTTTGGTCATAACTTGCTTACTTTTCTAAATATCGATTTGGTTTCTACTGCATTGGATAGAGAACCATTCTGGCTTTAATTCGACTTTTGTTTTTTGCGAATAATGCGAAAAAAATATTTTTCGCCAAAAAAAACCATGGACTACCCCCTTTGCTTTTTTTTGACAAAATTATAAAAAAAATTTTCTTCCACTATCCACAAGAAAAAAATATACAGCTAAAGCCAGCACGTCTAGCTTTCCAACGCAAAAGAAATCAAGTTAATATCTAGAAAACTCAGCGAGTTATGACTAAAAAGGTAACCAGTTCTACTAAAAAGTGGCCGGAAAGAGGCAGTAGTAGAACTGCTTACCTTTTTGGTCATAACTTGCTTACTTTTCTAAATATCGATTTGGTTTCTACTGCATTGGATAGAGAACCATTCTGGCTTTAATTCGACTTTTGTTTTTTGCGAATAATGCGAAAAAAATATTTTTCGCCAAAAAAAACCATGGACTACCCCCTTTGCTTTTTTTGAAAAAATTATAAAAAAATTTTCTTCCACTATCCACAAGAAAAAAAATATACAGCTAAAGCCAGCACGTCTAGCTTTCCAACGCAAAAGAAATCAAGTTGATATCTAGAAAACTCAGCGAGTTATGACTAAAAAGGTAACCAGTTCTACTAAAAAGTGGCCGGAAAGAGGCAGTAGTAGAACTGCTTACCTTTTTGGTCATAACTTGCTTACTTTTCTAAATATCGATTTGGTTTCTACTGCATTGGATAGAGAACCATTCTGGCTTTAATTCGACTTTTGTTTTTTGCGAATAATGCGAAAAAAATATTTTTCGCCAAAAAAAACCATGGACTACCCCCTTTGCTTTTTTTTGACAAAATTATAAAAAAAATTTTCTTCCACTATCCACAAGAAAAAAATATACAGCTAAAGCCAGCACGTCTAGCTTTCCAACGCAAAAGAAATCAAGTTAATATCTAGAAAACTCAGCGAGTTATGACTAAAAAGGTAACCAGTTCTACTAAAAAGTGGCCGGAAAGAGGCAGTAGTAGAACTGCTTACCTTTTTGGTCATAACTTGCTTACTTTTCTAGATATCGATTTGGTTTCTACTGCATTGGATAGAGAACCATTCTGGCTTTAATTCGACTTTTGTTTTTTGCGAATAATGCGAAAAAAATATTTTTCGCCAAAAAAAACCATGGACTACCCCCTTTGCTTTTTTTTGAAAAAATTATAAAAAAAATTTTCTTCCACTATCCACAAGAAAAAAATATACAGCTAAAGCCAGCACGTCTAGCTTTCCAACGCAAAAGAAATCGAGTTAATATCTAGAAAACTCAGCGAGTTATGACCAAAAAGGTAACCAGTTCTACTAAAAAGTGGCCGGAAAGAGGCAGTAGTAGAACTGCTTACCTTTTTGGTCATAACTTGCTTACTTTTCTAGATATCGATTTGGTTTCTACTGCATTGGATAGAGAACCATTCTGGCTTTAATTCGACTTTTGTTTTTTGCGAATAATGCGAAAAAAATATTTTTCGCCAAAAAAAACCATGGACTACCCCCTTTGCTTTTTTTTGACAAAATTATAAAAAAAATTTTCTTCCACTATCCACAAGAAAAAAATATACAGCTAAAGCCAGCACGTCTAGCTTTCCAACGCAAAAGAAATCAAGTTAATATCTAGAAAACTCAGCGAGTTATGACTAAAAAGGTAACCAGTTCTACTAAAAAGTGGCCGGAAAGAGGCAGTAGTAGAACTGCTTACCTTTTTGGTCATAACTTGCTTACTTTTCTAAATATCGATTTGGTTTCTACTGCATTGGATAGAGAACCATTCTGGCTTTAATTCGACTTTTGTTTTTTGCGAATAATGCGAAAAAAATATTTTTCGCCAAAAAAAACCATGGACTACCCCCTTTGCTTTTTTTTGACAAAATTATAAAAAAAATTTTCTTCCACTATCCACAAGAAAAAAATATACAGCTAAAGCCAGCACGTCTAGCTTTCCAACGCAAAAGAAATCAAGTGATATCTAGAAAACTCAGCGAGTTATGACCAAAAAGGTAACCAGTTCTACTAAAAAGTGGCCGGAAAGAGGCAGTAGTAGAACTGCTTACCTTTTTGGTCATAACTTGCTTACTTTTCTAGATATCGATTTGGTTTCTACTGCATTGGATAGAGAACCATACTGGCTTTAATTCGACTTTTGTTTTTTGCGAATAATGCGAAAAAAATATTTTTCGCCAAAAAAAAACCATGGACTACCCCCTTTGCTTTTTTTTGAAAAAATTATAAAAAAAATTTTCTTCCACTATCCACAAGAAAAAAATATACAGCTAAAGCCAGCACGTCTAGCTTTCCAACGCAAAAGAAATCAAGTTGATATCTAGAAAACTCAGCGAGTTATGACCAAAAAGGTAACCAGTTCTACTAAAAAGTGGCCGGAAAGAGGCAGTAGTAGAACTGCTTACCTTTTTGGTCATAACTTGCTTACTTTTCTAAATATCGATTTGGTTTCTACTGCATTGGATAGAGAACCATACTGGCTTTAATTCGACTTTTGTTTTTTGCGAATAATGCGAAAAAAATATTTTTCGCCAAAAAAAACCATGGACTACCCCCTTTGCTTTTTTTTGAAAAAACTATAAAAAAAATTTTCTTCCACTATCCACAAGAAAAAAATATACAGCTAAGGCCAGCACGTCTAGCTTTCCAACGCAAAAGAAATCAAGTTGATATCTAGAAAACTCAGCGAGTTATGACCAAAAAGGTAACCAGTTCTACTAAAAAGTGGCCGGAAAGAGGCAGTAGTAGAACTGCTTACCTTTTTGGTCATAACTTGCTTACTTTTCTAAATATCGATTTGGTTTCTACTGCATTGGATAGAGAACCATTCTGGCTTTAATTCGACTTTTGTTTTTTGCGAATAATGCGAAAAAAATATTTTTCGCCAAAAAAAACCATGGAATACCCCCTTTGCTTTTTTTTGAAAAAATTATAAAAAAATTTTCTTCCACTATCCACAAGAAAAAAATATACAGCTAAGGCCAGCACGTCTAGCTTTCCAACGCAAAAGAAATCAAGTTGATATCTAGAAAACTCAGCGAGTTATGACCAAAAAGGTAACCAGTTCTACTAAAAAGTGGCCGGAAAGAGGCAGTAGTAGAACTGCTTACCTTTTTGGTCATAACTTGCTTACTTTTCTAGATATCGATTTGGTTTCTACTGCATTGGATAGAGAACCATACTGGCTTTAATTCGACTTTTGTTTTTTGCGAATAATGCGAAAAAAATATTTTTCGCCAAAAAAAACCATGGAATACCCCCTTTGCTTTTTTTTGAAAAAATTATAAAAAAATTTTCTTCCACTATCCACAAGAAAAAAATATACAGCTAAGGCCAGCACGTCTAGCTTTCCAACGCAAAAGAAATCAAGTTGATATCTAGAAAACTCAGCGAGTTATGACCAAAAAGGTAACCAGTTCTACTAAAAAGTGGCCGGAAAGAGGCAGTAGTAGAACTGCTTACCTTTTTGGTCATAACTTGCTTACTTTTCTAGATATCGATTTGGTTTCTACTGCATTGGATAGAGAACCATACTGGCTTTAATTCGACTTTTGTTTTTTGCGAATAATGCGAAAAAAATATTTTTCGCCAAAAAAAAAAATGGACTACCCCCTTTGCTTTTTTTTGATAAAATTATAAAAAAATTTTCTTCCACTATCCACAAGAAAAAAATATACAGCTAAAGTCAGCACGTCTAGCTTTCCAACGCAAAACAAATCAAGTTGATATCTAGAAAACTCAGCGAGTTATGACCAAAAAGGTAACCAGTTCTACTAAAAAGTGGCCGGAAAGAGGCAGTAGTAGAACTGCTTACCTTTTTGGTCATAACTTGCTTACTTTTCTAGATATCGATTTGGTTTCTACTGCATTGGATAGAGAACCATACTGGCTTTAATTCGACTTTTGTTTTTTGCGAATAATGCGAAAAAAATATTTTTCGCCAAAAAAAACCATGGACTACCCCCTTTGCTTTTTTTTGAAAAAACTATAAAAAAAATTTTCTTCCACTATCCACAAGAAAAAAATATACAGCTAAGGCCAGCACGTCTAGCTTTCCAACGCAAAAGAAATCAAGTTGATATCTAGAAAACTCAGCGAGTTATGACCAAAAAGGTAACCAGTTCTACTAAAAAGTGGCCGGAAAGAGGCAGTAGTAGAACTGCTTACCTTTTTGGTCATAACTTGCTTACTTTTCTAGATATCGATTTGGTTTCTACTGCATTGGATAGAGAACCATACTGGCTTTAATTCGACTTTTGTTTTTTGCGAATAATGCGAAAAAAATATTTTTCGCCAAAAAAAACCATGGAATACCCCCTTTGCTTTTTTTTGAAAAAATTATAAAAAAATTTTCTTCCACTATCCACAAGAAAAAAATATACAGCTAAGGCCAGCACGTCTAGCTTTCCAACGCAAAAGAAATCAAGTTGATATCTAGAAAACTCAGCGAGTTATGACCAAAAAGGTAACCAGTTCTACTAAAAAGTGGCCGGAAAGAGGCAGTAGTAGAACTGCTTACCTTTTTGGTCATAACTTGCTTACTTTTCTAGATATCGATTTGGTTTCTACTGCATTGGATAGAGAACCATACTGGCTTTAATTCGACTTTTGTTTTTTGCGAATAATGCGAAAAAAATATTTTTCGCCAAAAAAAAAAATGGACTACCCCCTTTGCTTTTTTTTGATAAAATTATAAAAAAATTTTCTTCCACTATCCACAAGAAAAAAATATACAGCTAAAGTCAGCACGTCTAGCTTTCCAACGCAAAACAAATCAAGTTGATATCTAGAAAACTCAGCGAGTTATGACCAAAAAGGTAACCAGTTCTACTAAAAAGTGGCCGGAAAGAGGCAGTAGTAGAACTGCTTACCTTTTTGGTCATAACTTGCTTACTTTTCTAGATATCGATTTGGTTTCTACTGCATTGGATAGAGAACCATACTGGCTTTAATTCGACTTTTGTTTTTTGCGAATAATGCGAAAAAAATATTTTTCGCCAAAAAAAACCATGGACTACCCCCTTTGCTTTTTTTTGAAGAAATTATAAAAAAATTTTCTTCAGCTATCCACAAGAAAAAAATATACAGCTAAAGCCAGCACGTCTAGCTTTCCAACGCAAAAGAAATCAAGTTGATATCTAGAAAACACAGCGAGTTATGACCAAAAAGGTAACCAGTTCTACTAAAAAGTGGCCGGAAAGAGGCAGTAGTAGAACTGCTTACCTTTTTGGTCATAACTTGCTTACTTTTCTAAATATCGATTTGGTTTCTACTGCATTGGATAGAGAACCATTCTGACTTTAATTCGACTTTTGTTTTTTGCGAATAATGCGAAAAAAATATTTTTCGCCAAAAAAAACCATGGAATACCCCCTTTGCTTTTTTTTGAAAAAATTATAAAAAAATTTTCTTCCACTATCCACAAGAAAAAAATATACAGCTAAGGCCAGCACGTCTAGCTTTCCAACGCAAAAGAAATCAAGTTGATATCTAGAAAACTCAGCGAGTTATGACCAAAAAGGTAACCAGTTCTACTAAAAAGTGGCCGGAAAGAGGCAGTAGTAGAACTGCTTACCTTTTTGGTCATAACTTGCTTACTTTTCTGGATATCGATTTGGTTTCTACTGCATTGGATAGGGAACCATACTGGCTTTAATTCGACTTTTGTTTTTTGCGAATAATGCGAAAAAAATATTTTTCGCCAAAAAAAACCATGGACTACCCCCTTTGCTTTTTTTTGAAAAAATTATAAAAAAATTTTCTTCCACTATCCACAAGAAAAAAATATACAGCTAAAGCCAGCACGTCTAGCTTTCCAACGCAAAAGAAATCAAGTTGATATCTAGAAAACTCAGCGAGTTATGACCAAAAAGGTAACCAGTTCTACTAAAAAGTGGCCGGAAAGAGGCAGTAGTAGAACTGCTTACCTTTTTGGTCATAACTTGCTTACTTTTCTAGATATCGATTTGGTTTCTACTGCATTGGATAGAGAACCATACTGGCTTTAATTCGACTTTTGTTTTTTTGCGAATAATGCGAAAAAAATATTTTTCGCCAAAAAAAACCATGGACTACCCCCTTTGCTTTTTTTTGAAAAAATTATAAAAAAAATTTCTTCCACTATCCACAAGAAAAAAATATACAGCTAAAGCCAGCACGTCTAGCTTTCCAACGCAAAAGAAATCAAGTTGATATCTAGAAAACACAGCGAGTTATGACCAAAAAGGTAACCAGTTCTACTAAAAAGTGGCCGGAAAGAGGCAGTAGTAGAACTGCTTACCTTTTTGGTCATAACTTGCTTACTTTTCTAAATATCGATTTGGTTTCTACTGCATTGGATAGAGAACCATTCTGGCTTTAATTCGACTTTTGTTTTTTGCGAATACTGCGAAAAAAATATTTTTCGCCAAAAAAAAATATGGAATACCCCCTTTGCTTTTTTTTGAAAAAATTATAAAAAAATTTTCTTCCACTATCCACAAGAAAAAAATATACAGCTAAGGCCAGCACGTCTAGCTTTCCAACGCAAAAGAAATCAAGTTGATATCTAGAAAACTCAGCGAGTTATGACCAAAAAGGTAACCAGTTCTACTAAAAAGTGGCCGGAAAGAGGCAGTAGTAGAACTGCTTACCTTTTTGGTCATAACTTGCTTACTTTTCTAAATATCGATTTGGTTTCTACTGCATTGGATAGAGAACCATTCTGGCTTTAATTCGACTTTTGTTTTTTGCGAATAATGCGAAAAAAATATTTTTCGCCAAAAAAAAATATGGAATACCCCCTTTGCTTTTTTTTGAAAAAATTATAAAAAAATTTTCTTCCACTATCCACAAGAAAAAAATATACAGCTAAGGCCAGCACGTCTAGCTTTCCAACGCAAAAGAAATCAAGTTGATATCTAGAAAACTCAGCGAGTTATGACCAAAAAGGTAACCAGTTCTACTAAAAAGTGGCCGGAAAGAGGCAGTAGTAGAACTGCTTACCTTTTTGGTCATAACTTGCTTACTTTTCTAGATATCGATTTGGTTTCTACTGCATTGGATAGAGAACCATACTGGCTTTAATTCGACTTTTGTTTTTTGCGAATATTGCGAAAAAAATATTTTTCGCCAAAAAAAACCATGGACTACCCCCTTTGCTTTTTTTTTGAAGAAATTATAAAAAAATTTTCTTCCACTATCCACAAGAAAAAAATATACCGCTAAAGCCAGCACGTCTAGCTTTCCAACGCAAAAGAAATCAAGTTGATATCTAGAAAACTCAGCGAGTTATGACCAAAAAGGTAACCAATTCTACTAAAAAGTGGCCGGAAAGAGGCAGTAGTAGAACTGCTTACCTTTTTGGTCATAACTTGCTTACTTTTCTGGATATCGATTTGGTTTCTACTGCATTGGATAGGGAACCATACTGGCTTTAATTCGACTTTTGTTTTTTGCGAATAATGCGAAAAAAATATTTTTCGCCAAAAAAAACCATGGACTACCCCCTTTGCTTTTTTTTGAAGAAATTATAAAAAAATTTTCTTCCACTATCCACAAGAAAAAAATATACAGCTAAAGCCAGCACGTCTAGCTTTCCAACGCAAAAGAAATCAAGTTGATATCTAGAAAACTCAGCGAGTTATGACCAAAAAGGTAACCAGTTCTACTAAAAAGTGGCCGGAAAGAGGCAGTAGTAGAACTGCTTACCTTTTTGGTCATAACTTGCTTACTTTTCTAGATATCGATTTGGTTTCTACTGCATTGGATAGAGAACCATACTGGCTTTAATTCGACTTTTGTTTTTTGCGAATAATGCGAAAAAAATATTTTTCGCCAAAAAACACCATGGACTACCCCCTTTGCTTTTTTTTGAAAAAATTATAAAAAAATTTTCTTCCACTATCCACAAGAAAAAAAATATACAGCTAAAGCCAGCACGTCTAGCTTTCCAACGCAAAAGAAATCAAGTTGATATCTAGAAAACTCAGCGAGTTATGACCAAAAAGGTAACCAGTTCTACTAAAAAGTGGCCGGAAAGAGGCAGTAGTAGAACTGCTTACCTTTTTGGTCATAACTTGCTTACTTTTCTAGATATCGATTTGGTTTATACTGCATTGGATAGAGAACCATACTGGCTTTAATTCGACTTTTGTTTTTTGCGAATAATGCGAAAAAAATATTTTTCGCCAAAAAAAACCATGGACTACCCCCTTTGCTTTTTTTTGAAAAAATTATAAAAAAAATTTTCTTCCACTATCCACAAGAAAAAAATATACAGCTAAAGCCAGCACGTCTAGCTTTCCAACGCAAAAGAAATCAAGTTGATATCTAGAAAACTCAGCGAGTTATGACCAAAAAGGTAACCAGTTCTACTAAAAAGTGGCCGGAAAGAGGCAGTAGTAGAACTGCTTACCTTTTTGGTCATAACTTGCTTACTTTTCTAGATATCGATTTGGTTTCTACTGCATTGGATAGAGAACCATACTGGCTTTAATTCGACTTTTGTTTTTTGCGAATAATGCGAAAAAAATATTTTTCGCCAAAAAAAACCATGGACTACCCCCTTTGCTTTTTTTTTAAAAAATTATAAAAAAAATTTTCTTCCACTATCCACAAGAAAAAAATATACAGCTAAAGCCAGCACGTCTAGCTTTCCAACGCAAAAGAAATCAAGTTGATATCTAGAAAACTCAGCGAGTTATGACCAAAAAGGTAACCAGTTCTACTAAAAAGTGGCCGGAAAGAGGCAGTAGTAGAACTGCTTACCTTTTTGGTCATAACTTGCTTACTTTTTTAGATATCGATTTGGTTTCTACTGCATTGGATAGAGAACCATACTGGCTTTAATTCGACTTTTGTTTTTTGCGAATAATGCGAAAAAAATATTTTTCGCCAAAAAAAACCATGGACTACCCCCCTTTGCTTTTTTTTTAAAAATTATAAAAAAATTTTCTTCCACTATCCACAAGAAAAAAAATATACAGCTAAAGCCAGCACGTCTAGCTTTCCAACGCAAAAGAAATCAAGTTGATATCTAGAAAACTCAGCGAGTTATGACCAAAAAGGTAACCAGTTCTACTAAAAAGTGGCCGGAAAGAGGCAGTAGTAGAACTGCTTACCTTTTTGGTCATAACTTGCTTACTTTTCTAGATATCGATTTGGTTTCTACTGCATTGGATAGAGAACCATACTGGCTTTAATTCGACTTTTGTTTTTTGCGAATAATGCGAAAAAAATATTTTTCGCCAAAAAAAACCATGGACTACCCCCTTTGCTTTTTTTTGAAAAAATTATAAAAAAAATTTCTTCCACTATCCACAAGAAAAAAATATACAGCTAAAGCCAGCACGTCTAGCTTTCCAACGCAAAACAAATCAAGTTGATATCTAGAAAACTCAGCGAGTTATGACCAAAAAGGTAACCAGTTCTACTAAAAAGTGGCCGGAAAGAGGCAGTAGTAGAACTGCTTACCTTTTTGGTCATAACTTGCTTACTTTTCTAGATATCGATTTGGTTTCTACTGCATTGGATAGAGAACCATACTGGCTTTAATTCGACTTTTGTTTTTTGCGAATAATGCGAAAAAAATATTTTTCGCAAAAAAAAACCATGGACTACCCCCTTTGCTTTTTTTTGAAGAAATTATAAAAAAATTTTCTTCCACTATCCACAAGAAAAAAATATACAGCTAAAGCCAGCACGTCTAGCTTTCCAACGCAAAAGAAATCAAGTTGATATCTAGAAAACTCAGCGAGTTATGAACAAAAAGGTAACCAATTCTACTAAAAAGTGGCCGGAAAGAGGCAGTAGTAGAACTGCTTACCTTTTTGGTCATAACTTGCTTACTTTTCTAGATATCGATTTGGTTTCTACTGCATTGGATAGAAAACCATACTGGCTTTAATTCGACTTTTGTTTTTTGCGAATAATGCGAAAAAAATATTTTTCGCAAAAAAAAACCATGGACTACCCCCTTTGCTTTTTTTTGAAAAAATTATAAAAAAATTTTCTTCCACTATCCACAAGAAAAAAATATACAGCTAAGGCCAGCACGTCTAGCTTTCCAACGCAAAAGAAATCAAGTTGATATCTAGAAAACTCAGCGAGTTATGAACAAAAAGGTAACCAATTCTACTAAAAAGTGGCCGGAAAGAGGCAGTAGTAGAACTGCTTACCTTTTTGGTCATAACTTGCTTACTTTTCTAGATATCGATTTGGTTTCTACTGCATTGGATAGAGAACCATACTGGCTTTAATTCAACTTTTGTTTTTTGCGAATAATGCGAAAAAAATATTTTTCTCCAAAAAAAACCATGGACTACCCCCTTTGCTTTTTTTTGAAGAAATTATAAAAAAATTTTCTTCCACTATCCACAAGAAAAAAATATACAGCTAAAGCCAGCACGTCTAGCTTTCCAACGCAAAAGAAATCAAGTTGATATCTAGAAAACTCAGCGAGTTATGACCAAAAAGGTAACCAGTTCTACTAAAAAGTGGCCGGAAAGAGGCAGTAGTAGAACTGCTTACCTTTTTGGTCATAACTTGCTTACTTTTCTAGATATCGATTTGTTTTCTACTGCATTGGATAGAGAACCATACTGGCTTTAATTCGACTTTTGTTTTTTGCGAATAATGCGAAAAAAATATTTTTCGCCAAAAAAAACCATGGACTACCCCCTTTGCTTTTTTTTGAAGAAATTATAAAAAAATTTTCTTCCACTATCCACAAGAAAAAAATATACAGCTAAAGCCAGCACGTCTAGCTTTCCAACGCAAAAGAAATCAAGTTGATATCTAGAAAACTCAGCGAGTTATGACCAAAAAGGTAACCAGTTCTACTAAAAAGTGGCCGGAAAGAGGCAGTAGTAGAACTGCTTACCTTTTTGGTCATAACTTGCTTACTTTTCTAGATATCGATTTGGTTCCTACTGCATTGGATAGAGAACCATACTGGCTTTAATTCGACTTTTGTTTTTTGCGAATAATGCGAAAAAAATATTTTTCGCCAAAAAAAACCATGGACTACCCCCTTTGCTTTTTTTTTGAAGAAATTATAAAAAAATTTTCTTCCACTATCCACAAGAAAAAAATATACAGCTAAGGCCAGCACGTCTAGCTTTCCAACGCAAAAGAAATCAAGTTGATATCTAGAAAACTCAGCGAGTTATGACCAAAAAGGTAACCAGTTCTACTAAAAAGTGGCCGGAAAGAGGCAGTAGTAGAACTGCTTACCTTTTTGGTCATAACTTGCTTACTTTTCTAGATATCGATTTGGTTTCTACTGCATTGGATAGAGAACCATACTGGCTTTAATTCGACTTTTGTTTTTTGCGAATAATGCGAACAAAATATTTTTCGCCAAAAAAAAAAATGGACTACCCCCTTTGCTTTTTTTTTTGAAAAAAATTTACAGCTAAAGCCAGCACGTCTAGCTTTCCAACGCAAAAGAAATCAAGTTGATATCTAGAAAACTCAGCGAGTTATGAACAAAAAGGTAACCAATTCTACTAAAAAGTGGCCGGAAAGAGGCAGTAGTAGAACTGCTTACCTTTTTGGTCATAACTTGCTTACTTTTCTGGATATCGATTTGGTTTCTACTGTATTGGATAGAGAACCATACTGGCTTTAATTCGACTTTTGTTTTTTGCGAATAATGCGAAAAAAAATATTTTTCGCCAAAAAAAACCATGGACTACCCCCTTTGCTTTTTTTTGAAAAAATTATAAAAAAATTTTCTTCCACTATCCACAAGAAAAAAATATACAGCTAAAGCCAGCACGTCTAGCTTTCCAACGCAAAAGAAATCAAGTTTATATCTAGAAAACTCAGCGAGTTATGACCAAAAAGGTAACCAGTTCTACTAAAAAGTGGCCGGAAAGAGGCAGTAGTAGAACTGCTTACCTTTTTGGTCATAACTTGCTTACTTTTCTGGATATCGATTTGGTTTCTACTGCATTAGATAGAGAACCATACTGGCTTTAATTCGACTTTTGTTTTTTGCGAATAATGCGAAAAAAATATTTTTCGCCAAAAAAAAAAATGGACTACCCCCTTTGCTTTTTTTTTGAAAAAAATTTACAGCTAAAGCCAGCACGTCTAGCTTTCCAACGCAAAAGAAATCAAGTTGATATCTAGAAAACTCAGCGAGTTATGACCAAAAAGGTAACCAGTTCTACTAAAAAGTGGCCGGAAAGAGGCAGTAGTAGAACTGCTTACCTTTTTGGTCATAACTTGCTTACTTTTCTAGATATCGATTTGGTTTCTACTGCATTGGATAGAGAACCATACTGGCTTTAATTCGACTTTTGTTTTTTGCGAATAATGCGAAAAAAATATTTTTCGCCAAAAAAAAAAATGGACTACCCCCTTTGCTTTTTTTTTGAAAAAAATTTACAGCTAAAGCCAGCACGTCTAGCTTTCCAACGCAAAAGAAATCAAGTTGATATCTAGAAAACTCAGCGAGTTATGACCAAAAAGGTAACCAGTTCTACTAAAAAGTGGCCGGAAGGAGGCAGTAGTAGAACTGCTTACCTTTTTGGTCATAACTTGCTTACTTTTCTAGATATCGATTTGGTTTCTACTGCATTGGATAGAGAACCATACTGGCTTTAATTCGACTTTTGTTTTTTGCGAATAATGCGAAAAAAATATTTTTCGCCAAAAAAAAAAATGGACTACCCCCTTTGCTTTTTTTTTGAAAAAAATTTACAGCTAAAGCCAGCACGTCTAGCTTTCCAACGCAAAAGAAATCAAGTTGATATCTAGAAAACTCAGCGAGTTATGACCAAAAAGGTAACCAATTCTACTTAAAAGTGGCCGGAAGGAGGCAGTAGTAGAACTGCTTACCTTTTTGGTCATAACTTGCTTACTTTTCTAGATATCGATTTGGTTTCTACTGCATTGGATAGAGAACCATACTGGCTTTAATTCGACTTTTGTTTTTTGCGAATAATGCGAAAAAAATATTTTTCGCCAAAAAAAAAAAAATGGACTACCCCCTTTGCTTTTTTTTTTGAAAAAAATTTACAGCTAAAGCCAGCACGTCTAGCTTTCCAACGCAAAAGAAATCAAGTTGATATCTAGAAAACTCAGCGAGTTATGACCAAAAAGGTAACCAGTTCTACTAAAAAGTGGCCGAAAGGAGGCAGTAGTAGAACTGCTTACCTTTTTGGTCATAACTTGCTTACTTTTCTAGATATCGATTTGGTTTCTACTGCATTGGATAGAGAACCATACTGGCTTTAATTCGACTTTTGTTTTTTGCGAATAATGCGAAAAAAAATATTTTTCGCCAAAAAAAACCATGGACTACCCCCTTTGCTTTTTTTGAAAAAATTATAAAAAAATTTTCTTCCACTATCCACAAGAAAAAAATATACAGCTAAAGCCAGCACGTCTAGCTTTCCAACGCAAAAGAAATCAAGTTTATATCTAGAAAACTCAGCGAGTTATGACCAAAAAGGTAACCAGTTCTACTAAAAAGTGGCCGGAAAGAGGCAGTAGTAGAACTGCTTACCTTTTTGGTCATAACTTGCTTACTTTTCTGGATATCGATTTGGTTTCTACTGCATTAGATAGAGAACCATACTGGCTTTAATTCGACTTTTGTTTTTTGCGAATAATGCAAAAAAAATATTTTTCGCCAAAAAAAACCATGGACTACCCCCTTTGCTTTTTTTTGAAAAAATTCTAAAGAAATTTTTTTGCACTATCCACAAAAAAAAAATATACAGCTAAAGCCAGCACGTCTAGCTTTCCAACGCAAAACAAATCAAGTTGATATCTAGAAAACTCAGCGAGTTATGACCAAAAAGGTAACCAGTTCTACTAAAAAGTGGCCGGAAAGAGGCAGTAGTAGAACTGCTTACCTTTTTGGTCATAACTTGCTTACTTTTCTAGATATCGATTTGGTTTCTACTGCATTGGATAGAGAACCATACTGGCTTTAATTCGACTTTTGTTTTTTGCGAATAATGCGAACAAAATATTTTTCGCCAAAAAAAACCATGGACTACCCCCTTTGCTTTTTTTTTGAAAAAATTATAAAAAAATTTTCTTCCACTATCCACAAGAAAAAAATATACAGCTAAAGCCAGCACGTCTAGCTTTCCAACGCAAAACAAATCAAGTTGATATCTAGAAAACTTAGCGAGTTATGACCAAAAAGGTAACCAATTCTACTAAAAAGTGGCCGGAAGGAGGCAGTAGTAGAACTGCTTACCTTTTTGGTCATAACTTGCTTACTTTTCTAGATATCGATTTGGTTTCTACTGCATTGGATAGAGAACCATACTGGCTTTAATTCGACTTTTGTTTTTTGCGAATAATGCGAACAAAATATTTTTCGCCAAAAAAAACCATGGACTACCCCCTTTGCTTTTTTTTGAAAAAATTATAAAAAAATTTTCTTCCACTATCCACAAGCAAAAAATATACAGCTAAAGCCAGCACGTCTAGCTTTCCAACGCAAAAGAAATCAAGTTGATATCTAGAAAACTCAGCGAGTTATGACCAAAAAGGTAACCAGTTCTACTAAAAAGTGGCCGGAAAGAGGCAGTAGTAGAACTGCTTACCTTTTTGGTCATAACTTGCTTACTTTTCTAGATATCGATTTGGTTTCTACTGCATTGGATAGAGAACCATACTGGCTTTAATTCGACTTTTGTTTTTTGCGAATAATGCGAAAAAAATATTTTTCGCCAAAAAAAAAAATGGACTACCCCCTTTGCTTTTTTTTTGAAAAAAATTTACAGCTAAAGCCAGCACGTCTAGCTTTCCAACGCAAAAGAAATCAAGTTGATATCTAGAAAACTCAGCGAGTTATGACCAAAAAGGTAACCAATTCTACTTAAAAGTGGCCGGAAGGAGGCAGTAGTAGAACTGCTTACCTTTTTGGTCATAACTTGCTTACTTTTCTAGATATCGATTTGGTTTCTACTGCATTGGATAGAGAACCATACTGGCTTTAATTCGACTTTTGTTTTTTGCGAATAATGCGAAAAAAATATTTTTCGCCAAAAAAAAAAAATGGACTACCCCCTTTGCTTTTTTTTTGAAAAAAATTTACAGCTAAAGCCAGCACGTCTAGCTTTCCAACGCAAAAGAAATCAAGTTGATATCTAGAAAACTCAGCGAGTTATGACCAAAAAGGTAACCAATTCTACTTAAAAGTGGCCGGAAAGAGGCAGTAGTAGAACTGCTTACCTTTTTGGTCATAACTTGCTTACTTTTATAGATATCGATTTGGTTTCTACTGCATTGGATAGAGAACCATACTGGCTTTAATTCGACTTTTGTTTTTTGCGAATAATGCGAAAAAAATATTTTTCGCCAAAAAAAAACCATGGACTACCCCCTTTGCTTTTTTTTGAAAAAATTATAAAAAAATTTTCTTCCACTATCCACAAGAAAAAAAATATACAGCTAAAGCCAGCACGTCTAGCTTTCCAACGCAAAACAAATCAAGTTGATATCTAGAAAACTTAGCGAGTTATGACCAAAAAGGTAACCAATTCTACTAAAAAGTGGCCGGAAGGAGGCAGTAGTAGAACTGCTTACCTTTTTGGTCATAACTTGCTTACTTTTCTAGATATCGATTTGGTTTCTACTGCATTGGATAGAGAACCATACTGGCTTTAATTCGACTTTTGTTTTTTGCGAATAATGCGAACAAAATATTTTTCGCCAAAAAAAACCATGGACTACCCCCTTTGCTTTTTTTTGAAAAAATTATAAAAAAATTTTCTTCCACTATCCACAAGCAAAAAATATACAGCTAAAGCCAGCACGTCTAGCTTTCCAACGCAAAAGAAATCAAGTTGATATCTAGAAAACTCAGCGAGTTATGACCAAAAAGGTAACCAGTTCTACTAAAAAGTGGCCGGAAAGAGGCAGTAGTAGAACTGCTTACCTTTTTGGTCATAACTTGCTTACTTTTCTAGATATCGATTTGGTTTCTACTGCATTGGATAGAGAACCATACTGGCTTTAATTCGACTTTTGTTTTTTGCGAATAATGCGAAAAAAATATTTTTCGCCAAAAAAAAAATGGACTACCCCCTTTGCTTTTTTTTTGAAAAAAATTAACAGCTAAAGCCAGCACGTCTAGCTTTCCAACGCAAAAGAAATCAAGTTGATATCTAGAAAACTCAGCGAGTTATGACCAAAAAGGTAACCAATTCTACTTAAAAGTGGCCGGAAGGAGGCAGTAGTAGAACTGCTTACCTTTTTGGTCATAACTTGCTTACTTTTCTAGATATCGATTTGGTTTCTACTGCATTGGATAGAGAACCATACTGGCTTTAATTCGACTTTTGTTTTTTGCGAATAATGCGAAAAAAATATTTTTCGCCAAAAAAAAAAATGGACTACCCCCTTTGCTTTTTTTTTGAAAAAAATTTACAGCTAAAGCCAGCACGTCTAGCTTTCCAACGCAAAAGAAATCAAGTTGATATCTAGAAAACTCAGCGAGTTATGACCAAAAAGGTAACCAATTCTACTTAAAAGTGGCCGGAAGGAGGCAGTAGTAGAACTGCTTACCTTTTTGGTCATAACTTGCTTACTTTTCTAGATATCGATTTGGTTTCTACTGCATTGGATAGAGAACCATACTGGCTTTAATTCGACTTTTGTTTTTTGCGAATAATGCGAAAAAAATATTTTTCGCCAAAAAAAAAAAATGGACTACCCCCTTTGCTTTTTTTTTTGAAAAAAATTTACAGCTAAAGCCAGCACGTCTAGCTTTCCAACGCAAAAGAAATCAAGTTGATATCTAGAAAACTCAGCGAGTTATGACCAAAAAGGTAACCAGTTCTACTAAAAAGTGGCCGAAAGGAGGCAGTAGTAGAACTGCTTACCTTTTTGGTCATAACTTGCTTACTTTTCTAGATATCGATTTGGTTTCTACTGCATTGGATAGAGAACCATACTGGCTTTAATTCGACTTTTGTTTTTTGCGAATAATGCGAAAAAAATATTTTTCGCCAAAAAAAAAATGGACTACCCCCTTTGCTTTTTTTTTGAAAAAAATTTACAGCTAAAGCCAGCACGTCTAGCTTTCCAACGCAAAAGAAATCAAGTTGATATCTAGAAAACTCAGCGAGTTATGACCAAAAAGGTAACCAGTTCTACTAAAAAGTGGCCGGAAGGAGGCAGTAGTAGAACTGCTTACCTTTTTGGTCATAACTTGCTTACTTTTCTAGATATCGATTGGGTTTCTACTGCATTGGATAGAGAACCATACTGGCTTTAATTCGACTTTTGTTTTTTGCGAATAATGCGAAAAAAATATTTTTCGCCAAAAAAAACCATGGACTACCCCCTTTGCTTTTTTTTGAAAAAATTATAAAGAAATTTTCTTCCACTATCCACAAGAAAAAAATATACAGCTAAAGCCAGCACGTCTAGCTTTCCAACGCAAAAGAAATCAAGTTGATATCTAGAAAACTCAGCGAGTTATGACCAAAAAGGTAACCAGTTCTACTAAAAAGTGGCCGGAAAGAGGCAGTAGTAGAACTGCTTACCTTTTTGGTCATAACTTGCTTACTTTTCTAGATATCGATTTGGTTTCTACTGCATTGGATAGAGAACCATACTGGCTTTAATTCGATTTTTGTTTTTTGCGAATAATGCGAAAAAAATATTTTTCGCCAAAAAAAACCATGGACTACCCCCTTTGCTTTTTTTTGAAAAAATTATAAAAAAATTTTCTTCCACTATCCACAAGAAAAAAATATACAGCTAAAGCCAGCACGTCTAGCTTTCCAACGCAAAAGAAATCAAGTTGATATCTAGAAAACTCAGCGAGTTATGACCAAAAAGGTAACCAGTTCTACTAAAAAGTGGCCGGAAAGAGGCAGTAGTAGAACTGCTTACCTTTTTGGTCATAACTTGCTTATTTTTCTAGATATCGATTTGGTTTCTACTGCATTGGATAGAGAACCATACTGGCTTTAATTCGACTTTTGTTTTTTGCGAATAATGCGAAAAAAATATTTTTCGCCAAAAAAAACCATGGACTACCCCCTTTGCTTTTTTTTGAAAAAATTATAAAGAAATTTTTTTGCACTATCCACAAGAAAAATATATCCAGCTAAAGCCAGCACGTCTAGCTTTCCAACGCAAAAGAAACCAAGTTGATATCTAAAAAACTCAGCGAGTTATGACCAAAAAGGTAACCAGTTCTACTAAAAAGTGGCCGGAAAGAGGCAGTAGTAGAACTGCTTACCTTTTTGGTCATAACTTGCTTACTTTTCTAGATATCGATTTGGTTTCTACTGCATTGGATAGAGAACCATACTGGCTTTAATTCGGCTTTTGTTTTTTGCGAATAATGCAAAAAAAATATTTTTCGCAAAAAAAAACCATGGACTACCCCCTTTGCTTTTTTTTGAAAAAATTATAAAAAAATTTTCTTCCACTATTCACAAGAAAAAAATATTCAGCTAAAGCCAGCACGTCTAGCTTTCCAACGCAAAAGAAATCAAGTTGATATCTAGAAAACTCAGCGAGTTATGATCAAAAAGGTAACCAGTTCTACTAAAAAGTGGCCGGAAAGAGGCAGTAGTAGAACTGCTTACCTTTTTGGTCATAACTTGCTTACTTTTCTGGATATCGATTTGGTTTCTACTGCATTGGATAGAGAACCATACTGGCTTTAATTCGACTTTTGTTTTTTGCGAATAATGCGAAAAAAATATTTTTCGCCAAAAAAAACCATGGACTACCCCCTTTGCTTTTTTTTGAAAAAATTATAAAAAAAATTTCTTCCACTATCCACAAGAAAAAAATATTCAGCTAAAGCCAGCACGTCGAGCTTTCCAACGCAAAAGAAATCAAGTTGATATCTAGAAAACTCAGCGAGTTATGATCAAAAAGGTAACCAGTTCTACTAAAAAGTGGCCGGAAAGAGGCAGTAGTAGAACTGCTTACCTTTTTGGTCATAACTTGCTTACTTTTCTGGATATCGATTTGGTTTCTACTGCATTGGATAGAGAACCATACTGGCTTTAATTCGACTTTTGTTTTTTGCGAATAATGCGAAAAAAATATTTTTCGCCAAAAAAAACCATGGACTACCCCCTTTGCTTTTTTTTGAAAAAATTATAAAAAAAATTTCTTCTACTATCCACAAGAAAAAAATATTCAGCTAAAGCCAGCACGTCGAGCTTTCCAACGCAAAAGAAATCAAGTTGATATCTAGAAAACTCAGCGAGTTATGACCAAAAAGGTAACCAGTTCTACTAAAAAGTGGCCGGAAAGAGGCAGTAGTAGAACTGCTTACCTTTTTGGTCATAACTTGCTTACTTTTCTGGATATCGATTTGGTTTCTACTGCATTGGATAGAGAACCATACTGGCTTTAATTCGACTTTTGTTTTTTGCGAATAATGCAAAAAAAATATTTTTCGCCAAAAAAAACCATGGACTACCCCCTTTGCTTTTTTTTGAAAAAATTATAAAGAAATTTTCTTCCACTATCCACAAAAAAAAAATATACAGCTAAAGCCAGCACGTCTAGCTTTCCAACGCAAAACAAATCAAGTTGATATCTAGAAAACTCAGCGAGTTATGACCAAAAAGGTAACCAGTTCTACTAAAAAGTGGCCGGAAAGAGGCAGTAGTAGAACTGCTTACCTTTTTGGTCATAACTTGCTTACTTTTCTAGATATCGATTTGGTTTCTACTGCATTGGATAGAGAACCATACTGGCTTTAATTCGGCTTTTGTTTTTTGCGAATAATGCAAAAAAAATATTTTTCGCAAAAAAAAACAATGGACTACCCCCTTTGCTTTTTTTTGAAAAAATTATAAAAAAATTTTCTTCCACTATACACAAGAAAAAAATATACAGCTAAAGCCAGCACGTCTAGCTTTCCAACGCAAAAGAAATCAAGTTGATATCTAGAAAACTCAGCGAGTTATGACCAAAAAGGTAACCAGTTCTACTAAAAAGTGGCCGGAAAGAGGCAGTAGTAGAACTGCTTACCTTTTTGGTCATAACTTGCTTATTTTTCTAGATATCGATTTGGTTTCTACTGCATTGGATAGAGAACCATACTGGCTTTAATTCGACTTTTGTTTTTTGCGAATAATGCGAAAAAAACTTTCTAATTTAAGCCAATGCTGCTTTCTATAACACGCTTAAGTGGTTTGTCAAAGGCGTTCTTTTCCATGGATGGAAAATTATTTTTTTTGTAAGAAACCATTTGAAATTATTCTTGCTTTAATAACATTTCAATTTCTAAAGCATTAATAAAAAACTATAATAGTTACTGGTGATGTTACACATTTTTATAGGAAACTAGCTGACCCGGCGACCGTTTTTTTGCCATATGAATTATTTCTAGAGTATGAAAATATATCTTTTTTATTTCATCAAAATCGGTTAAGTTGAAAAATGTTTAAACAATTTTTGTGGTCAACCAATCCTTCCCCCTCATTTAGGAGAATATAGAAATTTGTTATAAACGTATTCTCATACCTACTAAATGTACATATAAAATTTCATTAAAATCGGTTAAGTCTGAAAAAAATTTTTTGAGGTGAACATAAAAACCTTGGTATTGACGTCGCCTTTCATATGAAGTTTGCAGAAACAAAATCGGTTCACGCATTCCAGAGAACATCAATTACTAACACAATGCAACTTATTTATATATATATAGATGTTTCACTAGACCAATAGCTTCCGACACTGGTTTCGTGAAAATATTTTTTTAATTTTATTTATTTCTTACAAATAATTAACGGGTATTAAACTTTTAGTTTTTTTTTTAATTGAAAAATATCATTTATTTAGTTATAAAAATACTCACGTTGTTAACTTTTTCCTGAAGTCTTAGTAGAGCTGCCTCAAGTTCTATAATCCGACTTTCAAGTTTATCCTGCTTAATCGTGGGTTTTTTTATTTAAAATGATTTTGTTGGACACAAAGAAAATGAAAAGAAAAATAAAAATTTTTTTTTTGTTTTGGTTGAAAATCAAAGTTTACTTTCAACTTTTAAGGAATTATTATTGACCAACAACACAGAAAACAAAAACACAAAAGCGGAAATAATTTAATGTAAAGCGTGTGTGAGTTAAATAAGGCGTACAAGTGGAGTGAGTATTTTGGCTAAAGGATTATGAGTTGACGGTTGATGAGGTGCAGTTTGTCTTCGATAAAATTAAATTACAAACTTTCTGAAATAAATATTATTAAGAGAATATGTGTGTGTGTGTGTGTGAGTGTATATCCAAAAAAAATTTATTTAGAACCCAAAAAATAAAATGTGTTTGAATAAGCAAATTATAAAATTTACAAAATAAGAAAGCGAAATGTGTGTAAGTAAATGAAATTTCAAGAACCGAATTCACGATCAGCAGTAAACAGGTGGCTGTGGTTTTAACTAACTACAGCCGTTAGTTACTTAGCTAATGATAGTGAATGCAGGCCTAGATAAAACTTAAATTAAAGCAACAAAATACCCAACCAACTAATTAAATGTCACTACCGGAGGCAAAATAAGTTTATTTTTATTTAAATTTTTTATATAAAAATTCTATAAAAAAATAAACCTGAAAATAAAACTCAAGTTCAGCACAAAAAAAGCAAAGTCTATATCTAATTTGTTTTTCTTTTTTTTTGTTTTGTTCGCCCGACCCAACTTATCTTTTGTACAGCAGAACACCCAGGGTATTTTGGTAGCAGCTAAATATTCTCTTATTTTCTACTACACGTTGTGACAGAAATATATTCTCTACACAAGTCGATTAAGTAATGGCCGTCTGTAACTCTGCCTGTTGAGGGCACATTTTACAGGGCTGAAGGCACAGAAAAAAAACTCTGCTCCTATTAAATATTAAAAATTTTTTTGATTTAATTTATTATTTCCTTAATTTAATTAAATCTTTCATAGATTTAATAAAATAATTACTTGCTTTAACTAGACAATGAATTGATTTATTTAAAAATTGATTGATTGATTTAAATTAATTAATTGACTAATTAAATATTTATTAATTTGATTAGAATATTAATCGATATAATCAATTACTTAATTGATTTAATTAAATATTTAATTAATTTAATTGAATAACTTACTGATATAATTCAATAATTAATTGATTTTAGAAAATATTTAATTGTTTTAATTTAATTAAAGAAATATTTTCTTGATTTAATTAATTACTTAATTAAATTAATTAATTAATTGATTTAATTGACTCTTTAATAATTACACAAGGTAACAAATGTCCTCTTTATTAAATTTTTCACTGGGTCCAAATCACCGCATTCTATACCGAGCAACTTGTATCGAATTTTTAAAAGTTTTTCATAAAAAAAACACTAAAATTCGATTTGACTTCTAGTTTTTTCCAGCAGCTCTTGTTTTTGAGATTTTTCGCCGGCACCTTAAGTACCAGGATTCAAGTGGTGCCTTTTTATATTAAATTTTATTTAATAGTAAATTTATAAAATGTTTAAACAAGAAAGACGTTGTTTCAATGATTCAAATAACTTTTCTGTTATTGTGGCGAATATTTATTTTACTTTTCTCTCTCTCTCTCTCTCTCTCTTTCAGACACTGAATAACTAACAAAATTAGTTTTGTAAAATGAATTAATTCTGTAAAGCTAACAAAATGTTAAAATTTTTCATGCGAATACTTAAAATGGCTACACAAAATTAACATTTTGAAAAATTATTTGTTTGAGGCCAAAGAAGCAATTCAAAAAAAGAATAAAATTAAAAAAATTTGCAAAAAGAAACGACGTTAGAAATTTTAGAACTGCATTACTCACATTCCCCAACATTACAGGAATCAAGTAATAGGTTGTGAAAGTATTAAATTCTTAAGATCACTACACAAAATTGCGAAAAAATTTTGCATAGTGCAAAATATATGAGTATGGGGGCCAACAGAGGGCGTTTGAGATTCGTGGTTTTTTAAATTTTAATTTAATTTTGTATTTCTATACATTAGCTCTATTCACAATTTTGTGCATTTAAGATTTGCAAATTTGTGTAATTGTAAATATTTCCCATCAATTGTGAACGGCTTTTTTGAGGTTTAGTTTGAAATAAAGGGTGTTTTTTATAGACGTATAGAACTTTAAATTGCAATAAAACAACGATGAATTATTCGATTGACATGAATTTTATTTATCCGAAAGATAATCTTGTGGCATTACATTTTAAATATGATTTCTGGCATATGACCGCCACGGCTGGCTCGGATGTAGTCCAATCTGGACGTCCAATTTTCGATGACTTTTTCCAACACTTGTGGCCGTATATCGGCAATAACACGGCGAATGTTGTCTTCCAATAGGTCAAGCATAGACCAATGACTTTACATATCCCCACAGAAATTAGTCTAGCGGTGTTAAATCACAAGATCGTTGTTTTATTGCAATTTAAAGTTCTATACGTCTATAAAAAACACCCTATATATACAAAAAATAAGAACTAATTAGCATAAAAATAAAAAAGAAATGCGTAAATTGTTTACGAAAATATAGAAGTTTAATTCTATATAAAAAACAAAAATATTAAAATAAAAAAAAATAATAATTTGGTCCACTGTTATGTTTACATTACTCTTTGCAGTTTTTCAACTGTAAATTATTACCCAATAGGAACATAGTTTGCGTGAAGTCAGTTATGCTACATGCGCAGAAAATTTTAATTTTGTGTTGTGATGGCGAAATCTTGTATTTGATCATTCTTGAATGTAACAGTGTTCTCTCTTACTGACGTAAGTGTGTTTAGAAGAGTATTTTACTGATTACAGTAAAAGTTACCAAGTGATGAGCGAAATATATGTGCACAGCTGACAGCTTAGTAATTTTCAGATCATTTTTAATGCTTAGTAACATTTTCTACCCCCGAAATTTTCTGTTGTTCTGTTTTTCATTGCAATTAATCTGTATATAATACATGTGAAGGAATTTTTGGTAAAATAGAGGATAGAAAAAAATATAAATAACTGATTGTTCTCAATAGAGATAAAAATAATTAAAAACACTTAAACAGGTTGGTGTTTTCTTTGAAAAAATTGATATTGAAACAAAATTAATAAAATGAAAAAAAAAAACACGACTCCCAAACTCCCCTCTGTTGGCCTTCATACTCATATATCCCCCAAAATTTTCTGCATTATGTTTTTTGCCATTTTGTATAGTGTACTTAAGAATTTTGCACTATGTTAAATTTTTACACCCTACAACTCTATTCTGAATATGCTGTTTCTGTTTTTGTTTACTTTACTTTATCACTGAAAATAATTTGCTTAAAAGCTTCACAGTAAATTAATGTTTATTGTCAAATCACCTCCATTTGAAAATGTTTTTTTTACAGTTTTCTTAACAATTGACATTTTTCCAGCTTGATTAACCAAACAAATTACAGCAACAACAAACAAAATTAAGAGAAAAAACTCTCCAGAAATTTATGTGTTTTAAGTTGCTCCTCTACTTCTCTACTTGTCATTTATTGTTTTTTTTTTCTTTAGCTTTTAAGTATTTCAGCATCTTGTAAATTAAAGTCGGTTTTGAAATAGGTTTTTCTTGTGTTGCGTTATATTTGTTGGCTTTTGTTTTTGAGGAAAAAAAAAATATTAAGACGAAAACACGGAGTCGTGCCACATCCATTTAAAAAAAAATGTGTTTTGTGTTTTGTTTGGCAGAGGTTAGAATGCATCACACATTAAGAACGTTTTAGATATTTAAAGGAAAAAGAAACATTTCAGTAGAAGCGTCTCTATAAAAATCTACAGAAAACGTGGAAAAATTTAGTGGCAGCAAATTATTTACTTTAAGACTTTTTGGCTTTCTTGTGGAAGAGAGATAAGCTATTTATGCTTATTCCTTTTCACAAAATTAGACAATAATTGGACAGAAAGAGAACAACAAGCTCGAGGTGCTTCATTAAATCTGTTACGATTTCTCGGCTTCCAAGATAAGCAATTGAACGATAAACTCAAAGAAAATGGTGTAACAGATATAGTAATCCTACTTTATGGCAGTAATGTAACTTGTAGTGCGATTCAGTGAATTTTTGCGATTCGAAAATTCGGAATGTGTAGCGAAATGCGATTCTCTAACTTATTTATATCGATGGTACACAGCTCTGTTTAATCTATTTAATTAAATTATTTTTATATTTTTTTTTATTAGGACCAGCACTCAGAGGATGACCTTTACTCATGCGATGCATTGTATTGGAACTAGAAAAATAGGTTGTGGGAAGGAGGAAATAGGGAGTAGTATCTGTGAACGTTCGATTTGAACCCTCCTACATTGAAAGTGGCAGGGAAAACGTATTCAGGGAGATTATTCTACAGGCGAACGGCACGGCTGAAGAAAGAATTCTGTCGTTAATGTGTTGTGCGATTCATTGGCCATTCCACCACAAATAGATGAGCTCTCCTCGAAAAACGCGTATGGCGTATGAAGGTACGGTTTTCGGGAACAAGTTCTCTAATTTCGATGGAACACATTCCATTGTAGTAGCGATAGAATAATGAAACACACCCCACGTTACGACGATGCTCCAGTGAATACGATATGACAACACTGAGCACAAAATCACAAAAAAAAAAAAATTTAAAAATTAATTTGTGCTGTGGACGTAATTTTTTATGTAAATTAACTTGTTTTTATTAATTTTGGAATGGCGTGATCCTATAAGACTATTATAGTACCGTTGGTCACTTATGCCTCTTTAAGATGGTGGTCAAAGGTAGAATAAAAACAGGGTCAGATAATTCTCAACAAGATGCATCGAATAACCTGTTTCAGTGTAATGGAGGTGATCACTGGGCTCATTTCCCTGCCTATAGTAGTAAAGAAGCAGCAGTTAGTTCAGCTTCAAGGTTACCTTAAAGAGGGTGATCTTAGTGATCATGTGAAAATTCTAGAATCTATCTGTAACTCTCCATGCCTTGCCGTCTTTTACTGGAGGATAAAACACTCACATTCTCCAAGCGTTTCGAAGTGGTCATCAATAAACGCTCAACCTGGAGGAATGATGAAATATTATTGGTCCGGAATAGGCAATTGTGGGTCCAAAAGGAAACATGGCATTGCTGTCGCGAGAATCGCAGGACCATGCGTCTTTAAGACAGTTAAAATGGGAAAAACAGCTTCCTTTTTTAGGCGGAGCTCCACGCTTTAGAACTATGTGCTAGGGAATGTACTTGTAGTACCGGAACATACATTTTCTCAGACAGTCAAGCAGCTCTATGTGCATAGGCAAGCTATTCCCGTCAATCAAGATTGGTTTAGGGGTTACTAAGAACTTCTTAATGCTTTGACAGAGAAGAACACGGTTACCTTATTATGGATACCGGAGCACGAAGGCATGTGGGCAATGAAATGGCGAACTATCTGGCTAAAAAAGGCCGCAGAGTCCTTCTGCGTGGTGACGAATAATTTCACTCCTGCTCTACTACACAAGGAGTAGAAACAAAGTCTACAAGACAACTGGAGAGTCAAAGTAGGCATGCGGCAGTCAAGAGACTCATTAAATGACAAAACTCTACGCTAAGCTGCTAACAGGCCACATGATGAATGGAGGGGAAACGTCGTAATATGTTCTGTGCGAGTGCCCAGCGGTGGCAAAATGCAGAATAAGCAGCAGGACATTGGTTGCAGGAGACCTAGACTTAATTAATACTATAGAAATTATGAGATTCTGGGATTGATTTTTGTAATAATTTATAATATGTAATTCATTAATTGTTTGTCTCGTTTCTTCTCAAGTTAAATGCTAAATACTCGAAAACCATTTAAACACAAAATACACCTAAAGATGAAGTAAGCAAAAAATTAAATAATCGTCGCAATTAACGACTTCAATTTAATATCGATATAACTGGGGATAAGTTACGGCATTCGATGTTGATTGAAAATGCCGTTCAATATCAAATGCCGTAATTTGGTCCTGTGTGGTTGGTTTACGTAGAGGCCTGACGGCCTTCAGTTAGAATCTAGATATTTCGTTTTGAACCACCTACTCGTTAAGACTATGCTGTAATAAAGTGATCTATATTCATGCTGTAACAGTAAGATATCTGAGAAGGTTCGATGTGATACATCGTAAAAATAGCAGTGCTGAACGCTACAAAGTAGGAAATATTCTGAAGGGCTGCTTAGGTTCTACCAAATGTAAGACAAATTCTCACACTGCTTAAGCATTCCAGACTTAAAATTGTGTAGGATAAAATTCCTGGTAAATTGTCTATTCCTTTTCAGAAATTTTAAGGAATTAAAGGGTGTTTTTTATAGACGTATATAACCTTAAATTGCAATAAAACAACGATGAATTATTCGATTGACATGAATTTTATTTATCCGAAAGATAATCTTGTGGCATTACATTTAAAATATGATTTCTGGCATATGACCGCCACGGCTGGCTCGGGTGTAGTCCAATCTGGACGTCCAATTTTCGATGACTTTTTCCAACATTTGTGGCCATATATCGGCAATAACACGGCGAATGTTGTCTTCCAAATGGTCAAGCGTTTGTGGCTTATTCGCATAGACCAATGACTTTACATAGCCCCACAGAAAGTAGTCTAGCGGTGTTAAATCACAAGATCTTGGAGGCCAATTCACAGGTCCAAAACGTGAAATTAGACGGTCACCAAACGTATCTTTCAATAAATCGATTGTGGCACGAGCTGTGTGACATGTTGCGCCGTCTTGTTGGAACCACAGCTCCTGGACATCATGGTTGTTCAATTCAGGAATGAAAAAGTTAGTAATCATGGCTCTATACCGATCACCATTGACTGTAACGTTCTGGCCATCATCGTTTTTGAAGAAGTACGGACCAATGAATCCACCAGCCCATAAAGCGCACCAAACAGTCAGTTTTTCTGGATGTAACGGTGTTTCGACATACACTTGAGGATTAGCTTCACTCCAAATGCGGCAGTTTTGTTTGTTGACGTAGCCATTCAACCAGAAGTGCGCTTCATGGCTAAAAACAATTCGCTTATGAAAATCGGGAACAACGGCAATCTCGTTTTGGGCCCATTTGCAAGCGTTGTTCAGGCGTGAGTCTATTTATGATGAATTGCCAAACCAAACTGAGAATAAATCACTTGACAGCTGTTAAATCGGTCGCCATCTTGAACAGTAATGCCAACTTAAAGTTCTATACGTCTATAAAAAACACCCTTTATAAAGTTTTTTTGCGGATTTTTTTTATTCATTTAATAAAAAAAGAGACTAAAATTTCAAACATTTCATTCGTTTTAGTAAAGCGATTATTTGGTTTTTGGTGTAGTGGCATGGCTACGTGATGAGAAATTCGTTAAGACACGTTCCCATTAAGAAACTTGGTTACCAGCAGCAGCAAGTGTTTTAGCGTTTAGCTTAAGATACACTTGCGCTTAAAAGAAATTGAATTTAAGAAAGAAAAACGAGAAATATAAAAACAAGAAACAAGAAAAAACTCTTTAAATCACGCATGAGTAGATTTATGGCTAAAATTAAAAAAAAAAACCTTAAGTTCTTACGTTACAGCGGGCTTAGTTTAGTGGTACGAGTCTGATACGATATATCACTGTAATGCTGGTTTTGTATTCATATCTGTTTGTCTGTCTGTCTGTTTGCCTGAGTATGTGTCTGTAATAATGCATTTGTAATATCCTGTTAAAGTAATAAGAAATAAAAAAAAAGAAAAACTGTTTACAAATGCAAACGAAATTACAAAAAGCTTTTTTTTTTAGTTTTTTGTTTTTATGTTTGAATAGATTCTATTGTCTGTGTTGCAGTTGTCTTTTTGTTTTGCTTATTTTCTTTAGTTTTTGTTATTGTTTTTTGTTTTGCTTCTTTTGATTTTTTTAAAAATTATAATGACACTCAGTTTTGCTGTTATTTTTTACTTTGCTTCTACATTTTAGTTTGTATCTACAATTTTACTCAAGAGTATTTATGCTACAGGTTTCATTTGATTGTCTTTAATAAAAAAAAATAAAAAACCAAAAAAAAAAAACAGAATTTTAAATGTATTCAATTTGCTAGAGGGGAGAATTAAAAATTAATAATTAGACCACTTGCAAATTAAATATTGAAAAAAAGGCAAATAGAAGGAGGTTTCAATAGACTGCAAAAATAAAAAAATAAAAGAAATTTTAATTTATTTAAGACAGGGACCAAATTATGGTATTCCACATCGAACCAAGGTCCCAAGTTAAATAAAATTGAAATTTCGTAAGCTTATTTTTTGAATATTTTCATAATCACATTTTACACCACGCAAGTTTTGTTGCTAAAATTCTGACTTAATGTGAGACAACAGAAAGAAGCTCGTAGATTGGAATCCACAAGAGAAAAAAAAAAGACCTGAATAAGCATTAAAAAAATAAAATAAAGTCAACTGCAACGAATAATAATTTTTCTACACTAAGAGAATTTTGACAAGTATCCTCTCAATTTCGTAATTAATCCAACGAACAATTCATTATTTGGTCAAACAATTATTTCATGAAGTAGTCATCCATTTAATGAAATATTTCATGTGAACTAATGAAGACACTTATTTCATTAGTCTAATGAAACGTGTAATTGAATCAATAACAAAATTCAAAGGATAAAAGAACTAAATTTGCTTCAGTATACAGCATGACGAATTTGGTTGGTTTACGGCTCAAAGTTCCTTTAATATGAAAAATTAGTTGACAAAGATTTTTTGTGCGTTGCTGGGTAAGTTGACTAGCCTGTTTCTTTATGGCATCTTTAGATATGAAACACAAGCCCCACTGAGAAAACAACTTCGGACTAAATTTGTTTTCAATCAAAAATTCACTTGTGGGAGTCGAATTTTGTAATGATGACAATAGAAAATCGGTGTAACAGCTCGAAGAGAACCTAATTTTGGACTGCAGTATCGAATTCTGGTTGCTACAGCTAAAATATTTGATTACCACAGCTGAATTTTTGATAGGAAATAAATTTAGCTCTCACAACCGAAGTTGATTTCTCAGTGCAGAAAAGTTTGTTTAACGACAATTATTTAAAAAAAAATCTATTGCTAAAGCCAAGTCTCAAACAAGATTTGATGAGTTAAAAAGGATTCAGTTTGCATATTCATCTATCTATAGCCAAAAAAATAAACTCAAGAACCCACGAGCCTCTGTGATTGAGCAAAAATGCAAACCCTGAATCGCTGAAAATTAAATTGAAGGCTTGACAAAAACAATTTGTTTTAAAACCGCTAGTAGGACGTCTAATAAAGATTACTGTAAAGACACTATCGTATTTCGAACGAAATTGAAAAATGTTGACTAAATTTTTCTCTTTCTTCTTAATAAATATTTTTTTTTTAATTTCGAATACATTTCAGGAGTTGCTGAACTTTTCAAAGTTTTCGGAATAATTTTTTTTTTTTTTAATTAAAACAAAATTGGCTTTATTTATTGCACAGCCTTTTTAGTTTTAGCCTAAATGAGTGATAACTTGAAAGTAGGGGAAGGTGGTGGCTAATAATATCTTTTCTAATTCAACTAAATAAAGAATTAAATAAATTTCTGGGATTATGTAGGATTTACCTCAGGTTGTTACACGGTCAAAAAAGTTCAATAAAACAGGATGTCTTATGACTTTCGTTTTTATTTTGCGCTCTATTCCAACTTCTTCAGGAACTTTTCGATTTTATTTTAATCTAAAATAATTTTTAATGCTGAAATCCGCTTCAGTACTAAAAATAAAAATTATGCAAGACAGCGATTTAGCTTCAGTCATTTCTGAATTAAAGCAAATTTTTTTGCTTTAAAGCTTAAGTATCTTCCTTTAATTCACTGGAAAACATTTTTTTAGAGGAGCCTGGGGGGAGAAATGAAAATGTTGTATAGAAATGAAAATAAAATCTAAAAAACAAAAGAAAAAGGAAAAGCAACGTAAGCAAGTACGTGCAATGCCCAAACATGTCGTCTCACTTAATAATAATGGAATCGTGTTGTTACTGTTCGTCTGTCTGGCTGATCGTCATTGTTGTTGCAGCAACTGCAACAAGAGCAGCAGAAGTAAAGTTCTATTGCCGCTTGGGTTGACTATTGTTTGCTGTTGCTGTTGACTGTAGAAATTGTCAACGTTCTTCTATTTTTTTTTTTGCCAGTTCCAGTAAAAAGTAAAGAAACAATAAAAAAAATAGCAACAATAGTTAATGATAAATGTTGCCTTGCAACATGTGTCTGCATATGTTTTATGCGTGTGTGTGTGTTTCTGTATCGTTGTAAGTGTGCAATAAATTGTTGTAAACTTCATCTGTTAGTTGGTTTCTTTTATTGCTAAATGTGTGTTTGTGAGTGTGTGATTCAGTTTATTTGTTCTTTCGTTTTGTTTGTCTGACTGTTTTCATGGCACTGGCACCCAGAAAACTGCAATCACGTTCTCTGTTTTTAGTTTTCCAGTTTGTTTATTTGTTTGATTTTTATTTTTTTATTTCATGTTTTTGTTTGCCTTTTTCTGTTTCTTTTGTGAGAATAAAAATGCGTAGTTTGACTGTGACTATTTGCTGCTTAAAGCCGCCAACATATCCCACACACACACTCAAACACAAAATGTTTCATAAATTTCAGTAGCAGTTTGCAACAAGCAGGCAACAGCAACAACAACGTTTCTGTTTAAACAGCAGCCAGAGCTTAAAATGCAAAAGTTCAATGAACGTTAAAGAAATTTATAGTGTTTGCTTGTCGTTTGTACATTTTTATTTGTTGTTCATTTTGTTCATATTGTTGTTGTTGTTCTTTTTCCCCTTTTTTTCTTGTAATTTTAATTGCTATTAGTTAAAATTTATAGAAGTTAGTGCGGCGGCTTTTTGTTTGCTGAGACGATTGTCAAGACAAAAACCACAGAATCAAAACAATCACACAAAAACTAAAAGTATTCGTTTCTAAAGTAAACAAAAAAATTAATAAAATTCCTGAACACAAAAAAAAAATAATAATAAGAGAACAATGACACAACATTTTGCTTCAGGGTAGTTTTTTGTTTTTTGAAAAAAAAAAAAAACATTTAAAATGTTAAATGCTTAAGCCTTTACCAGGAAGTTTTCTTTTCTCCAAATAAATAAATAGGCAAAATTTCCTGACGATCACATCGAACATCAGTACCTACAAGACATTAGAGAAGAATTAAAATTTTATTTTCGAGGCTTATTTTATGCCTAAATTTATAGAAAACTGAAGAGCGAAAGGAAAATGTTTTAATGGAAATATTAAGCAAAAAGCAAAATTCCCTGATTCAAAGAGTTCAAAGAATATTTTATGCCCCACAATATAGATTAAAAAGAAGTGGGAAAATATTAAGTCTCAAAATCTGAATGAAACTTCCTGAATAAGTTTCAAGAAAAAACCTTTCCTTCTAACGAATTTTAAGCCTCAAAAATAGGATCGAATGCTCACATGACCAAAAATAAACGAAGGTGAACTAAATTTAAGAAAAACAAAATTGTATGGCGAGAAAATATTTTTTAATGCATAAAAAAATTATTTCGATGAAATTTTATGTGAAAGGTGGGCTAAAAGAAATCGCCCTATTGGAAGATGCTCTTATTTTTGCAAATGGCGGCGAATATCAAATCTGTTTTGACATTTTTGAACTAGACAGATATAGAATACAAATGAACAAGCCATGGAGTGATACACTCTCCAAGAACGCGGAATAATCCAAGTGGACGATTTTTCGACCAAATTAATATTAAGTGACGAGACTCATTTCCACCTCAGTGGGAACGTGAAAAAGCAAAACTATGGCTTCTGGGGCAAATAAAATCTACGATAGATGCACGAGGAGCCATTACACCAGCTCAAAGTGACTGCATGGTGAGCTGTTCACGCTGGAGGAGTCCTCGGGCTGGTCAAACGATAACAGTGGACGGTGCGCGCTATAGGGTCATGTTAACCAAGTTTTTTCTGCGTCAATTGAACGAATTAGGACTGGAAGACATGTGGTTCCAACAGGACGAAACAACGGCACACATTTCATTTTCATTTAGAAAAAAAATGAGAGCGGATGACTTCTTTTTGCCCACCTTAAAGCTGCAATACTTTATTTTCGTGTTTAGCAGATCTTCTCAGCTCTTTCAATTGAGAATGCACATGGTACCCACTACCTTTTGTTATCTATTTAATTAATTAGTGGACTCTATAAGTAGTCGTCAACGTGCAAGCACTGCCTTGCTTAGCAGTTAAATTTAGAAGTCTAAGACGTGATGCTGGTAGCCAGCAATCTACCAAAATTTTAGTGGGACAGCTGAACTTAAAATAAAAATAAAGGAAAGAGTGACAGGCTATGCTGATCAGCCTCATTTTCATTTAGAAAAAAAATTGAGAGCCAAACAACATCGGATGACTTCTTTTTGCCCACCTTGTACAAATAAAAATTAAAAAAACTTGTAAAACCTAAAAAACTGAGTAAAAGTCCTTGACGATTACATTTTAAAGTAAGTAAATTGGCAACAAAAAGAGTGTAGTAGGGGGAGGGGGAAGGGGTCTGTGGTTTCATAATGTAACTCTATTAACTTAAATTAATTTACACTAGAGAAAATACTGAAGAAAGAAGTAATTTTAAAGTCTTAAACTTAAATACCAAACCAAGCCAAAACCAGCAAAACCAATCAGATAAATATTAAAGGGATCCTTTAAAAAAATTATATACAAATACAAAATCTAACAGGATCTAGTTAAAAAGATCTCTAAGTACTTAAACGAAAAAATAATACAAGGTTGGTTGGTTGTGGAAGCTGTAACCAGGACAAATTTAAATACCAATTTCACCATTTTGATTTATTAAATATTAAAAATAATTAAAAACAAAGTACACACCTTGTCTTTGGGCGATTCTGAGCCGTTGCATTTGCTTTGATTGCAAAATATTGGTGGCGTTGATGGGGTGGTGGTAGTTAGTGGTGGCGACGACGGCACCAAAGTTGATGGCGTCGTCGTTATTGGTGACGGCGGTTGATGTACTAATTGTACTTTTCCTTGATAAATTTTTATATAATTGGTGGGTGGCACGAAAGCTGTTGCATGCAAATCATCTTTATCATCATCCTCACATTCTTTAATATCAAGTTGCCTGCAAAGGAAAATTAAAAAAAAAATAATAAAAATTTTCTTCATAAAATTTTAATTTTGAAATCAATAAATTGAGCGAGCCAACATGTACATTTTTTTTCGTTTTCGGGTTTCTAAATTTCATTTATTTTTAATTCGATACTTTAAAATTCAATGCATTTAGATTAAAATGTCAATTGAAATAAAAATTTATCTTTAATTTTGCTTGTGAGTGAGACCTACTTGTTTGAAAACAAAAATTTGCAACTTTATTTTTGATTGTTTGTTTGTTTGCTTAATGTTTTCGTAGACGCAAAGGAAAAATAAATAAAATAAGCTACAGTGTGGCGGAAATGACATAAAGCAGAGCAAAATTTATATTACAAATAATTTTCAATTTAAGCAGAAGACCTTAATGAGAGTCTCTAAATGTATTATCCAGCTCCTGCTTCTGATCGAGGGTTGGTCTGGTTTTGCTATAAACTTTTCGCTGTATTAGCGGTACATAAAATGGCAAGCTATGCTACTAAATAAGGGCGTGGATACCCGCTCGGATGATGATTAAAGTCTAGTACTAATTCGAATTTGCAAAAATTGTTGTGCAACTCAACTTGTTTCACTTGAATATTTTGACAATTTTACAAGTGCTGACAACATCACGATGCTTTCATGGCATTGCGACTGCAATGCAACTCATGTGTTTTGTCTTAAAAAATTTTTTTTTGCTTTTCCTACAGTTCCTCTTTGTCAAGAAATTTCATTTTTTCTTTATCACTTTTTACTAACGGGTGGCGCAAAAGTAATCAGGTGGCGCAAAAGTAATCCTCCTATCAGAAAATGCTATAAATTTTGCGATTGGCCCCTAATGTCAACATTGTTTATTGACGTGTATTTCGCATGTGTTTACTACACAAATGTCAAAACAGAACTGACATTAGGGGCCAATCGCAAAATTTATAGCATTTTCTGATAGGAGGATTACTTCTGCGCCACCTGATTACTTTTGCGCCACCCGTTACATTAAAATTATTTTTAACTTAACAAAATGAATTAGCCAGCAGCAATTTTCATTTGGCAGAAACATAATGAGGGATGTTTTGGGAAGAATGCACTTTTTAAATTTAGATTAGTTTTTTTATGCAAGTGGTAGAGGAAGAGCTTTGCATGCGTTCTAGAGTAAAGTGGAGTCAATGCCAATTTTTGGAAAAAAAAATCATCTTATCCGATGAAAGACATTTCCATCTGAATGGCTTAGAAAATCTGCATGCACTTCATGAGAAACAAATGCACTAACAACGAGCAACTGTCTGGGTGGTCTGTGAAAAAGTCGGAGCATGTCTTCTTTACAATCCAGTAAGAAACTCACAACCCTTTCAAAAATAAGTCTCTTTATTTTAAAAAGAAAAAAAGCCTTTACAACTTCAGCAAACATTTTTCGTTTAAAATTAAAGGGAAAAAGGAAAATATTTCAATGAACAATTAACAACTCAAAAGTTGATTAAAATCCCTGACGATCATGATATTTATAAGAGAAACATACCTAATCCTGAAATTCATTCACCAGCAGCCAGATTTTAACATTAAAATAGTTTGAAAATTTCAATTGAAGTTACATAAGCCACATTTCATCTGTGCTCTTACTCAGATCTGGGAATGAAATACATATGCTTCAGAAGACTTAAATGAATTTAACAACAATTACGAGTTTCATGAGAAGTCTAGGGACCCAGGACAGTCAATTGTTTCTTTGAATTTTGCTTTTCTTTTTTATAACTAAAATTCCTTTTTTCTTTTTTATTCTTTTTGAAAGAAATTCATCAGCTTTGGTCCCACTATTAGATACAGACTCTTTTTATGTGTGGAAAAATGCAAGCAAAATAAAAGAAAAATATTAAAATAGATTTTTATCAAGCATCATGTGTGAAACTGCAAAATATAATTCCACTAAATATTAAAAAGCACTCACTCGCACACACACGCTCACTTAGTTCACATACTGGCTGCTGCTGCTGCTGCACCTTTTTATACAAATAACTTTGGATCAAAAAAATTATTTTTTTTTTCTCTTCAACACAACATTTTTCCAGATGAACTGGTTGTTGTCGTTGTTGGTTTTCCTCAACTTATTCAATGAACAAAAGTGACATTTATATCACAAATATATTTCTGCTGGAAAACACATACACACACACACACACACCTGCAAGCATGCAACACCAAACACGATTTAAAAAAAAAGTATTAACACAGTTATGGAACACGATAAATTAACGCCTAAATACGTTTCCAAAGCGCTTTAATAACAACATTTTTTTTTGGTTTTTTGTTAAGTGATTTAAATATTTACAACTTTTGACATTTTCTGTATTTGTTGCATAGAAAAAGAGGAGGGCTGGAGAAGGTTTTTTTTTAAAAGTGGCAGCCTTTTAGTTGCTAACAATTTGGCCAGACTTTTGATAGTTTCCCAATCAACTTATTTATTAGTGCCGGCCTTAAATTTTTTTAAATATTTTTTTTTATCATAAAAAAAATCCACAAAACAAGACACAAAGTCTACAAAGACTTTGTACTGAGAAGTTGTCTAGTTGTTCGTCTGTTTGTCTGCTTAAATGACTCTACTTCTATAAATGTCTGTCTGTCTGTTTAAGTAAGTGTGTGTTGCGTGTAAATACAAATATTTTTTCAGTTAATTTCAACGTCCAAATGTCTAGAAAATTTTTGTTCAAAATGTTTGCAAAAACACAAGTACCAGCACGAGGTGGCTTAGCAAAATTTATTAATTTTTGCTTGCTTGGCGGGCATGGAAAATTTAATTTTCTTAATAAAATAAAATCATTTTTTTTTAAATGGCTAGTTTTTTCAAGTTTGAGTTCGGATTATAATTATTTATTTTTATATCAATATTTCTCTTCAACTGTGTGTAGCTTCTTCAGGCCACGACTGTACGAGTATTAATAAGATATTTTTTTTTTAATTTAAATTTTTACAGAACTAATGGAAAACTTCTTATGAGGCTTATCAGGATAGCTTGTCACACTTTCCTTTATTTTTATTTCGGCTGCCCTACTAAAATTTGGTTAGATTGCTGGCTACCAGCATCACGTTTTAGACTTCTAAAATTAACTGTCCAAAGCAACTGAGGTTTAGCAGGGCAGTGTTTTCAAGCTGACGACTATTTATAGAGTCCACTATTTAATTAAATAGATAAAAAAGGTAGGGGGTACCATGTGCATTCTCCATTGAAAGAGCTGAGAAGATCTGCTAAACACGAAAATAAAGTCTTGCAGCTTTAAGGTGGGCAAAAAGAAGTCATCCGCTCTCATTTTTTTTCTAAATGAAAATGAAATGTGTGCCGTTGTTTCGTCCTGTTGGAACCACATGTCTTCCAGTCCTAATTCGTTCAATTGCGGCAGAAAAAACTTGGTTAACTTGACCCTATAGCGCACACCGTCCATTGTTGTCGTTTGAACAGCCCGATGACTCCTCCAGCGTGAACAGCGGACCATGCAGTTACTTTGAGCGGGTGTAATGGCTCCTCGTGCATCACTCGTGGGTGCCCCAGAAGCGATAGTTTTGCTTGTTCATGTAACCCCTGAGGTGGAAAAGAGCCTCATCGCTCATTATGATTTTGGTCGAAAAATCGTCAACTTCGATTATTCCGCGTTCTTGGGGAGTGTATCGCTCCATGGCTTGTTCACTTGTATTCTACATCTGTCTAGTTCACAAATGTCAAAACAGATTTGACATTCGCCGCCATTTGCAAAAATAAGAGCATCTTCCAATAGGGTGGCTCTAGTTCACTTATTATTCTGTTGTCTTAGCGAGTTTAAAACGGAATCTTGCGATTCTACTTCTGAAGCAACTTTTTCTACAATTGCCAGCTACATAGAACTGAACGTAACAAACAAAGAAGCCTTTCGAAAACTGGAGCAGTTATTTTCACAGGAAACTCCAAGTGGAATTGCTAGCTGCAGAGAGCCGAAGATGAAGAAATAGTTCTGGACTAAAAAAGTCTAATCCAAAGATAGATGCTACGAAAAATTCTTTGGTGATGAATTATGTGGATATCCAGCAGTGCCTGCTAATAGTACAAGACTAAGCGATGAGACTGGCAGTTCGACATGAAATTGTGAAATTTCACAAGTATTTATACACGGCTTAGAGCCAAAGCAACTGAAAACTGTTTCCAGAGTATTTCAAATCAGCACTAATCTTCGAGCTATACCACTATTTCTTAAACTTAAGAGGTAGCATGACGTATGTGAGATTTACTGGATTTATTTAAAGTGGCTCTCTAGTTTCAAAGATTTCTTAGAAGTTGTGAGGGTATAAAGCTTTTTTTATAAAAAATTTTAGAAATACTTAATTAAAAAAAAAGTATTTAAACTAAAGCAAAGTAAATCGCGGTAATATGTTCTATAATTTTATAGCCTCATGAGAGCTCCAAAATAAAGGACCCTTACTTTGTTGAAATCGGTGCACAACTTTTGATTTTATTTGCAACTCGCATTTGACTCGCTACTTCGTTATCTAAGCACCATACTCTTGCTATTACAACTTCTTATTTCGTTATAAGCCATTTAATCTCCGTTCTAGGTTTTTTAATTCAAATAAAATCAAAAGGTATCATTAAAATTAATAAAAAGTACCATTTTGTTCTTGTCTTGATTTCGTTTTTTACTCAGCACCGTTTGAGTTTGATTAGATAGTTATAGATTCGTTAATGTTAAAAAATCAAAAAGTACCATTATTGTACAAGAATAAAAAGTACCGCTTTTAATTCTTTTTCACCTTGCAATGGACTGTTTGAGCCCAGACTCTTAGTTCTAGGTTGTCAATATTAAAAAATCAAAAAGTGCCATCTTGTCTTATTCATGATTTTACACCTTGCTTCAAATCATTTGAGCCCAATCTTGTACTTTTCGACTCGTTAATAATAATGAAATATCAAAAAAGTACCATAAAAACTAATAAAAAGCACCTTTTGAATTCTTAATAATTTTTTAATTTGCTAAGGACCGTTTGAGCCCGATTTCGTACTTCTAGATTTCTTTAAATTAAAAAATCTAAAAGTACCTTCAAATAAACATAAAGTACCATTTTGTCTTCTTTATGATTTTTGCTTTATTTAGGAGCATTGTAGGGTAGTTAGTATTAAAAATTCAAAAAGTACCATTTAAAAAAAAATTAAAAGTACCATTTTGTCCCATTTATGGTTTTTCATTTTTTTTTATAAAATAAAAGTTTTTCCTTACGAATATTGTAATTGCTATAGGACTAATCAATGATGAAAAAAAAGAGATGTTCCTTCTAGAAATGCCCTTTTCTTAATACTTGAAGGTAAAGTATCAAATGACCACATCAACGTGCGAAAGTAAGAGCTCGTTACGCCAAGAAAATTGTTTTTTAACTCGAACAAAAATAATTATTTTCTTTTTTAATTTATTAAGCATTTCTTCAGCTTTGCCATCGAATTGTAAGCAAAAGAAGAAAAAAAATTTAAGTTTTTTTTTTTTAATCATTTGGCAATAATTTTGGTTTCCTTTGGTTGATGTTGTTTAAATTTTGATAGCAAGTGGGCTGCGACAGCATATTTTCATACACACACACAAACATTTAGTTAAAAAAAAAAGAAATAAAATAAAAGCTTTAAAAAGAATTTTTACTGGTAAATAAGCAATAGCGAATCTAAATACCCTACAGTTTTGAAAAAAAAAAAAAATTAATAAAAAAGGATTTTTGAAATTATTAAAGGACGTACAAAAAAACTTCGATTTTTTTTTTATTATTTTTTAGCCTTAAAAGTTTTATTGGGTTAAACTCAAGTCGGAAGCAATTGGGTGAATATATGTGCGGATGGCAGCTCTTACTCTCATTTTTCACAAAATTTCTTACGAACGAAATCTAGGTTCTGAAGCCGGATTTCTTTTCTTTTTTGATAATTTTATTTAAGCTTTAAAGTAACAAAACAATTTTACCACTTTGACAAAGTCATTACCAAGTCTGCTTGAGCTGCTGGTAGGGAGTGTGTAAAAATTTGTTTTAAGTCGCCTATTTTTTTTCGTGCTCTCGCAATTTAAGTGTCAAAAACTTGTTTACTTTTTAACAAGGATTTATTAAAATTGTTTTCTTTTACAAACTTTTTGTTTGTAAAGCCATTCATTGATAGTTTAGACAACAACAACAGCAACAAAAACAAATAAACAATATTATTATTGTTGTTGCCGTTAGTCATATCAAATTTTATGTTTTAAGTAGTTTTTATGTTGTTTGTCTATTTTTTTTTTTTTTTTTTTTTGACAAAACTTTGTTGACAGTATCTGCAGATTTACAATGACAACTTAAAGGAAAAAGAAAAGTTGCTTTTTAAGTTTAACACACATTCAATCGCTTTCAAAGATTTTTTGTTTTGTTAAATTATGAATGAAATTTTTTGGTTTGTGTACCTTAAAGACTCATAGTTCAAACTAGTAAACGTGGTTTTTTTTTTAGGAAATTATGTTTTTTTTATTAACCGTGTCCTGGACATTCTCCCTTAGTTAATGAGTTCTCCCGACGTTCAGTCGATTTTTTCACGCTTGTTTGCTTATTTTTAAATAAGAATTAATTTTTAAATATTTTAGGGGCACTCACGACAATGCTTGCAAGGAGTGCAGACGATGCAAATGAGTACAAAATACTTCGGTTTAGTCAATACAACCACCAAATGAACTCATTTGCACTAAAAATACCTTGAGCAAACATCGCTGTGCATATTGGAAAAATGTTAGTAAACCGAAAACAACAAACACATGAACAATTGACAGATAAAGTTAGGTTAGGTTAGGTTAACAGGTCGCCCGAAAGAAATAAAAACAAGAGCTGGGCTCACTTGGGTCTTCTGACGTGGTCCCTTTGTGATACCTGTATAGAGGAAAATAAAGGAGAGGAGGGATAGTAATAGCAGAGTGAAGGGGAGGAAAGAAGATAGAGAGAGAAAGAAAGAAAGAAAGTGAGTGAGTCCGTCACACAAACCAACCACTGCTTCTAATGAAGCCATATAGCATGTCAACACTTGCATTCGACAGCGCAATGAGACCCTGCAGACGTCGCTCACCGAAGTGGATCATGCGCCGCTCTTCCAGGGCCGGACACTGGCAGAGAAGGTGCTCCACAGTTTCCTAATCCTCCTCGTCCTGACAACTTCTACAGTAGTCATTATAATGCCATCTCATTCTCCTAGCATGGTTGCCAAAATGCAGTGTTCCGTTACTACAGCCACCACATTTCTCAATCGGGCTCTTTGGAGCCCCAAAAAATTCCTACTGTGACTGCTATCCAGCCTAGGCCAGATCATCCTCGCCGTATTACACGTCCATTCGTCATTTCATCTGGACTGTGCCTTTCGCAAGAATATGGTATCGATCTCTTTTTTACAGACCGATAGAGGGATGCCACAGGGCCAGATGTTTTCCGGGGTTCTGTGATCTGGTAGCATAGGTTATGATGTTTTGCAAGCAAAAATTTTTGAAATATAAAAAGGACACTCACGACCTACTTTAATTTGCCCAGCATATTTGCAAAATGCAAAATTAATTTTTTCATGGTCGTTAGTTTGATTTTTTAACTGAAATTATTTCAATCAATATTTGACATTTCATTAAAAATCTTTTTGAATTTTCGAGAAGAATGAATGAAATTGAAAATATGAATATTTGGCTAACACAGTCGAATTTAACTTGGCTATTTTTATCATCTTCATCAACTAATGGGGAATCTTTTGTAAGTCCCCTAAGTTTACAGTTGTAGATTCAGATCTCGAAGGAAGCCAATTCAAAGAGAGCTCCCTTTTTTTCTTCTAGTTGTCTTGCCCTTCATAGCTCCAACGCCATAACTCAAATAATTTTGTTTTTTTTTTTAAGTTAACAAATGAACTTTTTTTCAATGTCTGACTGTATATTCTGCAAAAATAGTAAAGGCTTTTCTTATCAGAATAAAGTATTTAATATTTAAGAATTTTTTCTTATGAAAGCATGCCAGCCATTTTAAGCATTAAAAGACTTTCTAGTAAATCATGTTTTTTGAAATATGACACTCTTAAAGTAAATGAGTGATATATGAACGTATTTATCTACTCAATACTTTTCCAAGCACTCATGCACTGTGCTAAAGCGTACGTAAAGTTAAAAAACGAAAAAAAAATTGTATCAAAACAATAAAACGCTTTACAAACGATGTAAACAGAAAATATCCCTATAAATCCGGATAAAAGTAAACAAACAAGCAAAAGAGCCACTGCCGTTGTGTGTCATATGAGCGTGTGCATAAGAGTATTAACTCACTCAAATCTTCTTTCTTTTTTTTTTTTTTTGGTTTGTTTTGTTTTGCTTGCTTAGCCTTTCCAATTTTTTTTTTTTAAAGCAGATTATTTACTACGAAATTGAATTAAAAAAAAGGCGAAATCGTTCATGATAACATTTTATTACATTAAGAATCGAATTCACCATCTTTAGTTAACTAAACAACGACTAAGGTTTAATCAAGATCATCCTATTCAAGCAGTTTACCAGGGACCAGTTACCAGTCAGACCTTAATCAATAACTAAACATTCTGAATTTTAGGATTTTTGTTTTCTACACAAATCTTAGAAATAAAAGTTCTCGCATAACTAAGAGTCGCTCTTAAAAAACATCGATATTAAGAAAAATCGATAATTGAAAATTTCAAAATGCAGCCGACCAACCTAAATTGGAGCAATAAGCTTAGCGTTTTTTAGCACTCAGTATTTATGTGCGTATTCTCTTTAGTAGTGTTGATCATCTTGTTTAATGAAACCCACTAAAGACAAACAAAAATAGAGTTAAAAACGCAAAACTAAAAAAACTAGCTAACATGTCATTACTGGTCAAAAATAAAGAAAAGCAATTGCTTTGCAGCCAACTTCAAAATTGGATTTTCGAACTGCTCAGCGAGTAATGGCCAGCCAATGAAAAAATAAAAAAATTAATTTTTATTGCAACTCTCATGGCCAATGATATGAGTTCGCCTAGTCAGACTTTAGCGCCGGCGTTATGTTCATGCCAGCTAAAAATCAACGAAAGTCATGGACTGTCTGGTATCTCGAAGTGAACTTGGAATCCATATAAAAGCTGAATTGCACTATAATTAGAATGAGGAGCGGGCCTAAATAGACCTATTGTGACACTACTTTCAAGTTACAAATTATCCTAGAGTCTAGTACCCATTAAGAATTCAGATACTTCTTTGGGTGATTTGTCCCCCATGTTGTTCTAAGTAGCGAAAACAGGTTCAAATTAGACCATTAAAGTGACACAGTATGTGCTCTGCTGTCTCTTCATATTCGTTAAATAACCTGCCTGACTGGTTTTCATATTTGCCAAATATTTCAATACTCTGCAATGTCTAGTCAGGAATCCCGTGACAATGCGAATTCCAGACCGGGTCAAGCTAAGTAATTCCTTTGTTCTCTTCCGAGATCGGAATGGCATGATAACTGCTGTTTCCAGCCAGTATTGCACTAAGTGTGTCGACATGAGGACCATACTTGCTACCCGCTCGTTGCATCTTTTTGGTTTACATTATGGAAAAAAATGTTTCTTGGATAAAATTCTAACTCACAAAATATTGGAACTTAAATATTAACTGCTCTAGGACGGGTGAATTGTTTTATTATAAAAGGTGATTTTATAAGAACTATTGGAAATTTAAAAAAAAAAAACACATAATATCAGAAAAATGCATGAAATATTTATTTGGATCGATAGTTGGGTCGATATAATTTAATGTTTGAAGATTATTTCATGCAAATGTTGGCCGCGGCTGCGCCTCAAATGGTCCATCCGCTTAGTCCAATTTTGGCATACTCTTTCCAACATTTCGGCCGGTATCTCACGAATAATGTTGGCAATGTTGGCTTCCAGTGCGTCAATCGAAGCGGGCTTGTCCCTATAGACATTAGCCTTAACATAGCCCCACAAAAAATAGTCTAGAGGCGTTAAATCGCACGATCTGGGCGGCCAATTGACTGGTCCCAAGCGTGAAATAAACTGTTCACCGAACTCGCCTCTCAATTGGTCCATTGTTTCGCGTGCTGTGTGGCATGTGGCACCGTCTTGTTGAAACCACATGTCATGCAAGTCAAGCTCTTCCATTTTGGGCAAAAAAAAGTTTGTTATCATCGCACGGTAGCGCTCACCATTCACAGTAACGTTGTGATTCGCATCATCTTTGAAGAAATACGGCCCAATGATGCCGCCAGCACATAATCCGCACCAAACGGTTGTTTTTTGTGGATGCATTGGTAGCTCTTGCAATGCTTCTGGCTGCTCTTCACTCCAAATACGGCAGTTTTGCTTGTTCACGTATCCATTCAACCAGAAATGAGCCTCGTCGCTGAACACAATTCTTCGATAAAAAAGTGGATCTTCATCTAACTTTTCAAGAGCCCATTCACCAAAAATTTGGCGTTGTGGTAGGTCGTTTGGCTTCAATTCTTGCACCAGTTGTATCTTATAAGGCTTCACACCCAAATCCTTCCGCAAAATTTTCCACGTAGTGGAGTAACAGAGGCCCAATTGCTGCGAACGGCGCCGAATCGATAATTCACGGTCATCACCAACACTGGCCGATACGGCTGCGATATTTTCTTCAGTTCGCACTCTACGTAAGCGTGTTAGTGGTTTAATGTCCAACAATGTAAATTTGGTGCGAAATTTTGTTACAATAGCCCGAATAGAAGCCTCAGTAGGTCGATTAAACTGACCATAAAATGGAAGAAGCGCGCGATGAACTTTCTTAACAGAGCACGCATTTTGGTAATAAAATTCAATAATTTGCAAGCGTTGTTCGTTTGTAAGACGATTCATGATTAAATTATAGGCCAAACTGAAGATGTTTGACAGTGACACAAGATACAAAACGTGCGTGAGCTGTCAAAACTAGTGTTGCCAAAAAGATAATAGCAAAAAAATCACTCTTTATTATTGAGGAGAGCATCTCAGGAAGCACTAGCAATGATATTCTGGTTGAAGCAAATAATAATATTAAAGTTGTGAGAATCGCCTTTTCATTATGAACTGAATTTTAAGGCTACAAATAATGATAATCTGCCAAATGGGTAAAAATACAATTATTATGATAAAATTTTAGTTTAAACAAATGATATTTGAAATTGTAAACGATTTCTAACCAATCTTTTTTTAGACTTCTAAGAAAACTCATTTATGGAACATTGAGACTTATACATCATCAGTGTGGGAGGGGCAGGTTCTGTAGTCAGCATAACGAAACCTTAGAACATGTATGAAGTATGTAAATGAGCGATATAAATAATGTTTAATATGTTTTAGGACATTTCAAGTCGCCGCTTACATATTAAGCAGCAACTGTAATCATTTTGAGGATTTCATTTCACATTGATGCTGAAGTAACGGCCAATATAAGTCATGTTTTAAAATTATATCACAATTAGAATGTTATAAAGTAGAGTTTGAGATAGTTTAAGAACAGCTGAACCAGTCCACTGAAATAATTATGATTCATAAATTCAATGAAACGATTTCATTAAAAATATTTCACTATGAGAATGAAGAAGTTTCATTAGAATTGTTTCACAGTTTCAATCGCATCTCTATAAATAAAGAGAGTATAAAACAAAAACTTAATCATTAAAATTGAGTGGCGAGTTAAAGCATGTGTCCCAAGTTCGAATCCTGGCAGAGTCAAATAAAATTTGAAAATAATTCAAACAAAAAGTAAATTTATCAAAATGAGTACGGTGCGTTAAAAAATTTTTAATAAAAAAAAATTTTTTTTGTTCCATCTGCAGTTAAAAGACATTTTTAAAAATCATATTGATCTAATCAAGCGTGTCATTGGTGGAAAAATAATGAATTTTTTCATGGGATTAACGAAACAATTCATTGGATAAATGAACAGAATTCTTTCAATGTCGTATCTGAGCCTGATTTACTTTCACGCCTCCAAGGATCGTCCGTAAATTAGCTGAGAGTGTCACTCTGTTATCTATTTGTAGTTCAGTTAACTACTGCTGATGATGTTTATTAACATTATTGATAATTTACAAATGCCATATATACGTTAAGGCACAATGTTACCATAATTAATTTTTAAATATAATTCTTCTTTTTCTTTTCTTCTTTGCTTGCTATTTTTAAGAAGTTAATCTTTCATTTAGTTTTTTTCAGTTTTTTTATAACTTCTAAGCAAGTAATCCGCATAGCAGAGAACGATTGACTTGTAAAAATTAATAAATTAATAAACATTGATTTCATAAGCATTGTGTTTTTATTTAATTAAAGAAAGAATTAATATTAAAGAATTAATTTATGTACAACAGTCAGCTAAGCTATTGAACTGGCAGTCGTGGGTTCCACTTCTGCTTTTTCTGCAGACAAGTCAAAAAAATTTGTAAAAATGTGATTTCTTAAAAAAAAACATTCTAACCAGTATTGACGTGAAATACGAGTATTTTTTTAATTTAACAGTCGCGCCACAAAATAATTTTTTATTCCGAAGGTGATTTCGATGTTTTAAAAAGCTTCATGTTTACACGCGCACAAAAGTTCTTACGTTCTTATTCAAATTTTAAAAATTCCAAAGCACAAATTTTAATTATAGAAAAAAAGGTATAAAAATAAAAATAAAATTTTACACGTTTCTTTATTATTTTTGTGTAAAAGCAAAAGTATGTGGCTGGTGGCTGGTGTCTCTTATGAATTCTGATTGACTAACAAACACACCGGAATCCCTGACATACTTTTCTGCTCCTCTTTTTCTATTGTGTTTCACACATTCTTTTTTTTTTTTTTCTAAATTAAAATACAAAAGAAAGCAAAAAAAAAACGATGTGACAGAACCCTTTTTGTAGGACAATTTCATTTCATTCGGTGGTGTAAATGGAAAACTAAGTAGAGCTGCAACACATTCCGTTATTTTAATAAAGTGTCACTCACTTTTGTTTGCATAAATTGTGTTTGAAAAATGTTAGAAAATTAAATATTTAATTACAGCGAAAACAGTTTGATGACAATAAAGTTTTTAGAACTTTTGTCATTAAAAAAAAAAAATTTTACCGTCGTAATTAAAGTTTTGTTAAATAAGAAAAAGTCCACACCAGAAATGTAGGTGAATTTCTATAAAAAAATTTGTGTTTTCATTCAAAATTTTCTTAAGGAAAAACAGTCGAGAAATGTGGGAGAGCCTAGCCTTGAGAATAGAATAGTTTTTCACAATTTGCACTTGGATCCAACTCATTTAGCTGATCTCAAATTCTAATTTTAATATTTTAATACAATTAAAAACAATTTAATGAACAGAATTAATATTTTAAACTTTAAATTTAAAGATTGTTTGAATTCGGCTGAAAGAGTTGGACTCAAGACAATCAGAATTATTTTTATTTTCACCCAGCAAGTGCAAGACCAAAAAACTCAATACACTCAGATTTTGCGAACTGGCAGTAAATTTTTAATAAAAGTGACTTTTTGGCATTTCCAGAAAGTTAAGCTAGAATTAGCCGAACGTCCCGTAAGATTTCGTTACCAGCTGATCCGTTTTGTTATATGAAAAGCAATGAAAGTGCTTATCGAAAACAAATGTCACGTTGACAGTACGACAAGATTTGTAAAGTGTGTTTTTTATAGACGTATAGAACTTTAAATTGCAATAGAACAACGATGGATTATTCGATTGACATGAATTTTATTTATCCGAAAGATAATCATGTGGCATTACATTTTAAATATGATTACTGGCATATGACCGCAACAGCTGGCTCGGATGTAGTCCAATCTGGACGTCCAATTTTCCATGACTTTTTCCAACATTTGTGGTATATCGGCAATAACTCGGCGAATGTTGTCTTCCAAATGGTCAAGCGTTTGCGGCTTATCTGCATAGACCAATGACTTTACATAGCCCCATAGAAAGTAGTCTAGCGGTGTTAAGTCACAAGATCTTGGAGGCCAATTCACAGGACCAAAACATGGAATTAGGCGGTCACCAAACGTGTCTTTCAATAAATCGATGGTGGCACGAGCTGTGTGACATGTTGCGCCGTCTTGTTGGAACCACAGCTCCTGGACATCATGGTTGTTCAATTCAGGAATGAAAAAGTTAGTAATCATGGCTCTATACCGATCACCATTGACTGTAACTTCTGGCTATCATCGTTTTTGAAGAAGTACGGACCAATGATTCCACCAGCCCATAAAGCGCACCAAACAGTCAGTTTTTCTGGATGTAACGGTGTTTCGACATACACTTGAGGCTTAGCTTCACTCCAAATACGGCAGTTTTGTTTGTTGACGTAGCCATTCAACCAGAAGTGCGCTTCGTCGCTAAACAAAATTCGCTTATGAAAATCGGGAACAACGGCAATCTCGTTTTGGGCCCATTTGCAAGCATTGTTCAGGCGTTAGTCTATTCATGATGAATTTCCAAACCAAACTGAGAATAAATCACTCGACAGCTGTTAAATCGGTCGCCATCTTGAACAGTAATGCCAACTTAAAGTTCTATACGTCTATAAAAAAGACCCTTTATAAAATAGAATTTATCAACGTTTTTACGGGACGTATATGAACAGCTCAGACAGAGTAGTTTTTTATTGGAAAAAAAAGAAGTGAAGCGCGTATTTAAGAAAGTTTGAATAATTAAAGTGCTTAAAACTTTTCTAAAAATAACAAAAATCAACTAAAAACAACAATATTTAATAACTAAATACTATAACAAAAAGTGTGATACAGTTTTTTGTAAAAAAAAAATTTTAATTTTTTTCTTATGTGAAAAGCATATGACACGTTTTTAAATGTTCTATAACTACACAAACGTTTTAACGTCGACAGGTGTCGACGGCTGTTTTCAACAAGCCTTTAAACGTCAAAGAGATTAACCCCCCGATTATGGTTCACAACACTTAACTATTTTGGTGTTGTGTGTTGTGAATTGCGATTACAATTTGTGTTGTCTTTTTGGTTGTGTATGTTAATTTTCGGCGATTATCGTTCACAACATGTTGTTTTATGGGTTATTAGACGTTGTCTCTTTGTTGCACTTAGTTTTTTTTTGTCGGTTTAAAAATAAAAATTCAGAACAATTTGTAATTAAATTTGGAAGGTATTTTCAGTGGATTTTTTTCAATATTTTTATTATTTTATTTAAAATTCAACAAACAGTTGGCTGAGAAACTGCATCATATCATTGCCTCTACTTCCTTTTAACTACCATCAGCAAAAACAAAAAAAAGCAAACACCGGATTGATGGTTTTAAAAAATTAGTCTGTTTTACCAGCAAAACCATCCTTGTTTATGTGGAACAATTAAAAAAATGTAATTCCAGAAAATGTTTGCTAACATTGTAGTTAGCAGTTCTCATGGGTTGGAACTGTTCTGAATTTTTTTACGAACTCGTGCCATGTCGGTTTTCTGTGGACTCATTATCGAATGTTTTTTTTTTTATTTAACTCTAACAAAATAGATTTATTTTAGTGCACTTCGTTTTGCTTTTTTAAAATGTTGATTTCTTTCAACTTTCCAGTTTTTTGCATGCACGTTTGTATTTTTAAGAAAAAATCTACTCACATTAATATACAACTGTGTGACGTACACAACAGCTAGATGTTGTGAACCATAATCGGGGCCTAAATTTTGATAAAAAATTTTTTTTTTCAAAAACCATTTATTTCTCAACAAAGACTCCTTTCAGCTCAATACACTTAGTAAGACGAGATTGCAACTTTTTTATACCATCTGAATAATGCGATTTTGGGAACCTTTCAAAATACGCGTTAGTTTCGGTAATCACTTCTTCGTTTGAGATGAATCTTTTTTCTGCGAGTCATTTTTTCAAGTTTGGAAACAGGAAAAAGTCACTAGGAGCTAAATCTGGACTATAAGGTGGATGATCAACCAATTCGAAGTGTATTTCACGTAATTTTAGCATCGTATCTAATGCTGTGTCAACCGGTGCGTTGTCTTGAAGAAAGAGCAAACGCGGCGGCACCCATCTTACCGATAGCTTTTTCATATGCAAATGTTGAACACACGTTCATATGATATGTTTACCATTTCAACAATCTCAACTTACTTGACTCGGCGATCACTGATAACGATATCGAGGATTTTCTTGATATTTTCTTCAGTAACCACCTGTTTTGGCCTTCCTGTTGATGGTATTATTGCAGTGCTTGTTCGGCCGCGTTTAAATTCAGCAATCCAATATTTTACCATGTAATCTGACGGAGCAGACTCACCGTAATGTTTATCGAGCTTTTCTTTTGTCTCTTTCGCCGTTTTCCCTGTCAAATAATAGTGTTTAATCACTGCACGAAATTCACTTTTTTCCATTTTTCAAGAAACACAAAAGTTGCTTACTTCAAACGACTACAACAAATAAACTAATCGATGAATTTGGGTGAAATTTTAACAGCTGACGTTTCACAGATCGCTGCCATCTAGCGCTACGTAGCTTCAATTTTAATCCGCCCTCATAATTTTCTGAATCCGTTTGTAGTTTCTACCCCGCACAAGTGGCATTACATACATACATATATTCTGGATCTTTATAAATAGCGGAGTCGCTTTAGTGATTTCCGTCTGTTTGACTGTTTTATTGGTGGTATACAGTTTTATTCCAAATCTCTGTGCTAAAACTCAAGCCAGTCTCTACACAGGATTAGCATATCAATCTGTAGGCTTTTGCTGTCAAGTTGCTGGAAGAAATTAATGCAGTCGGGAGAAAACCCAAAAGCATAATTGCTTTCCTTTTAATTTTCATTAATATCTGTGTTGATCGAAACCTTATGTGTAATGGACTACTAACCCAGAAATGGAAAATACCAGAACAGAAATTTTTGAAGGTTTTTATTTTTTCTGTTTATTTGAATTTCCTTAACTGAAACTAGTCGTTTTTGAGTTTTAAAATAAAATTAAATTTATTTAGAATTTTTCTTGGCAATTCTTTTGTGTATCAGAAGGATGAGCTCAGAACTTTGATTGGCTGTACAAAAAATTATTTCAATTCATATTTGCGATTTTATTTCAAAACTTTTTTATAATTATTTTAATATTTGGCTACTCGGCACAGCTTGTGTTTTAATTTACAATTTAATTTAATTGCATTTTATTCACTAGGAATGTGTTTGTTACACATTTCCATATTAAATTTATAATTAAAAACATTTTTTTCTTTACTGCGCTCATCCATGTAAGTACATGAATACAATCAAATAAACAAACTTTATAGCCAGCCAATTATACTCTCTATTTATTGCACATTTCATTAAGTTAAATTAGCAAAAAAACATTCCTAAATTGCACCTGGTTTAGCTGGTGGCTGGCATATTGTTATGCCCAAAGTAATGAAGAAAGACAAGCGAGCGCACCATATTAAACCTGGCAAACTAAACAAGTAAAAACTAAATAAAAAAATAAAAAAAATAGTAGTTAATTGTTGGCTTAAACTAACTACATTTACACACACATACATCCTCAAAAGTTGGTCAGGAAATGTTTGCAGATACGCAGGCCAAGAACTGAAATTGTCAATTGAAAATCATGGCACAGTGTGGTTGAAAGCAAACACATTGGAATTGAGTGATGAAAATTTTACTAAAAAAAAAATAGATTGAAATATTGAAATAGCAAGTGAAATCAGAATCAATTTTATTATTTAGAAAGTTAATTAGGTGCCATTGATAGAGTAATACGTGGCATCAGTAAATACGAGATTCGTGAGGAGCCTTGAATGGTTTTAGCTGGGAATTGGGATGCACACCAGATCTTACAGTTCGCGGTGCAATTACGACTCATAGTGACTATGACTAATATGTGGCAACGCCGGCCATATGCTTTACACTTTAGCTTGTATAAAATTCGTCAATCTAGCAATAAAAAGATGACATCAAATTTGAAAAGTTTTACAACAACTGCTGGCTTTTTTTGGGCATTTTTCAATGGGACGAAGAAAGTGCTATTAATTGAAGAGTTACAGCTTTACAATGTTCTACAAAAATATTCCTGCTAGTGTTTTACATAGAATTGCTGAACATTTCATGTGTCTCAAATGAACGATTCACATGATTACGTATGTTGATACACAATGAAATTTGAAAAAAAGAAGACTCTTTAAGCCTCAAAAAGCCAGAAGTAAACTTTCAGAACGCCCATTCAGGTATGCTTTTAAGTTCCTCTGTTACTCCCCATTTACATTATGGACATTTCTGTCCGGACAAACAAAATTTGTAGGCGAGGGGGCAAATACGCAAGGTGTGTAGTACGCGACCGTCTGTACTAGACATTTTCTTTGATCTCTCTTTTCAACTTTTCGTAATAATCGTCTTGTTGCTTCATTTCATTTTTGCACACTGTATTAATTTGCCCATATTTTTATCGAAATCAATTTTTAAAATGTATTTATTTATTATTAATTTAATTTGGTTTGCTTCAAAAGTTCTTTTCAATTAATTTTCATATAAATCAATTATGGACGTCAAAAAAATTTCTATCTAGAAATGTAAACGGTTTAGGAAAGAACAAAAGAGAATTGAAAAAATATCCGGCAAGAAATGTCCATAATGTAATTCGGGACTTACAGAACAATGTTGCTCGTTTTTTGTGCTGTGCAGTGTTATTATGGGCAGCCCAATAACCAATAAAAACTATTATTCCTCTATTTAGCTCTTTTGGCGCCACTATCCCAGCGCATAGGTAGATCTTTCTGCTAGGTAAATTATTGTCCTAAAGGCAGAAATAGCATTACCCATTTATCCACGCTGGCCCCTAGGTCACTCATGTTGTGTCTTCCCACTGATATGCAAATATTTCGGATTAATGTCCTACAAAACTCATTTTTTTTTCTTGTCACATCAGTGTACAGAAGTAGTGTAAAAAAAAAGCTATTTAATGTACGACTATCATTGTTGTTGCTGGTTTTATTGTGCTTATGCTCACTATATTTTATTAACATTTTGGCACGGTGCCAGTATCGATTTAAAATTGTAATAAATAAATAAACTGAACGTGTAAATTTAAAAGCCCCAAAAAGTAGTTTTTAGTCTAAAACACATGTAAAAGGGATGTTGGAAAATGAATGCAAAAAAAAAATTTAAATACTGGTTGAAGTTACAGCAACAGCAACAACAACACAACAAAACCAGCAACATACTTACTGCTGTACACAATTATTTTATAGATTTTTATACAAAAAAAAAAAAAAATAAAAATATTTGAAAGGCCCAACTAACCAACAAACAGCAGGCAGAGGGACAAACGAACAACTTGCTAGCCTGCCTGCTTGAATATTCATGATATTCAAACAGCAGGCAGGTGGAGTTAATAAATTTATATTAAGCAGTTTGCTTCCAGTTTACAACACTAAAAACATTACAGAGAGCCAAGTCACTCACTAACAACAAAAAATGCTTCCAAAAACAACAACCAGAAAAGTGTTAAATGAAAATAAAACTTTTTTGTTATGAATGAATATGGAGCATAAATGGTTTTTAATTATAAACGAAAATAAATAAATAAACTAAGCAAAAGCAAGAGCAGATCAAAAATAATAATAAAAATAACTCATGATGTAAAGTAAAGTATATCCGCTCACAATGGGACATAAAATGCATAAATGGTTTAAAAAAAAAACATCCAAAAAAAAGTTTGAATTTTAATCTAAAAACGTTTAATCCGAAACCCATTTTTAATTTACAAAAATAACCCTACAAGGATTTTGGTACCGTCAAAACTAAAACTGACTTATAGTATATTCGATACTCTGATTCAAATTGTATACCTGCCGAGGCTTGTAATAACTCGGACATAAGCTTATTGATTATATTCTGTAAAGAACCTTTGGTTATTCGGGCTTGCAGCAGGGATATGCTCAGAGCCGTCCAAGGTCCGGTTACATAAATAGCTGCTAATATTATGGTTTAGTTTTGCAGCCGCTATATCATGACCATTTTATTTTCTGTACTCCGCCTGCGTAACTTAAAATTAAATAATTTTGAGTCTTCACTATTTACAAGAACACGTACTGATCGGGTTTAAAATAGTCTTTAAATTGTGTCAGTATCAATTTTTTCAAGTTTTGTACTTTCCGAGATATTGGCAAAGTTTTGTCAAAAAAATCAATTTTTTTAAGAAATTTGTAAAAAAAAATTAAATTTAAAAATTCATCAAAAATCTAAAATTAACAAAATCGCAAATATTGTTCTTGATGTTGACACCTGTATATGATACAAATAAAATTTCCCTGAGATAAATGCTGGACCAAAGAACATGTCCCATGACTAATCAAAAATATACTGGTGCTAAAATATACTTGTGAAAAGAGAACTTTCTACTCAAATAATAAGGAGTTAACATAGTTTATTTTTCGCAAAAACATTATTGTTAATTTGAAGCATCTAAACATTATTTTGATCACGATAAACATGTTGCTAGTTATTTTAAGCCATATTATGTTTACCGTCACAGATCAACCATTTCATTATCATAATATTTCTTGATAAAATTTTAACTGAAACCATAAATATGTTTACAGTAAATATAATAATGAGAAAATAGGGTTGAAAAAAAATTGTGTGTCTTCCCCAATCATATAAATAAAGTGAGTATCAAACAAAAACTTAATCGTTCAAACTCAACTGAGCTTTGTGGCTGAAGTGGTTTTGACTCAACCATAAATTTGAAAAAAAATAAAAAAATAATAAGTAAATATAAATTAATAGAAACGGAAAAATCAAAGGAATAAAAAAATTATTTAGACAATAAATTTATTGAAAAAAATTAAATAAAAAATATATGCATGTAAAAAATAAAAATAAAAAAATTGTAAAAATTGTTTAAAAAATTAAAAAAAAATATTTTTTTTTGTCCTGACCAGGGGTTGAACCGCAACCTCTGCGGTTGAAAGATATTTGTATATGATTAGATGTAATCATAAATCTAACCATACTGTGTTTTCACCAGAATATGGTTGCTTTTAGCATATTTCTTGCATGAATGTTTAAATATACACTATGTATATAAATAAAAGTTATTTTTCTTGGACTTGTACTTTTGGGATTGGTATCGCCATTGACCTAGTACCATTCTGTAACTAGTTTTTCAGTATCAGTTGCAAAATAATACACGGCACTCGTCTAATATTGACAAATCGTAGAACCAGTCTCTTTAGATTAGCTCTAGAAAATGTCACAAAGTATGTAAATAGTTGCAATTGACCCGCCCTATGGCACCGCAATGTTAAAGTGACTAGTCTATTATATGAAAAAAATCAAACCAAGGACCAGTTCGGTGCCATTTTTTGTGACTAGTTCCTTTTCCCCTAGGGAATTTACTAGTAGCATCTACATGGCTATGCCATCCAATTTTAATAATAAAAATAAGTGTTTTTTTGTTATTTAAAAAAAATTAAAAATTGTATGGCGTAGGGTTGTAACTAGAGATGTCAAACAGAAAATCCCGTTCCCGATATTCGCGATTTCTTTAATTTTTAAATTCCGAGTTTTTCGGGAACTTCGGAATATTATTAATCCCGTTATAGCTATATATTTATTATCATAAAAATACATTTCTCTGGGACTCTTTATTAAAAACTTATTAGTTGAAACGCCCTGTTGAAGAAAATCAAGACAACCACTTTGATATATTTACAAAACTTGCTGTTGATTAAAAAAAAAAAAAACAAAGAAAAAAGCAAATGTTTTTGAATAAAATTTAAATAAGAAATGAAATTTGAAGAACACAAAGCAAAAAATTCAGATAAAAGCTCAGCTTGGAGTTATTTTCTGGTTGAGTCTTAAAAATCAATGGCGGTTCCACGAAAGGCCTATTAAGCTATATTATCAAGTTGCCACATTTTTACAGACTCATGTGATTAATTTATCCGAAAATTTTATATGAAAAATTCTCAAAATATTGAGTGGTTTTCATACAAATTTTTTAGACTCAAACATTTGTCGAAATAAGCACAACCACTGCGTCATCTACAGATAAGTTTTAATATTTTGAAGAAATTTTCGTTTAAAGTAATTTAATTTTTTATTAAAATACAATATACTTGCATTATAATTTTACTTGAGTTCATTTTATGTAATACAAGTCCTGTTAAACTACAAAAATATTTATCAAAAAGTAAAGATTACGTTTATTTCGACAAATATTTGTGTAATGTGACCGTAGCTTTATACAAATAGCACAAACATAAGTGCTAAAAAAAATAATTGTGATAAATATTGTTTTGTTTTGTGAAAAATTCTTTTTATGTTTATTTGAAAATCCCAAAAGGGATTTCCCGATTTCCTCGATTTTTAAAAATCAGTTCCATTTGTCATCTCTAGTTGTAACAATTTAGAAATTATTAACGAATTTTAATGAAATATACTCGTAAATATTTTCAGTTTTGTTCATTTTAGATTTTTGATAAATTTTTCTTGGAAAAATTTTTTTTACAATTTTAGTAAAAAAAAAATAGGTTTTTTTTTAATTTTGCCAATATCTCAAAGATTGATAATAACATAATTTAAAGATTATTTTATTCCCGATCTTTACGCATTTATGTAAATTTAATCAAAGCCTGAGGCCTGAGTTATTGCAAATTATATGGCGCAACCTTGCTTTTTTGTCTTCATAACAGTAAATCTAGGGAGCGTTTAGAGGTTAATGCCGCATGTATTCAAATTGGCTATGAAACCTTAGGCACCACAAAAATATTCAATTGCTCTGTGTAATTTTTGTTTAAAATAATTTTTTTTATTAAAAACAATTAATTGAAAAAAAAAATATTTTTGTTACCGATTTAATCCACTGTGCACGATAGCACCTTAAATACTTTTACATGAAAACACATTGAGGACATTTTTAGCATGACCTTATTTATTGTTTGTAAACATCATCTTCTTGAGCAACACAAACAAATGCACATGTGGGCATGCATGTACACACATCCATACATACGCTTTAGAATTGAAAGAAAACAAGAAATATTTCAAAATAATTTCCTGTTTTTAATACTTTGAAAGGAATATACCTACTCGTGCATACTCACACACACACGCACATGCACACACACAATAAAATGTATGATAAGTGTTATAGTTAAATTGAGAACTTGTTTATGCCTTCCGTAAGTAATTCAAGCTCATGCACTTAATGAACACCCTGCTCCTTTTACTTCAAATCAGCTCATTGGAAAGGAAATCATATTTTTAAGCTGACACACACAAGCAGTACGACAAAAAACAAAAAAAAAACAAAAAATTAAATTAAAAAAAAATTGGTGTGGAAGACTAATTGTTTTCGATTAATTTTTTTTATTTGTTTGTTAATAATTCAAGTTTTGCTATAAATAAAACCGCAAGAAAATTTTGTTTTAATTCATAATTCGTAATTAAGACTAACATTTGTTACAGCAAAAATTTATTAAATCCAAAATTTATAATATCAAGGCAAAAATTTATTAAAATAAAAATTGTTTAAAACAAAAATTCATTAAGATAAAAATTTGTTAGAGCAAAAATTTATTATGACAAAAATTTGTTAGAGCAAAAATTTATTAAGCTGAAAATTGTTTAAGACAAATATTTATTAAGACAAAAAATTGTTAAGACGAAAATTTCTTAAGACAAAAATTTGCTATGACAAAAATTTATTAAAGCCAAAATTTATCAAGACAAAAATTTATTAAGGTTTTTTAAAACAAAAATTTATTAAGATAAAAATTTGTTAGAGCAAAAATTTATTACAACTAAAATTTATTAAGAGAAAAATTTATAAAAATAAAAATTGTTTAAGACAAAAATTTATTAAGGTAAAAAATTGTTAAGATAAAACCTTATTAAGACAAAAATTTATTAAAATAAAAATTTGTTAGAGCAAAAAATTTATTATGACAAAAATTTGTTAGAGCAAAAATTTATTAAGCTGAAAATTGTTTAAGACAAATTTTTATTAAGATAAAAAATTGTTAAGACGAAAAATTATTAAGACAAAAATTTGCTATGACAAAAATTTATTAAAGCAAAATTTATCAAGACAAAAATTTATTAAGGTTTTTAAAACAAAAATTTATTAAGATAAAAATTTGTTAGAGCAAAAACTTATTAAAGCTAAAATTTATGAAGAGAAAAATTTATAAAGATAAAAATTGTTTAAGACAAAAATTTATTAAGTTAAAAAATTGTTAAGATAAAACATTATTAAGACAAAAATTTATTAAGATAAAAATTTGTTAGAGCAAAAAATTTATTAAAGCTAAACTGTATTAAGAGAAAAATTTATAATGATAAAAATTGGTTAAGACAAAAGTTTAAGACAAAAACTTATTTAGACAAAAATTTATTAAGACCAAAATTTATTAAGATGAAAATTGTTTAAAACAAAAACTTTTTAATATAAATCTTGATTATTTGACCTTTTCTATCTTAAAATAAATAAATAAATATTTTTGAAGCTTTTAGGTCTTTTTATATATTTTAATTATTAATATATTAACTTCCAATATTTCGACACGCCTTCGTGGTTTTTCTCAAGGAAAATAATTTTATAAATTTTCAAAAACTTAAAAAGACAAAAATTTGTTAGAGTAGAAAATTGTTAAGACAAAAAATTATTAGAACAAAAATTTATTAAGATAAAAATTTGTTAAAACAAAAATGTGTGAGCACCAAAATTTATTAAGATATAAATTTGTTAAAACAAAAATGTGTGCGCACCAAAATGTATTAAGTTAAAACAAAGATTTATCAAGACAAAAATTTGTTAAAACAAAAATTTATTAGGTCGAAATGTGTGTGCGAATTGAGTTTCAAATATTCAAACAAGAAACTGAAAAACTATAATCAAAGCATGCACAGAACTAAACAAACAAGTCTCCTAACCAATATTTTACAATTGAACAAAAACATTTTATATTTATTCTGAAGATCGAAGTAGCTTCCGTAAAATGGTCTCTCTTAATATTTATTGTAATAAATAAACAATTTTCCGTAATAATATCGTATAAAATTATTCATTTAGCAAACTCCACATTATTAGAATTAATTACAAAAAAGAAATTTATTTTTTGTTAAACTTTTTGATTTTAAATTATTTCTGTTACAGATAGAAAAAATCTTTTAACAACAAAAAAAAATTATTTTCATTTAACAAACAAAATTCTTTCTGCAAAAAAAAATTTATTGTGGAAAATTATTTCAAGAATAAGCACGATTAATCAATATTTGCAGAGAAAACAAAACATTCAGACTCAAGACTATGGTGCGTTCGTGTAGTGTATGTGCCTGTTTTTTTGAGTGATCATTTAATTGCATAAAATCAAAACCATTTTGTTATTTTGCACTTAAATTTGTCGGACTTTATTATTAAACCTAAATCATGGTTTAGTAGAGCCGTCACTATTCGGACAAATTCTCGTTGAACAAATTTTTTTAATAGAGAATAATTCAATTGGAATATTTTCAGGCCATAAGATCTTCATAAGCCAAACCACTGAACAAAATTTTATGTTTTTAATTAATTTTTAATAATTAGATTTTTTAAAAGACAATTAAAATTTTACTATTCAATTTAAGTAATTTTGGCTTAAGGCCAACAAAGTTTTATTCTTAAATTGAAAAACAGTTTTTTTTTTTGTGTAATTTTTGGCTGCAAACAATCACTTGGAAGGTGGTCATTTTGTATTTTTATTTAGCAAAAAAAAAAAAAAGTGTGTTTTTAACAACAAATTTATGCTGATGGAAAACATATTTTGCTTATTATGTTCCATTTCAAAGTAAAGTAATAAAAATGCTGTGTAACAACAACACACTATTAAGCATACTCTTTGTTGTTGTTGTTGTTTGTTGTCCGTTTTCTTAATCACACAAACAAACGTGTAAAATTCGAGTCTGTATGCCTGTCGTTTCTTAAGGTTTAAAGGGGTTAAGTGCTCACAAAAGACTGTGTGTAGAATTGATCATTCATGCGTGCATGTGAGTATGTGGCTGTGTTATTTAAGTGAAAATTAGAAAGTCAATTTATTATGCAACTTAAAGAAAATGTCACTTATAGAGTCATTATATTACACATGCTTTTTACTTTTTACAAGTATTAATGGGTGACGCATATATCTTGTTGTCCGCAATAAAGAAATCATTCATTCACATAATAAATAAGCACACATACACTCATATTCATACTCTGGCAATTTACTTCGTGTTTATGGGAGTGTAAATAATTAACTTGCAGGCAACTCAACTCACTTTAAATGCACTTGAAATTAACTAACTATTTCTGAGTTCATAACGTGATTGAAAGTTTAATCGTTTTACACGTAATAATTTGAAAATTTCGAAAGAATTTGCTTTATGAGGAGTGGCAATTTTGCCACACCAACTAGTGGTGTTGAGTGCTGAAAAGGTTACTTTCAATAGACTCGATTAGCTATTTTCAGATGAATTTTCGACTCTACTAAATTGTGTGCAGGGTAATTATGCACTTGGCTGCACACAAATCTGTGCATGAGTGTGTGCATTTGTATTTGTGCGTATTTAAGTGATCTTTAACCCTTTGGATAAGAGTTTTGGTTTTCGTTTTCTTTTCATTGGAAATTTTCAATTAATTGACACAATAAATAAAATTAATTAAAAATAAAAAAAGTGACTGCACACATGAGAATACACGTACGCACTTTAACTCAAAAAAAAAAAAAAACAAATTAAGATTTTTATTACGCACATGCAAGCATTGTGCAAAAGAAACAATTAGGAGGGGTATATTCGGCCGTGCCCAATCTTATACACCCTTCACAATAGTAAAATTTTGTTTATAACTAAACACGCATGTATTCAGCTACGGTCACATTAAAGAAATATTTGTCGAAATTTTCGTTTAAGTTGTTTAATCTTTTATTAAAATTCAACACACTTGCATAATTATATTATTTGAATTAATTTTATGTAATAAAGGTCATGTTCGACTACAAAAATATTTACCAAAAAGTAGTGGTTACGCTTATTTCGACAAATATTTGTGTAATGTGACCGTAGCTGTAGTATTTCAATTCTAAAATATTTATTGCGATACTAACTGCCTCGGCAAACTTCATTTCCAGCCCCGATAGCGACGATTGGAGGCAATATTTGGCATTTGGGATACAATAGCATAAGGCAATGGGCGTTTTCTTTTCAAACAAAAATGTTGCATATATTCTGCCATCCAAGAATGTTTGCGTTCTATTGTCAAAAAACCAATATCACGTTCTGTTCTCAAGATGTTGCATATAACAGATGCAAAAATGGTACATGTTTTGCTTTCAACTTATAAGTGAGGGTGAGATACTGCCCTTTTTTACTACTTGTTTACACAATTAAGTAAATTATTTAATTAGCATTTATATGAAATAGGAGAATCAACATTTTCTCCGTCAAGATAGTCTTCATAAAAATCCATTATTGGTCACTTTTGAATCAAAAATTCATTTTTATTTTATTTTTAGTGCAAAGATTTTTTTGTGTCAGCTGTTTATCAGTTGTGTTAACGTAATCGCATTTCGCAAATCGATCTAAAAGCGGTAAACATATAAAAATGTTGCATGATAAACTTTTTTTGTTCTATTGAAAACATAAAAAAGGCATCACTTTGTGCAGCTTTAGGCAACCTGTTTAAAATATTACATAATTTAAAGGGAGAATATTTTTTGAGAATAGAAAACGCCATAAATTATAAATTTCGAGGCTAAATGTGAGAATAAAAGGCTAAATCTAGCATTAAAAAGGCTAAAATAGCAGCGCTGGTTATAGAACTGAAACCGGTATGTGTGATTTATTTAATGCACAGACAATCGTGCACAACATTTGATTAAATCTTTTTCTAGGTACGATTATAAGCTGATTGTTTTTTATATAAAAAGGCATTAATCCAAACATCTCATATGTTTCAGTAAACTGCTGCGTAGTAAAATAGGGGTGGTTTTTTTATTTGTGTTCTTGAATGTTTCAATCATGAAATGTTGCTTTTTGGATTCAATCGTGTCGAACATCATAAAAACCAATAAGTTTTTAATCGTGCCTCAAACATGATTTAATCAAATGTTGTGCACGATTTTTACTCAAGTTGTTAGTTTGCTTGATGTTACATAAACACTTTTAATAATGAACAATCAACTAAAAATGCGATTTTTGCAGTTCTTTGATAAGTATGTATTATTCAGTTGTGCCGAGGAACTTCCAGGAACCTGGTGTACTAAGCTTTTCAGTAGGTCTTCTAGGGGCTTCAGAAAGTTGATTTGAACATCCTTACGGACTTCCTTATTTATAAGTATTCAGAATTTACAAACTGAGTCACAAACTTACCCTTCTTGCTTACAGTGAAGGGTATAAAAAACAGGCTAAAAAAGAAGAACAAAGAATTGTCAAAGCAGCAACTTTGACACGCAAAAATGAATCATTAAAAAACGGAAAAAATCTATTTTTATTTTTTATAATTAAAACAAAATTTTCTGACATTAAAAATAAAAAAAGCAAGTAAATACGTAAGCAACTAAATTTGCTAAAAAAAAATTTTTTCCGCACAATAATTTTTTTAAACATTGTCAGGGAGTGACACTTTGAAATACATCACAACAATTTGTGAGAACAAAAACTTTTTTAAAAACAAAAATTTTGTTCAGCCAAACTTTTGTGCGAATAAAAATTTTGTACAAACAAGAATTTTGTTCGGAAAACACTTTTATGTGTGGTGAATTAATCTTAAGGCATGACTTCAATGTGGACAAGTTTTGTAACTCTACTTTGTAGTGTTGCCAAATTCCTACGGGTTTAACGTAGCAGAAAGTCATATAGAAAAGCAGTTCTTTTATTTAATTAGTTAACGTTCGCACAGTGACACTGCACCGAGCAACATTGTTGCAAAATAAAGCAAATGACGTTCATGAAGGCAGCCGCACCTTTTAATTTTTTTTTTTTTTTTTTTTTTGCTGTAATACAAATCATGGATAATCGTGTCAAGAAAGAATATTTATTTCGTAAGCTTTAGAAACAACAAAAACAACATGCAGTTTTCAAATTATAAATGACAGAAGAAAGAAAAATCAATTTGTGTTCTACGGGAAAGAATATTCGCTATTTGCTTTTGTTTTTCATTTTTTCTCTGACATCTGGTTCATTAAAATGACATTCATCACTTCAACAGCAGACAGCCAAAGGGGGCGGACAGACGAAACAACAAATCAAAAAACTTACTACAGATCTGTTACAAAAACAATAACAACAACAAACACGCACAAATACCTATCATCACTCAAAATAAAAAAACAAAAATATTCCCACCCTGTTAGTTTCACTCTATAGTAAAGTTCAACGTAATGAATTTCTTTGTTCTATTTCAAATCTTTTGCAGATGAAAAAAAATTTAAATTTTTTTCTGGTCTACTTTTTATTAGGAAACCTAAAAGATTTCTGGAGAAAGAAACAGTAAAAACAATATGTGTAATGATGAAATGGCGGCATCATCAGCAAAAGTGCATTTTTTCAATATTTTCTTCTCCTCCCTTTTCCATTTCTTTATATTTTTCATTTGTTTTTAATATTTTTGCGATTTATGTGCCTGCGTGTGTATGAATTTTTGTCATCAATTATTCTTTTTATTTTCGTCTTTTGCATTTCATGAGATTTTTGACATTTTCTATAATCACATTTTGTCACGTTATAATTTTAGTTTGAGTACAAAAAGCAAACTTCATAAAAATAGTTTTTCTTTCACTTTTTCTTTCTTCCTCTTTTTTGAGTCTTGTGACAGGTTTGTCACATTCTTTTTTTTACATTGAAATTTTATGGCCATTTTTGTTTCTTAATAATAAATTGAACATGTGTGATGTCATGAAAAAAAAAACAATTTCATTTACTAGCTGACTTTAGAGGAAGAAATAAAAAATTAAAACAAAAATAAACAACTAAATTTATCAATGTTATTTTAAGACTTTATAATTTAAGATTTTGTAAATTTCTTTTCAGCTGCTGCTTTGATTTTTGTCCGAACAAAATTTTTGTCCGAACAAAATTTTTTTTGTCTTAACAAAATTTTTTTGTATTATATATGCATGTATGTAGCTTGATAATAAAAGAGCTCAAACTGCATATTTTTTTATTACTATTAATTTTTATTAGCAATTAGTTTTAAGATTACATTTTGTAATGAGCACGGGTGACTATGACCATGTGCTCCCACCAATCTACATTTCACCCCAAATGACATATAAAAAAATTGTATTTTTTCGAAAGCAGAAAGTATCTTTAACCTTTTCTCTTAAATATTTACCAAAAAAAATTTTTTTTTAATGAAATGGCAAATACTGATTAAAATACTTTTCTTTGGATCCTATTTTTTTGTTAGTCCTAAAGTAAATAAATCATTTCGATTTACGATAAAATCCGTTCCTATTTTTAAAAACAATGGTTCATAATCATAGTGACACTAAAGTCGGTATTTTTTAAAAACGATTTTAAATTCATGGAATTCTTATTAACAAAAGCGTATTTTTTGTGACTATGATTATAGAGCAATGAAATGTCTGTAGGTTTTGAATTTTTAAATAAAAATAAAAGAAATTATAAGAAAGATATTCAAAAGGAATTCAATTGAATTTAAAATGTTTTTAAGCATTTTTTAAACCAAACTTATTTAATTAAATAATTAACATAAAATAAAGAACTTCAAATTCACGGCAAAACTTAAAAAATCATCTTTCAATAAGATTTTTGTATTCGCAAAATGCTTTTACACTTTTGTATAAGACCGAATTTCCATAAAAAACCAAAGCAGAAATTAATGAAAATCTAAAATTGCGGTTGTCTTTGTGATTTTTCGCTTCGAATTATGACATTATGACTTCTCTATTTCTAATAAAATTGCGTTTTGTAGTTTTGACAAATTACGCAAAAAACACACTCGGAAAAATGATCAGAAAATAGAGGTCTTGCTCAGTCTTTTATGGATGAGCAACCTGCTCAAGAACTTTTCTGTCTTCTAAGAACTTCAGAAAGTTTATATCAACATCCACACTGACATCTCTATTTACAAGGATCCAGAATATATAGGGTGGAACATGTATGGTGGTATAGAAATTACACACGAAATGATAAGCTTTTCACTTTTTGCAAAGGCTATAAAGCTATATAAAAATAAGTAAACAGCTGTAGCTGTGGATTTTCTGCTAACAGCTTAAATTGCAAAATTTCGCACAACCGTTTAATCCACTTCTTTTAATTCCTCTTCCAAAATCAATGCTTATGCTGCACCACGGCTTAGCAAGGGAAATGCTGCACAATTTTCAACAATAATTTGTTTTATGTATGTGTACACGTGTGTGTGTATGTATGGACGTAAGCATTTGCTTTTGAGAAACACTTATTTGTTTGGATAATTTGGTCTAATATGTTCATATTGTTTTTATATTATTGTTTTTAAGTAGAATGTAGACAGTGAAAAATGAAAAATATTTATTTGGCTACTGAAGTGGAGGGTATATGAGAAGAACTTTTCTCTGCTCGTTAAGATTTTTTTTTTTTAAATTGGAAGGCTTAAGAATTATAAGACTTTAAATTAAAAAAAAAATTAAATTTTTTTAAGAAAAACTTGAAGAAAATTTAGAAAAAAATTTTCAATTACTTTTGCAAAATTTAAAACAATTTATTTTATTTAAAAACATGGGACTGGCTGCTATATTTACAAATACTTTTTAAATATGTATTTAGAATAAAAAAAACCCGAAAACTATTTTATTTATTTGTTTATTTTTCTGTGTTTTATTTATTTAAATGCTGGCCTCAGTGCTTAGATGATGATTTATTTCAATCTATCATGCAATTGTACTAAAAGCGGCAGCAAAACATTTTATTTGTGTGGGTGTGTGTGTGTGATGAAAGCAAAATAACAAACAGCAAATTTTTTATATCAATTATAGAGGCAGTTATAATATTTTCCTTTGAGAAAAATAGATTTTCCTTAACAATTGTTAATTAAAAAAAGTTTTTTTTTTTTTGGCTTGTTTTGGCGGCTAAATGTAATTTTCATTCGTTATCAGAATTCCTTTTCTTTTATTATGCCCCTCACTTTAAGTAAGTACGTGTGTGATTTTTGTTTAATTAAATGATTTTTTGTAATAAGTTTTTATACGTTTTTGCTTTATAAATTTTCGCACAATCATTGTGAAAATTTCAAAATTTCATGCTTTTGATTGTGGCTAATGAGGGTGTGGGTTTTCCATTTTGGTATTTTTTTTTTCAAGCAAACCCTTAAAAGAAAAATTTAAATATTGTGTGTATGAAGTACAGCATACTTGAAAGCCACTTATCACTACAAACATGTGTAATATTTCAAGCTAAGTATGCTTTTGCATCGTTCTCTAGTATAAAAATAAATAGATTTTTGGCAAAAATATAGCATGAGATAAAAAAAGAAATGACCAACAAAGGGTCCCAGGGTTGGTTTAGATTACCTTCTCCCTTAGGTAACTCATACAAAAAAATTCTAATTTTATAATTTAGATACAGTAATTGTAAGTAATTTTTTTTTATCACATGCGTTATTTAAGAGAAGAAGCGCATTAACGTACCATCCATAAAATTATTTTTTCAATTTAGTAGTTAAATTATATTATATTGGGGGAGAAAATTTGCTATGAATTAAATAACTTTTTAACAAATTATTTTTCGAATCAATTTTATTATATAAGTGATGTAAGTCCACTTTTAAAACAAATTGAGTTAGAGCTAATTTTAGTAAGATATGGACACCATCTTATACTAAAATTACTGCTGATTACTTTTTTTAAATGGACAGCTCTTTCATAGCACATTCGAGAGAGCAGGATACCGACTACACGACTACAAATGAGGTTGGCTACAAATGTCGCCGTGTAGCCAGCTATTTAATTATTTTAGAAGCGGCAGCAGCAATTGTTTAGGTTATAGAAAGACATATTTCAGTGGGGCCAGGTTCAATTTTTTAATATGTGTTATTAATCCAAACTCACAAAAAAGCATAAGAACACATTATTTGTATAATAGATATAAAGGGTGGTTACATTTTAAGGGCCGATCTTGAATGTGAACCACACTTAAGCGTCAAGTTTTTTCTGTATTTCAGTAGAAATTTCTCAATTTCAGATTAACTCAATTTAAACTATGGAAAGATACACAATCGAGCAACGCGTTAAAGTTATTCAGGCTTATTATGAAAATGGGCATTCAAATCAAAATGCATATCGTGCACTTCGTGATTTTTTTCGGTCAATTTAATCGGAAAAATCGTGCAAAAATTTTAGCAAACCAGTTTTTTAGGAGATGTGAAAACACCAGTGCATGCTCGTACAGCTCGTACTGCAGAAAATATTGCTGCTGGCATCATCGGGATGTATTTTTCCCAAAATGAGGCCGGTCAGGCAGTTACTCTGAATGGTGTTCGCTATCGTGAGATGATAACGAACTTTTTATGGCCCGAATTGGAAGATATGGACCACACAGCTAACGAAACAATTTTTCTTTTGCGCGACAAATTCAATGGCCGTGTTATCTCACGTGGTGGCGATGTCAATTGGCCGCCAAGATCATGTGATTTGACACCGTTGGACTTCTTTCTTTCTTTGGGGTTATTTGAAAGAAAAGGTGTACGTCGATAAGCCAGCAACAATTTAAAAGCTAAAGGATGAGATAATTCGACACATTAACGGCATAGAACCTTAATTATGCCGATATTTTATACCATACATAAGTGAATCGTACGATCTTATCATAATACCAGCTATTCAAAATCAACATCGGCCCTTAAAAATTAACCACCCTTTACTTATAACACGAATAATGTAAAAACAAGTCGATTCATTTCTTAAGCACCTCTTGATTGTCAAATAAAATAAATACAATATTTTCAAACGCTTATTTTTTATTATATTGGCAGCACTAAATTGTTCATTGCGGCTGACGAAAATGGAAATTAGTCTAAGTTGGCGACAGCTACAACAGTGGTCGTGTAGCCATGTAGCCATGTAGCCATGCTGTCCTGAAAATAATCATTTTCATATAAACACATGTATTCTATTTTTGACAGGTTGTAGTCGGTACTCTGCTATCTCGAATGATTATGATGTTCATAGTGAATCGCTGTTTAAGCATAATTTTTTTTATAAAAAAAAAAAGAAAAAATTAATTTTCCAGCAAAACATAAATAAATAAAAATTAAAAGCCGAGAGCAATAATTAATTAACCAGTGTCACAGTCATGTGTGGCATATACTGGTATGTGTATGTATTTGTTTGCACAAACTTATCAACATTTTTCTTAATTTATTTATGGAAATTTTAACGATTTAAAACAATCTGTAAAGAGACTCATTTATCTTATTTATTTATGTAAAACTCTTCCCACATGATTTTCTGCATATTTAGTTTTAATTTAGTTTTCAATGGGGGGGGGGGGGGGGGGGGGGGAAATATCGTCTTTTGACAAACTCATTGCTAATTGTAGCCATAATCGTGTTGATAAATTTATTTGAAATGGAAAATTAAATTGCAAATGATTAAGTTATCATTTGTCAATAAAATTGCAAAAGAAATGGGAAAAAAGTGGAAATTTGAAAGATCATTTAGAGTGTTTGTTTTCTCAATTTGTTTTTGATGTATGTTCATAAATTTATTTTCTTATCTTTAATGTCTCATCTGCCGACTCAAAGTCGGCCTTTTCAACATAAGCGCTGGGTGCTAATCTTAAGCATTGTTCACAAAAAATGGAGCCCCTTTAAAAAGGACCCCACACGGCAATTTAGTTGGACAATTTTTCTCAATCTTCTTTTAAAATTGTCGTTTTGTTTCGGCAATTCATTCATTCAGCCTTCAAGCTACCTATCTTCTTATTTTTCATATGCCGAGTATGAGCAAGTTTCTACCCCTTTCCATTCCTCTTTCCTCTCTCTCCTACAAAATCATTCAAAACTATTCAGTAAAATTTTGGCCTGATTTAGCATCTTGTGATTATTCAACAACTACAATGCAATGGTATCAAAGATACCAGGTCAATATAATGCCAAAAACACGAACAATTCTAATTTTGGCCTGATTTAGCATCTTGTGATTATTCAACAACTACAATGCAATGGTATCAAAGATACCAGGTCAATATAATGCCAAAAACACGAACAATTCTAATTGTCTGCAGCTTCCGCCAATTGAACAATACTGCACGAAAAGAAAAAAGATGGTTGAATATGATCCCCACAAACATAGTTTGTTCTTCACAAAAATCTTATTATTATTTTGAAGCATCTAAACATTATTATGATCACGATAAGCATATTCTAGTTATTTTTAATCATATTATGTTTACCGTCATAGATTAACCACATAATTATTATATTACGTTTAATAAAAATTTACTTGAAACCATAAATATGTTAATAGCAAACATAATAATGATAAAAATATGATTGAAAGTAAATTGTTTTCTATTTTGTCTCTTCCGCAACCACAAAAATAAAGTGAGTATAAAACAAAAACTTAATAGTTCAAACTCAACTGATATTTTTGGCTGAAGTGGTTGAGTGGCGAGTTAATGCTTCTTAACTAAGTGTTCGCAAGTTCGAGTCCTGATAATAATAAATACAAATTAATAGAAATGAAAAAGTCAATGGAATAAAAAAATTTTATTTATACAACAAATTTATATTCAAGTTTTTTTTTTTAAATATTTATATAAAAAAATGTCTGTATTCAAAAAAAAAAAAAAAAAAAAAAAAAAAAAAAAAAAAAAAAAAAAAAAAAATAATTTTTGCCCTGACCGGGGGTTGAACCGCAACATCTGCAGTTGAAAGATATTTTTAATATCTTTAATTTAAAAATATATATGTATGTGGTTAGATGCAATCATAAATCTATGTTTCCACCAGAATATGGTTGCCTCAACCATATTTTTTCTTTGCGTGTGGACTGTTGTCAAACAGAAATTTAAGAACAGTGGTATTGTTGTTCCTGGCGCTAAAAATTTGGAACAAATATGCAGCGCATTCATTAAGCCAAAAAGCCGAAAATTCATAAGATTAAATGATTTGAATTTTATTTTTAATATTATCTGAAAAAGCAATAAATAACTATAAATTTGCGCATAATAGTTTCTTAACAGCTTTTTCTTTTAAGTATATATTCAATTTCTTAAGCAGGTCCATGGCTCCATTTCGTGTCCGCAATGCTTTACACTTGCCGTGCTAATTTAGGTTGGTCTGTAACAATATTTTTGAAATTCTCAAGCAAATTCAAGACAATCAAACACAAATAAAGCACAAGAATACCTTTTACATGGAAAATTTCATGTGCAATTATGTCACCATACAACTCACACGACTAATAATAGGGATAGAAACGAGGAGGGGTGTAATAGTTTTTTTTTTTTTTTTGTAATATTTTCTTTAAAATCCAAAAAGACTGGAACTCTCTCACTAATGAAGAGGTTGAATTGTGCAAAAGTAAGCAATGAAAACACAAAAACAAATGGAAACAAAATAATTAATTAATAAAACAACTTTTTTTAAACCAAAACTTAATGCACAATAACACTAAAGTCAATTCAGAGAAGAAAATAAAATAATGCAACGCATACATAAATGCAAGCTTATAAAAATACCATTATTCGAAAGAAGCTTTCGTTTGCATTTAGCTGAACAGGCCCAAAACTCACAAAAATCAAATACCTCAAGAAATACGTACTTACACATGTATTAATTATTTTTTTGCAATAAAAAAAAAAGAAAACTAAACAATGTTTTGTATTGATAGCTCATCATGATTATCATTCATCATCATCACAGTGATCATCGTGAAACGATCTTTACTGTTGAAAAACACTTTAAACAAGGTGAGTACTTGTATATGGCGAAAAGTAATAACAAAAATTATACTCTCTCGTTCTCTTGCTCTGGTTACTTTGCAAATCTATAAAAAAGTAATTTTTTGTACTATTTCTTATTGACTGTTGGGGACATGCCTCAAGAGCACCAGGTAAAATTTTCATCCATGTCTACCGAAATTTGTTTACATTCTCGCAATACATAGAGAAGTTGAAGTTTATATCAGAGAACTGCAAAAGTCGCATTTTTAGTTGATTGTGCACGACTAAACATTTTTATGTAAAAAACTTTGCAACACATAAAGTGCAAGCTCCTTCTCGTATGGAGTCTCGAAAGTAACAAAACTCTTTTTGGGTTTCACTAGTTTAGCTGCGGGCCGTATTTTATTACCCTACGAACCTTTAAGCTAAGGCTTGATTTTTGCCTATATCTCGCAAGCCAATCGCAATTTTGTTTTACTGTCTTCGACAACTAGCTAAACTTACTGTGGAGTCTTGTTACTTTGAAAAAGCACTTTAATAAATTCCGGATGAGAAGGAGTTTGCACTCGATGACTTAAAAAATCAAACCAAACAAGCTGTTCGACACAATTGAATCTAAAAAGCCATACAGGTATTAGTGTGCATATGCCTTGATTGAAACATACAAAGGCACACAGAAAAACCACCAGTATTTTACTACACAGTAGTTTACTCAAACATGTGTGATCGCCAGTTTTTAATAGTGCTTCGAATTAATTTAATCAAATATGGTTTGAAGATTTTTTTTTTCGTCGAATAAATCACTCAGTGCTCTGCTGTGTATGTAAGCGCAAATACTTTGAATTTTCTCCTTTTCTTTTAAGTAATTTTGTTTTGTGTGGAAACAATGAAGTCATATTACAGTAAGCATAGTGTGTACATTCACTTCTATTCCACTTGTCGTAATCAATAGATAACGACGTCGTTTACTGGTATTCCAGTTGCCTTAATCGTTATTTATTGATAAGTATTTGTTTATAATTGGCATTCTATAAGAAAATGCGACTGCATTATTTTATTGAAACGACTATAATTTTGTCGCCCCCATTTTAGGTAACGACTACAAAATGTTAACAAAATAATAAAAAAAGAAAAACGTAAAAAATTTAAAAACTAAAGGGACAAATATAAACAATTTTTAAAAACCTGGGAAAAATCTTTCCCTTGCAATAAGAGCGACCAATCGATTCCATTTCAAAGCAAATTGAGATTAAGTTGCTACAAAATAAATGCACTTTTCTAGTTCACTCAGAGACTGAACCAGAATTTTTCAAAGAACTGGCTGCGACAATCTTAAATGTGCTTCCAATCATAATGGTGCTTCCAATTTAATTTTTTTTTTGAAATCACATGCGAATTATTTTGTACAAAATGTACAGATAATCTTATGTTAATGCTTTACCGTGTATAATTCTGCCATGACGTAAAATGACAATTGAGAAACAGTAAAATAAAAGCTACATTATGGCGTTTTTTTTTCTAATAAAAATGTTGCATGTATTCTGCCATCCAAGAATATTTTCGTTCTATTCTCAGAAAATTTTAATACTTAAAATCAATATCACGTTCTGTTCTCAACATGTTGCATATAAAAGATGCAAAAATGGTAGGCAATTTACACTGAAGCCGAAATCTAGTTCAATTTGACTAGATTTCCTATACAAAATAAAATCTAATTTGTTAACTAGATTTTGCACAAAATCTAGTCAAAATCCTGATGTACTCAGTCATACAACTGTGGTTTTGTTATTAATATGCCAAAAAAAAAAAAAAAAAATACGACACTGCACAAGAAAATTTGACATTTTGATGAAAAAAAAAAGAAAATTAAATTACACACATTAAAATAAAGAAAAATATTTTAAAATGAATGGAAATACATACACAAAAAAAGGATAAGTGTTATTATGTTATATTAATATGAAATGTAGTGCAGTTTGTTGTTGTTCCGAAAATGAAATGTTGATATACTCGTATGTCAAAAGGAATGTAATGTAAACGGTATAGATTTCAAAAGGGATTTCATATCAAATCTAATAGATTTCGGTTCAATGGAAATGCACTATAAGTGAGGGTGAGATACTGCCCTTTTTTCAACTGCGTCAACTACTTGTTTATACAATTAAGTAAATTATTTAATTTGTATTTATATGAAATAGGAGACTCAACATTTTCTACGTCAAGATAGTCTTCATAAAAAAAGCTACTTTTGCAGAAAAATTTATTTTTTTTTATTTTAGGTGCAAAGCCGTTTTGTGTCAACTGCTTATCAGTGGTGGTAACGTAATCAAATTTCGCAAATCGCTTTAAAAGCGTTAAATGTTTGTTCTTTTGAAACTATAAAAAAGGTATCACTTTGTTTAGTTTTAGGCAACTTGTTTAAAATATTACATAATTTAGAGGCAGAATGTTTTTTGAGAATAGAAAACGCCATTAGTAATTGATATCAAGTATACAATACAACGATACAGTTACACATTCAGAAGATGAATTTAAATATCAATTTCATATTTTTGACTTAAAAAATACAAAAAAAAAAATATTTTTAGTTATACCCTGTTCAGACATACACGTTAATTAAGCAATTAAGCATTTTACGCAATTATCGCCTTTATTGAGCTCAATTTACCATACAAATTTCCATTCAATAATGAAGTCAAAATCAAAATGCAACTCTTTGTTGTGCCCTTAAATATCAACTGAAAAGTGAGAAAAGTTGATATTTTCAGTCTTAAAAAAATTTAAAAATAAATGTCATAAAAAGGAAATGGCAGCCCAAGTTAACACTAAATAAATTTTATAAAATTTTTATTGAAAATAATTTTTAAATAATTAATTTCTTTTAATCAATAGCTTGGCTTCAAAACATTTTTTTTTTTTTAATTTCACTTTCTTTTCATTTTTTATTTTATAAATACTTTGAGTATTTAAAAAAAAGTGTTACAATATTTCCAGTTGTCAAATGCTTGATTGCGTAAACTTAATTGAATATGTGTGAACACCCAAATCAGTCACACAATTTAAAACTTAATTGACTTTATTAACTTTTATGTCTGAACAGGGTATTATTGTTCATAGTGTTGACAATATGGCAGCACTCCTTTTTAATAATTTTATTTTCTACACTAATAGCGCAGGCATGCTTAGAAGCGTAGCCTTTGATATTATTTCAAAAATTAACTTACACTTTGCAAGACTTTCGACTATTTTTTTCGGCTTTTTCGTTGCATGCGAAAGCGCAGGGTTAATCATAGAATTAGTAAAATTGTCACATAAGTGAAACGATTTACTGTTTAGACCGAATTCCACTAATTCTTCCGAACAATTTGGTGAATTTAGCCTACATAAAATGTTGTATTAAATAGGCTGATTTCACGCTAATTTTTGGCCAACAGAAAGCATATTTAAGAGCGATTAAATTTAAAATGTCTTAAAGAGAACTATAAAAATTTTATTATCACTTCGATATTGTTTTATTTTATCTAGCGATTTGAGTTGTAAAAAACGAAAATAGTTCTGGGTTTTATAAAAAAATTTGCTGTTGCTGTGTGAAACTGGTTTTGTGAGCTTTACTGTTTTCTTATACTTATACGAACAAGTTATTTTATATAAAAATACGTACAAGTGCGATTATGTACGAGAACATACCCAAATGCTCAAACATTAAAAAAAATATGCAGCTGAAGCAAAGAACTTTTGTAACAGCAAAAAAAAAAAAAAAAGGTAGACAAGGCAAGAATGATAAAAATACAAGATTATGCCATACCGGACATGAAATTGAAATTTTCACGCGATGTGTTCCTATTGTACAGCTAAATAAAAGAGAGAGAGAGAAATGTATTTTTTTCTTCAAATAGAGCACAATCTGCGAAATCATGCTCATGGCGTAATCTTGTCTTTCTTTTTTTATAAAAAAAAAATACTAAAAGTTGTTTTTACAAAATTTTAACAAAATTTAAAGAATTAATATTGCGCTAATGAATCTATATGATTCTGAAACAGTTATTGATATCAAATCAAAGTTGTGATATTCAGCCTTATTATGGCTGTCGTTCTCTTGGCCGAATTTAGGACAAGTTGGTCTTTGCCATTTATCACTATTCTTTACACGACAACAACGCTTAACAATGTCACCGAGCGATGGTTCAACTCTCTACTGAGCTTTTAAGCTGCATACCCTTACTTATTCCGAACAAAATTTTTATACATACAATATTTTTTTTTATAAAGTTTGCGCTCTTGCTTTGTGAGAGACACTGCGAACTACTAAAAAAAATTGTGTGGAAAAAAATTTTGTACGCAACAAGCGGGTGAATCCAGTCTCAAACAGAAGTATTATTTTAAAAAAATGTTTTAGAAACGTTCAGTAGGAAATTAACAAATTTTGTGATCAAGTGGGTTTTAGTTATTATTGAATTTAGAGTGTGATTTGTGGTAGGGGGGTTTTCAATAAGGTTTCTATTCAAACCACACGGAGACAATAACAAAAAAATAATAAAAATATAAGAACGTGAAGACAACAACAACAACAACAAAATTATGCGAATAAGAGCAACTATTTATTGTATATCTAAGAAATGTGCAGATGCTTTTGTTACACTGTGCTTTAAAAGTCAACTTATTGTTATGTGTGTGAAGTTATATTTTAAAATATAAATCCCAAGACACAAACCATTTCAATTTACAGTGCTCTGTTAAACTGTTAACATAGCTCTGTTAAATAAATAAAACTGGGGTTGCTTCACTAAAACTGAAATAATTAGTAAATTGTAGAACAAAATGGACCAAGAAAAATGGAACAGCTTACCTAGGCTCCAACCTTTCCAAAAAAGGCAAACAAACGGAAAAAAAATTGCACAGAGGGCGAAATTTTCAATTTTTAAAATTTTATATTTTCGGGGATGAGCCCATTTTCCATGGAAACTGGAGAGAGTGGGCGAACCAAACTAGTTGGTTTTTATGGACTAGGTGTACCTCTATTATAATCCATAGTCAGTATATCTAACAGAGCGTGTTGGAAAAAAATATAACAAATTTTCCAAATTTTAAAATATGAAATTGCTCTAAGGGATGAGCCCATTTTCCATGGAAACGGAAGAGAGTGGGCGAACCAAACTAGTTGGGTTTTATGGACTAGGTGTACCTCTATTATAATCCATAGTCAGTATATCTAACAGAGCGTGTTGGAAAAAAATATAACGAATTTTCCAAATTTTAAAATATGAAATTTCTCTGAGGGATGGGCCCATTTCCATGGAAATGGAAGAGAGTGGGCGAACCAAACTAGTTGGGTTTTATGGACTAGGTGTACCTCTATTATAATCCATAGTCAGTATATCTAACAGAGCGTGCTGGAAAAAAATATAACGAATTTTCCAAATTTTAAAATATGAAATTTCTCTGAGGGATGGGCCCATTTCCATGGAAATGGAAGAGAGTGGGCGAACCAAACTAGTTGGGTTTTATGGACTAGGTGTACCTCTATTATAATCCATAGTCAGTATATCTAACAGAGCGTGTTGGAAAAAAATATAACGAATTTTCCAAATTTTAAAATATGAAATTTCTCTGAGGGATGGGCCCATTTCCATGGAAGTGGAAGAGAGTGGGCGAACCAAACTAGTTGGGTTTTATGGACTAGGTGTACCTCTATTATAATCCATAGTCAGTATATCTAACAGAGCGTGTTGGAAAAAAATATAACAAATTTTCCAAATTTTAAAATATGAAATTTCTCTGAGGGATGGGCCCATTTCCATGGAAATGGAAGAGAGTGGGCGAACCAAACTAGTTGGGTTTTATGGACTAGGTGTACCTCTATTATAATCCATAGTCAGTATATCTAACAGAGCGTGTTGGAAAAAAATATAACAAATTTTCCAAATTTTAAAATATGAAATTGCTCTAAGGGATGAGCCCATTTTCCATGGAAACGGAAGAGAGTGGGCGAACCAAACTAGTTGGGTTTTATGGACTAGGTGTACCTCTATTATAATCCATAGTCAGTATATCTAACAGAGCGTGTTGGAAAAAAATATAACAAATTTTCCAAATTTTAAAATATGAAATTGCTCTGAGGGATGGGCCCATTTCCATGGAAACGGAAGAGAGTGGGCGAACCAAACTAGTTGGGTTTTATGGACTAGGTGTACCTCTATTATAATCCATAGTCAGTATATCTAACAGAGCGTGTTGGAAAAAAATATAACGAATTTTCCAAATTTTAAAATATGAAATTTCTCTGAGGGATGGGCCCATTTCCATGGAAATGGAAGAGAGTGGGCGAACCAAACTAGTTGGGTTTTATGGACTAGGTGTACCTCTATTATAATCCATAGTCAGTATATCTAACAGAGCGTGTTGGAAAAAAATATAACAAATTTTCCAAATTTTAAAATATGAAATTTCTCTGAGGGATGGGCCCATTTCCATGGAAATGGAAGAGAGTGGGCGAACCAAACTAGTTGGGTTTTATGGACTAGGTGTACCTCTATTATAATCCATAGTCAGTATATCTAACAGAGCGTGTTGGAAAAAAATATAACAAATTTTCCAAATTTTAAAATATGAAATTGCTCTAAGGGATGAGCCCATTTTCCATGGAAACGGAAGAGAGTGGGCGAACCAAACTAGTTGGGTTTTATGGACTAGGTGTACCTCTATTATAATCCATAGTCAGTATATCTAACAGAGCGTGTTGGAAAAAAATATAACAAATTTTCCAAATTTTAAAATATGAAATTTCTCTAAGGGATGAGCCCATTTTCCATGGAAAAGGAAGAGAGTGGGCGAACCAAACTAGTTGGGTTTTATGGACTAGGTGTACCTCTATTATAATCCATAGTCAGTATATCTAACAGAGCGTGTTGGAAAAAAATATAACAAATTTTCCAAATTTTAAAATATGAAATTGCTCTAAGGGATGAGCCCATTTTCCATGGAAACGGAAGAGAGTGGGCGAACCAAACTAGTTGGGTTTTATGGACTAGGTGTACCTCTATTATAATCCATAGTCAGTATATCTAACAGAGCGTGTTGGAAAAAAATATAACAAATTTTCCAAATTTTAAAATATGAAATTTCTCTGAGGGATGGGCCCATTTCCATGGAAATGGAAGAGAGTGGGCGAACCAAACTAGTTGGGTTTTATGGACTAGGTGTACCTCTATTATAATCCATAGTCAGTATATCTAACAGAGCGTGTTGGAAAAAAATATAACAAATTTTCCAAATTTTAAAATATGAAATTGCTCTAAGGGATGAGCCCATTTTCCATGGAAACGGAAGAGAGTGGGCGAACCAAACTAGTTGGGTTTTATGGACTAGGTGTACCTCTATTATAATCCATAGTCAGTATATCTAACAGAGCGTGTTGGAAAAAAATATAACAAATTTTCCAAATTTTAAAATATGAAATTGCTCTGAGGGATGGGCCCATTTCCATGGAAACGGAAGAGAGTGGGCGAACCAAACTAGTTGGGTTTTATGGACTAGGTGTACCTCTATTATAATCCATAGTCAGTATATCTAACAGAGCGTGTTGGAAAAAAATATAACGAATTTTCCAAATTTTAAAATATGAAATTTCTCTGAGGGATGGGCCCATTTCCATGGAAATGGAAGAGAGTGGGCGAACCAAACTAGTTGGGTTTTATGGACTAGGTGTACCTCTATTATAATCCATAGTCAGTATATCTAACAGAGCGTGTTGGAAAAAAATATAACAAATTTTCCAAATTTTAAAATATGAAATTTCTCTGAGGGATGGGCCCATTTCCATGGAAATGGAAGAGAGTGGGCGAACCAAACTAGTTGGGTTTTATGGACTAGGTGTACCTCTATTATAATCCATAGTCAGTATATCTAACAGAGCGTGTTGGAAAAAAATATAACAAATTTTCCAAATTTTAAAATATGAAATTGCTCTAAGGGATGAGCCCATTTTCCATGGAAACGGAAGAGAGTGGGCGAACCAAACTAGTTGGGTTTTATGGACTAGGTGTACCTCTATTATAATCCATAGTCAGTATATCTAACAGAGCGTGTTGGAAAAAAATATAACAAATTTTCCAAATTTTAAAATATGAAATTTCTCTGAGGGATGGGCCCATTTCCATGGAAATGGAAGAGAGTGGGCGAACCAAACTAGTTGGGTTTTATGGACTAGGTGTACCTCTATTATAATCCATAGTCAGTATATCTAACAGAGCGTGTTGGAAAAAAATATAACAAATTTTCCAAATTTTAAAATATGAAATTGCTCTGAGGGATGGGCCCATTTCCATGGAAATGGAAGAGAGTGGGCGAACCAAACTAGTTGGGTTTTATGGACTAGGTGTACCTCTATTATAATCCATAGTCAGTATATCTAACAGAGCGTGTTGGAAAAAAATATAACAAATTTTCCAAATTTTAAAATATGAAATTGCTCTGAGGGATGGGCCCATTTCCATGGAAATGGAAGAGAGTGGGCGAACCAAACTAGTTGGGTTTTATGGACTAGGTGTACCTCTATTATAATCCATAGTCAGTATATCTAACAGAGCGTGTTGGAAAAAAATATAACAAATTTTCCAAATTTTAAAATATGAAATTTCTCTGAGGGATGGGCCCATTTCCATGGAAATGGAAGAGAGTGGGCGAACCAAACTAGTTGGGTTTTATGGACTAGGTGTACCTCTATTATAATCCATAGTCAGTATATCTAACAGAGCGTGTTGGAAAAAAATATAACAAATTTTCCAAATTTTAAAATATGAAATTTCTCTGAGGGATGGGCCCATTTCCATGGAAATGGAAGAGAGTGGGCGAACCAAACTAGTTGGGTTTTATGGACTAGGTGTACCTCTATTATAATCCATAGTCAGTATATCTAACAGAGCGTGTTGGAAAAAAATATAACAAATTTTCCAAATTTTAAAATATGAAATTTCTCTGAGGGATGGGCCCATTTCCATGGAAATGGAAGAGAGTGGGCGAACCAAACTAGTTGGGTTTTATGGACTAGGTGTACCTCTATTATAATCCATAGTCAGTATATCTAACAGAGCGTGTTGGAAAAAAATATAACAAATTTTCCAAATTTTAAAATATGAAATTTCTCTGAGGGATGGGCCCATTTCCATGGAAATGGAAGAGAGTGGGCGAACCAAACTAGTTGGGTTTTATGGACTAGGTGTACCTCTATTATAATCCATAGTCAGTATATCTAACAGAGCGTGTTGGAAAAAAATATAACAAATTTTCCAAATTTTAAAATATGAAATTTCTCTGAGGGATGGGCCCATTTCCATGGAAACGGAAGAGAGTGGGCGAACCAAACTAGTTGGGTTTTATGGACTAGGTGTACCTCTATTATAATCCATAGTCAGTATATCTAACAGAGCGTGTTGGAAAAAAATATAACAAATTTTCCAAATTTTAAAATATGAAATTTCTCTAAGGGATGAGCCCATTTTCCATGGAAACGGAAGAGAGTGGGCGAACCAAACTAGTTGGGTTTTATGGACTAGGTGTACCTCTATTATAATCCATAGTCAGTATATCTAACAGAGCGTGTTGGAAAAAAATATAACAAATTTTCCAAATTTTAAAATATGAAATTGCTCTGATGTGCGTGCTGTTAACTTAGTTTTTAACATTGCAGTTTTAAATATTTATTTTACATTTCTCTCGCTCAGACACTAGTTGTCAATAGAAAAAAAAATATAATGGGTACTGGTGTTAAGTTTCATGGCCATAGTAAAATAAATTCTCTTTAGGAATCTCAGCAAATCTTTCTCATACCCGTGGTTATATCGCCACATGAATTCAAGCAAGCCATATATTGCATATAAAAAATTTTTTAGAAGCCAAAAATAGTTGATGATATTATATAACTTTTTTTTTTCATCTTTAAATTACCCCTTAATATAATTTTTAATTGTAAAAGTGGAAAACTTTACAATTATTTTTAATATATTATCGACTCCTTTTGGCTTCTTTAAAAATTTTTATATGTGGTTAGGTCTTTATTGAAATTGTATGACGATATATATTTTCATAAGCAAAAAAAAATATGAAAACAACCAAGAATGATACACACAAAAATACTTCACGATCATGACTTCCCGTTAGATGACGTATTTTGCTCATTGTTAAGGTTGCCATGTATATGAATCCCTAAGCTTTATAAATTCTGTCTTTCAATGTTACACATATTCATTTGGATGATTAATATATGACAATTTTTGAAAATATTTGCTGAAAATGTACACATACAATCTTTATTTTACCCTGTTTGTTTATTTTTATTTTTATTTTCATATATATTATAAAAATGTTTTAAATGGAAATATTATAATTTCGTCCCAACCAATGTATTTAATGTATTAGTGCTGGCAGCCCTGCAATTAAAATGACTGACAAAAAAAAACTTAAAACGAAAAAGAACACAAAAAACGTAAACATAAGTTGTGCAGTGGGCAAATGTAAAGAAAGCAGTAATTAAAAATCACGTGAGAAATTGTACTGAAATTAGTAAATATATATATTATGTGTTTCTAAAAAAGTGCTTATATTTTTTGACTATAGCTAGTGGAAAAGCTATATCCTTTTACAGTTTCCCAAAGATGAAGGAAAAAAGAAGCTTTGGATAATGCAAAATTAATTAATAGGATTTAGCAATTTCCGTACACCAAAATTGGGAGCAGTTCCGACCAAAGAGGCAAGCGATATTCGAAATGAAAAAAAGGAAATTTAATAAAATAACAATGTAATGTAAAAAAATAGTTTAATTTTTTCCTATCATTTGAAGAATAAACTAATATATTGCTCCACTGTAATTGTTCACATTACCAATAAGAATTTTTAGGTGTAATTATTAGCCAATAGGAACACAGTTTGCCTGATGTGTATTTGATCATTCTTGAAAACAACCACTACTCTCACAATAATGAATATATTAAAGGGCTGCACAAACATACTTGAAAGTCACACAATACTACAAACGTGTATAATATATTAAAATAAACAGTGATTGTAAGCCATTTCAAGTATGCTTGTGCAGCCCTTTAGTATGTATTTTGTTTTTTGCAATCTTCAATTCTCTCAGTAATACATATTCATACACCAGCTTGTATTTTTGCATGTTGGCTAACAAAAAAAAAAAAAAAAATGAAAAGCAGCCCTACACTCATAATAATGAATTTTGTTTTTGGCAAATTTATTTAAAATTTTTTTTTGTACCATCCGAAATGTGTTTTTTTTTTTTAACAGAAGAATATCAAAAAGAAAAGGAGTAAATATACAATTTATGGGCATTCAATTAAAATTCACAAAACTGACTACTGTTTTTAATGTAGGGTAAAAATATGAATTTTGTTTTTGCATAAAATGAAACTATATCAATTCACAACGATTATTACCCTAATGGCGGCATGTTCCAGTAGTCGTAATTTTTTTTTTTTTAATTCAAATATACAGGTATAATAGAGAGTTTTCAATGTATAAAAACCATTTTTAATTAAATAATATACTTAACTCTCTATTTCAAATTAGTTCATCCTACTGAAGTGAGTAATTTATTCATAATTTGCCTTTATCCAATGTGTTCTCTGAAATATCTTCAGAAGTGCTTGTTTTCTAAGGAAATATTTAGTATCTAGGCCAATTTTCAATGGGTTGTTAAAGCTATTATATAAAACAATTTCAATATTTTAATGGTTTCCATGGAAAGAAAAGAGTTGAAATATTGTTGTTGACAAGAAAAAATTAGCAAAAAATAATAATTTTTTGCTGTTTAATGATGCCGCTTTCAGGCACAAAAATTTTATATAATTTCCTGTAGTCGGCAGAAGGATTTATTAAGTAATTTCAAGCCTGCCGAATACAGGATCATGTTTCTGGAGTCGGCATCTTGTTGCCTTGAAAAAATTTACAGGCAAAATTATATGCCGACAATAGGATCACAGTGTGACGACCACTGGGACATGTATGCCAACTACTGGCAAATTTGGTGTATTTTTACAAAACTATAAATTACTCAATTTTAATAAAAAAAATTTTAAAAATAGCTTAATCCATTTAAAAGTATACCCAATACTGTACCATTACAGAGTTATATCAGAGTAATACCATGATCATGTATAAAATGGTAAGAAATTGAAAAAAGAGAACGCGTTAAACTGCCGACTACTGGCACATTTACCCTACGTAAAAGAGAGTGGGAGGCCAAATTGAAGGTTTTATATATACATGTGTACATATATATAAAAAAAAAAAAGTTGAAATGAAAATTACCACCTTATTATGTGAAACGCTTCAAAAGAAGTTTAAAAGTTTTCAAATTGTTATTACTTTTTTACAAAATATCATTTCATTGAACATCCATAAACTTTGCAAAAATAATTAAAAATTCAATAAAAAAATTACTTTAAGCTTAAATATTATTTAAGCTTAAGATCTCAATGAAAAAATTGTTTTTGTTTGAATTTTCTAATATTTCGACTTTCTTTTGAAGGTCTTCTTCAGGGAAATTTTTTTTTGAAGTAGACCTTCAAAAGAAAGTCGAAATATTTTAAAATTACAACAAAAACAATTTTTCATTGAGGTTTTAAGTTTAAATAATATTTACTAATAATAAATTTATAAGATCGAATAATTTATATTGGATCTTATTTGAATTTTATGTAAAATTTATTTGAACTTGAGATCTACATGTATGTATCTTCTTATACATATGTAGGTATGTGTATATATATTCATAGTACATATGTTTTAGTTTTTCTTTTAATTTAAAAAGAAAATTTATATTATTTTAAACATATATTTCCTGAAGATGCTACAGAAAGATGTAGCGAAATATCGAAATAAAAATAATATTATAGGTATATTTTGCAACTAAGATAGGTATGACAAAACAATGATTTAATAGTTAATTAGACAGCGTGTGTGTATGTAAACATGCGTGTGTATTTGTTTGTTTGGTTAGTACGTAAATAGTTGACAGGTCTCTGAACTGTGTGAATATTTAACAACTAGAATTGAGAAATGTTTACAACACATTGTTCGTCGTATATAAAGGGTGTTTTTTTGAAAGCCAGATACAATTTAAATGACAAAAAAATTAGTTTTATTAAAAAACATTTTTACTTCTTCAAAAGATCAATATGTGAACCCTTAATATTTGCAAATGATTTTGTGTATTTAGGATTATGTGCAAAATACAAATTGCCAAGGCGAATTCATACAAGGTGAAATTATCAAGCATCTCTTTTTTAAAATATTCGTGATTCGTCAGAAAAAATAAATATGGTTTATGGACAATTTTGACCAAAAAAAATTGAAGCGCACACTGCTTTCTTGATATCATTTTGTATGATTGCGCCTTAAGTTGGGCAAATTGCTGACTAGAACACACACGGCAAGTTTAGTTGCGCAATTCTTTCTCAATTCTCTTTTAAAATTGTCGTTTTGTCCACACACAAATTTTTTGTTTCAGCAATTTTAGCATTCTTATGCCGTCATTCATTCAGCCTTCAAGCTACCCGTCTTCTTTTTGTACATCTTTGTAAAAGAAACGAAGGGAGAACAACAGGAAATTTCTGTCTGAACCCCTTTCCATTTTTCTTTCCTTTCTATCCTACAAAATCAAGAACTGCCCAACTAAAATTGCTTTGTGTGGTCCTGGTCTAAGTTCTGTCAGGCTTAAAATTTACACACTTTTCACACAAATAGGTATTTTATAAAAGAAACAAAACTAATTAATAGAAATTGTATGAAACTGTGGAGAGCCATAACTCGGAAAATACGAATTTGTACTAGAACTTTTACTCGATATTTCCTTCTTAGAATTCTATTTTCTATCATCTCTGATATTCTTTTTTTTTTTTGTTATTTTGTGGTGCTTGTGTAAAGTAAATTTGTTCCATTAATTCTAGCTTTAAAAAATTGGCCTACTGCAAAATCAAATTTTTATCAACATAGATATGTATGTATATAAGTATGTCTAATATGTTGAATCTAAAATAAGTACATAATATTAAAATATTTATTATTAATCCACATGAAACCTTAGATGACCGTTTGCTATATTGTAGGGTAATTACACATAAATTATTATGAAAATATATCGATGTAACCGGCTTCTAATGCACTTATAGCGCTGTATATTTTCTTAAAATTTATATGTTAACGTTAAATATTTTAAAATTAGAATACATACTTACGTATTTATTTTAGATTCACTTTATTTCACATACATACATACACATCTAGATTAATAAAAAGTTGATTTTGCAATGGGTTAAAATCTTTGGCTAGTATTAACATTTTTATAAGCTTTTGCTACAAAATCACAATTTAGTAAAAAATGTGGTATGCAGTTTTAGACTAAATAGCTTCCCAACTATCTGTACAAAATTTCATTCAAATCGGGCCATAAACGACCGAGTTTTTGGTAAATAAACAGCCCACTCATTAAGTTAAGCTTAATGATCATTACAATTTTAATGGTTAATTTCTGTTTTCAATTGAGTTTTGGTGGTTGTTTTGTGCCTATGCTTTTTTTATGGATGTTTTGGTTTTGATTTTGTATATCGTCACATGAATTCAAAAAGTCTATAAGTTACAAAAAATTAAATACCTACTAAATAAATTTATATGATCCCGAAAATTTTTAGGCATTTATAATTAAAAATTGTGTTCTTATACAGAAGTTACAACAGAAAATTTTTTGCCAATTTTTATATTTAAGAGTTGTTTGCTTTGTAACATTTTTTTAATTTTGCTTTTATAAATTCATATGACGATATTAAATTTGAAGGCCACATGAATATTAAAAGAGCAACTATGCTTGTGTTAGTAAAAAAAACTATACACGACGCACCCATGAGACTCTCTTTATTTAACACAGCCATATAATAACAGCGTTGTCAACTCAGTGGTTTTAGGATTGTTTTTATTCTTTTTTTAAATGTGTTAACTCTCATAGTTAAAATGACTTTAATTTTATCCATAAGAAATATTTTTATATTTTAACTGCTCTTTAGAAATTTGTTTAATTTTTGTAGCATCAGAAAATGAGTTTCATGAGATCACATCCTATAACTCCATACTGGTGTACTTTCCGAATATGAAAGATAGCGTGCTAAATCTCTGAACGCTCCTCTGTCGGCCAACACTAACATGCTTCCCCCAGAATTTTCCGGTATATCCTTTTTTCGCAATTTTCTGTAGTGACCATAAGAATTTAATAATTTCACACCCTATTACTTAATTGCGGTAATGTTTAAGAATATGAGTAATGTAGTTCTGAAATCTCTAACTTTTTTTTCTTTTTGTGCCAAATTGTAAAATTTTTGCAAAATTTTTATAATTTTATTCTTTTTTTTTCAATTTCCTCTGTGGGGTCAAAGAAAGAATTTTTCAAAATTCCAAATTTGTGTGACCAAGTTAAGTGATGGCATATAAAATTTTAACATTTTGTTAGTTTTACAGAATTACTTGGTTTTATAGAAGTAATTCTGTTATTGTTTGCGAGTGTCTGAGCGAGAGAAATGTAAAATAAATATTTAAAACTGCAATGTTAAAAACTAAGTTAACAGCACGCACATCAGAGCAATTTCATATTTTAAAATTTGGAAAATTTGTTATATTTTTTTCCAACACGCTCTGTTAGATATACTGACTATGGATTATAATAGAGGTACACCTAGTCCATAAAACCCAACTAGTTTGGTTCGCCCACTCTCTTCCGTTTCCATGGAAAATGGGCTCATCCCTTAGAGCAATTTCATATTTTAAAATTTGGAAAATTTGTTATATTTTTTTCCAACACGCTCTGTTAGATATACTGACTATGGATTATAATAGAGGTACACCTAGTCCATAAAACCCAACTAGTTTGGTTCGCCCACTCTCTTCCGTTTCCATGGAAAATGGGCTCATCCCTTAGAGAAATTTCATATTTTAAAATTTGGAAAATTTGTTATATTTTTTTCCAACACGCTCTGTTAGATATACTGACTATGGATTATAATAGAGGTACACCTAGTCCATAAAACCCAACTAGTTTGGTTCGCCCACTCTCTTCCGTTTCCATGGAAATGGGCCCATCCCTCAGAGAAATTTCATATTTTAAAATTTGGAAAATTTGTTATATTTTTTTCCAACACGCTCTGTTAGATATACTGACTATGGATTATAATAGAGGTACACCTAGTCCATAAAACCCAACTAGTTTGGTTCGCCCACTCTCTTCCATTTCCATGGAAATGGGCCCATCCCTCAGAGAAATTTCATATTTTAAAATTTGGAAAATTTGTTATATTTTTTTCCAACACGCTCTGTTAGATATACTGACTATGGATTATAATAGAGGTACACCTAGTCCATAAAACCCAACTAGTTTGGTTCGCCCACTCTCTTCCATTTCCATGGAAATGGGCCCATCCCTCAGAGAAATTTCATATTTTAAAATTTGGAAAATTTGTTATATTTTTTTCCAACACGCTCTGTTAGATATACTGACTATGGATTATAATAGAGGTACACCTAGTCCATAAAACCCAACTAGTTTGGTTCGCCCACTCTCTTCCGTTTCCATGGAAATGGGCCCATCCCTCAGAGAAATTTCATATTTTAAAATTTGGAAAATTTGTTATATTTTTTTCCAACACGCTCTGTTAGATATACTGACTATGGATTATAATAGAGGTACACCTAGTCCATAAAACCCAACTAGTTTGGTTCGCCCACTCTCTTCCGTTTCCATGGAAAATGGGCTCATCCCTTAGAGCAATTTCATATTTTAAAATTTGGAAAATTTGTTATATTTTTTTCCAACACGCTCTGTTAGATATACTGACTATGGATTATAATAGAGGTACACCTAGTCCATAAAACCCAACTAGTTTGGTTCGCCCACTCTCTTCCATTTCCATGGAAATGGGCCCATCCCTCAGAGAAATTTCATATTTTAAAATTTGGAAAATTTGTTATATTTTTTTCCAACACGCTCTGTTAGATATACTGACTATGGATTATAATAGAGGTACACCTAGCCCATAAAACCCAACTAGTTTGGTTCGCCCACTCTCTTCCATTTCCATGGAAATGGGCCCATCCCTCAGAGAAATTTCATATTTTAAAATTTGGAAAATTTGTTATATTTTTTTCCAACACGCTCTGTTAGATATACTGACTATGGATTATAATAGAGGTACACCTAGCCCATAAAACCCAACTAGTTTGGTTCGCCCACTCTCTTCCATTTCCATGGAAATGGGCCCATCCCTCAGAGAAATTTCATATTTTAAAATTTGGAAAATTTGTTATATTTTTTTCCAACACGCTCTGTTAGATATACTGACTATGGATTATAATAGAGGTACACCTAGTCCATAAAACCCAACTAGTTTGGTTCGCCCACTCTCTTCCATTTCCATGGAAATGGGCCCATCCCTCAGAGAAATTTCATATTTTAAAATTTGGAAAATTTGTTATATTTTTTTCCAACACGCTCTGTTAGATATACTGACTATGGATTATAATAGAGGTACACCTAGTCCATAAAACCCAACTAGTTTGGTTCGCCCACTCTCTTCCGTTTCCATGGAAAATGGGCTCATCCCTTAGAGCAATTTCATATTTTAAAATTTGGAAAATTTGTTATATTTTTTTCCAACACGCTCTGTTAGATATACTGACTATGGATTATAATAGAGGTACACCTAGTCCATAAAACCCAACTAGTTTGGTTCGCCCACTCTCTTCCGTTTCCATGGAAATGGGCCCATCCCTCAGAGCAATTTCATATTTTAAAATTTGGAAAATTTGTTATATTTTTTTCCAACACGCTCTGTTAGATATACTGACTATGGATTATAATAGAGGTACACCTAGTCCATAAAACCCAACTAGTTTGGTTCGCCCACTCTCTTCCATTTCCATGGAAATGGGCCCATCCCTCAGAGAAATTTCATATTTTAAAATTTGGAAAATTTGTTATATTTTTTTCCAACACGCTCTGTTAGATATACTGACTATGGATTATAATAGAGGTACACCTAGTCCATAAAACCCAACTAGTTTGGTTCGCCCACTCTCTTCCATTTCCATGGAAATGGGCCCATCCCTCAGAGAAATTTCATATTTTAAAATTTGGAAAATTTGTTATATTTTTTTCCAACACGCTCTGTTAGATATACTGACTATGGATTATAATAGAGGTACACCTAGTCCATAAAACCCAACTAGTTTGGTTCGCCCACTCTCTTCCATTTCCATGGAAATGGGCCCATCCCTCAGAGAAATTTCATATTTTAAAATTTGGAAAATTTGTTATATTTTTTTCCAACACGCTCTGTTAGATATACTGACTATGGATTATAATAGAGGTACACCTAGTCCATAAAACCCAACTAGTTTGGTTCGCCCACTCTCTTCCGTTTCCATGGAAATGGGCCCATCCCTCAGAGAAATTTCATATTTTAAAATTTAGAAAATTTGTTATATTTTTTTCCAACACGCTCTGTTAGATATACTGACTATGGATTATAATAGAGGTACACCTAGTACATAAAACCCAACTAGTTTGGTTCGCCCACTCTCTTCCATTTCCATGGAAATGGGCCCATCCCTCAGAGAAATTTCATATTTTAAAATTTGGAAAATTTGTTATATTTTTTTCCAACACGCTCTGTTAGATATACTGACTATGGATTATAATAGAGGTACACCTAGCCCATAAAACCCAACTAGTTTGGTTCGCCCACTCTCTTCCATTTCCATGGAAATGGGCCCATCCCTCAGAGAAATTTCATATTTTAAAATTTAGAAAATTTGTTATATTTTTTTCCAACACGCTCTGTTAGATATACTGACTATGGATTATAATAGAGGTACACCTAGTACATAAAACCCAACTAGTTTGGTTCGCCCACTCTCTTCCATTTCCATGGAAATGGGCCCATCCCTCAGAGAAATTTCATATTTTAAAATTTGGAAAATTTGTTATATTTTTTTCCAACACGCTCTGTTAGATATACTGACTATGGATTATAATAGAGGTACACCTAGCCCATAAAACCCAACTAGTTTGGTTCGCCCACTCTCTTCCATTTCCATGGAAATGGGCCCATCCCTCAGAGAAATTTCATATTTTAAAATTTGGAAAATTTGTTATATTTTTTTCCAACACGCTCTGTTAGATATACTGACTATGGATTATAATAGAGGTACACCTAGCCCATAAAACCCAACTAGTTTGGTTCGCCCACTCTCTTCCATTTCCATGGAAATGGGCCCATCCCTCAGAGAAATTTCATATTTTAAAATTTGGAAAATTTGTTATATTTTTTTCCAACACGCTCTGTTAGATATACTGACTATGGATTATAATAGAGGTACACCTAGTCCATAAAACCCAACTAGTTTGGTTCGCCCACTCTCTTCCATTTCCATGGAAATGGGCCCATCCCTCAGAGAAATTTCATATTTTAAAATTTGGAAAATTTGTTATATTTTTTTCCAACACGCTCTGTTAGATATACTGACTATGGATTATAATAGAGGTACACCTAGTCCATAAAACCCAACTAGTTTGGTTCGCCCACTCTCTTCCGTTTCCATGGAAAATGGGCTCATCCCTTAGAGCAATTTCATATTTTAAAATTTGGAAAATTTGTTATATTTTTTTCCAACACGCTCTGTTAGATATACTGACTATGGATTATAATAGAGGTACACCTAGTCCATAAAACCCAACTAGTTTGGTTCGCCCACTCTCTTCCGTTTCCATGGAAATGGGCCCATCCCTCAGAGCAATTTCATATTTTAAAATTTGGAAAATTTGTTATATTTTTTTCCAACACGCTCTGTTAGATATACTGACTATGGATTATAATAGAGGTACACCTAGTCCATAAAACCCAACTAGTTTGGTTCGCCCACTCTCTTCCATTTCCATGGAAATGGGCCCATCCCTCAGAGAAATTTCATATTTTAAAATTTGGAAAATTTGTTATATTTTTTTCCAACACGCTCTGTTAGATATACTGACTATGGATTATAATAGAGGTACACCTAGTCCATAAAACCCAACTAGTTTGGTTCGCCCACTCTCTTCCATTTCCATGGAAATGGGCCCATCCCTCAGAGAAATTTCATATTTTAAAATTTGGAAAATTTGTTATATTTTTTTCCAACACGCTCTGTTAGATATACTGACTATGGATTATAATAGAGGTACACCTAGTCCATAAAACCCAACTAGTTTGGTTCGCCCACTCTCTTCCATTTCCATGGAAATGGGCCCATCCCTCAGAGAAATTTCATATTTTAAAATTTGGAAAATTTGTTATATTTTTTTCCAACACGCTCTGTTAGATATACTGACTATGGATTATAATAGAGGTACACCTAGTCCATAAAACCCAACTAGTTTGGTTCGCCCACTCTCTTCCGTTTCCATGGAAATGGGCCCATCCCTCAGAGAAATTTCATATTTTAAAATTTAGAAAATTTGTTATATTTTTTTCCAACACGCTCTGTTAGATATACTGACTATGGATTATAATAGAGGTACACCTAGTACATAAAACCCAACTAGTTTGGTTCGCCCACTCTCTTCCATTTCCATGGAAATGGGCCCATCCCTCAGAGAAATTTCATATTTTAAAATTTGGAAAATTTGTTATATTTTTTTCCAACACGCTCTGTTAGATATACTGACTATGGATTATAATAGAGGTACACCTAGTCCATAAAACCCAACTAGTTTGGTTCGCCCACTCTCTTCCATTTCCATGGAAATGGGCCCATCCCTCAGAGAAATTTCATATTTTAAAATTTGGAAAATTCGTTATATTTTTTTCCAACACGCTCTGTTAGATATACTGACTATGGATTATAATAGAGGTACACCTAGTCCATAAAACCCAACTAGTTTGGTTCGCCCACTCTCTTCCATTTCCATGGAAATGGGCCCATCCCTCAGAGAAATTTCATATTTTAAAATTTGGAAAATTTGTTATATTTTTTTCCAACACGCTCTGTTAGATATACTGACTATGGATTATAATAGAGGTACACCTAGTCCATAAAACCCAACTAGTTTGGTTCGCCCACTCTCTTCCGTTTCCATGGAAATGGGCCCATCCCTCAGAGAAATTTCATATTTTAAAATTTGGAAAATTTGTTATATTTTTTTCCAACACGCTCTGTTAGATATACTGACTATGGATTATAATAGAGGTACACCTAGTCCATAAAACCCAACTAGTTTGGTTCGCCCACTCTCTTCCGTTTCCATGGAAATGGGCCCATCCCTCAGAGAAATTTCATATTTTAAAATTTGGAAAATTCGTTATATTTTTTTCCAACACGCTCTGTTAGATATACTGACTATGGATTATAATAGAGGTACACCTAGTCCATAAAACCCAACTAGTTTGGTTCGCCCACTCTCTTCCGTTTCCATGGAAATGGGCTCATCCCTCAGAGAAATTTCATATTTTAAAATTTGGAAAATTCGTTATATTTTTTTCCAGCACGCTCTGTTAGATATACTGACTATGGATTATAATAGAGGTACACCTAGTCCATAAAACCCAACTAGTTTGGTTCGCCCACTCTCTTCCATTTCCATGGAAATGGGCCCATCCCTCAGAGAAATTTCATATTTTAAAATTTGGAAAATTTGTTATATTTTTTTCCAACACGCTCTGTTAGATATACTGACTATGGATTATAATAGAGGTACACCTAGTCCATAAAACCCAACTAGTTTGGTTCGCCCACTCTCTTCCGTTTCCATGGAAAATGGGCTCATCCCTTAGAGCAATTTCATATTTTAAAATTTGGAAAATTTGTTATATTTTTTTCCAACACGCTCTGTTAGATATACTGACTATGGATTATAATAGAGGTACACCTAGTCCATAAAAACCAACTAGTTTGGTTCGCCCACTCTCTCCAGTTTCCATGGAAAATGGGCTCATCCCCGAAAATATAAAATTTTAAAAATTGAAAATTTCGCCCTCTGTGCAATTTTTTTTCCGTTTGTTTGCCTTTTTTGGAAAGGTTGGAGCCTAGGTAAGCTGTTCCATTTTTCCTGGTCCATTTTGTTCTACAATTTACTAATTATTTCAGTTTTAGTGAAGCAACCCCAGTTTTATTTATTTAACAGAGCTATGTTAACAGTTTAACAGAGCACTGTAAATTGAAATGGTTTGTGTCTTGGGATTTATATTTTAAAATATAACTTCACACACATCTTATTGTTCTAGTTAAGAAAAAACGAAATAAAAAAAAAACTTAATAACAGTAAAGCTTACTTTACCCTTCCATCTCCAACAAAATTTTTATTTGTATTTATGTAGTTCAAAGAGTCTCTTTGACAAATATTTTGTTCGGAGTTATTAAATAAATTATTTGCCATTTAAATTTTTTTTTACTTTTTTAGCACACTGTAGGTATTCATCTTGCAATAATGCATTTTTGTATAGAGATTTTCTAAGAGAATTTTCTATTGAGATGTTGAGCATTAATGCACAAGAGTCTTTTGACTCTTTTTATTTCATGCTATCGTTTTACTTATCGCGTTTTATAGCAGACGTAACCACGTTTAGAGAATAAAGATTATGTACGTGTGGTGTGGTGTGCTTGTTTTTATGTGCCTCTTGCTGTATATGCCTGAGTGTGTGTGTGTATTTGGTTGTTAATATTTTGAGGTGCCTGCTTGCTTTACCTGTATTATTTCATGTATACGAAATTAGTGTTAGTGTATATAACCGTGTTTTTTGTGTTAACATTTTTTCATTTTATTTATTTAAACGAGAGTATGTGTGCCGTTGTTGTTGAATGTTTTTGAAGCCAGAGCAAGAAATTTCAGTTTCAGTTGTAGTTCGTACTTAAAAACGTTAAAATATTTTCAATCAACCAACGGACGGTGGAGAAATACTTGTTGCACACTTTTCAATTTTTATTATTTTTTCTTTTCTTCTTTTCGAACAAGCCACAAAAAGATTTAAAAAAAACATTAATTGATAATAAAAGAAATATTTTCAAATCACTACAACAACAACAAAAATAACATAAAAAAAACACGTTTATGAAGAAGATTAATGTTGAAAAAAATAATACAAAAAATAGAGAAAAATAAAGTTAAAATCTTTTAACTGAACGAAAATATCCTTCCCTTAATAGCTACAATTCATTAAAAATTATTCTATAAGCAAAGAATTAAAGGATTAAATAATTTTTATTTACAGCAAAACAAAATGTAAGTGGTTGCTAGTTAGCCAGAAAAATAAATAAATTAATTTAAATTAAGCATAAAAATATTTATTAAAAGCTTTATTTGGAAGTTATTGAATAATTTTGGGTCCTACACCCCTCCCCTAATCAACCACAGTCGCCTGTAGCATTTTTTTTTAAATGTAAATATTATTTTGCTGTTGTTATTGTTGTTTTAAAAATGAGATTTCACTTTCTTACATAACTTATTTGCTGGAGTTTAATTTGTTGTTGCTGCTACTCGTACTGCTGCTGCAATATTGTTAAGAGCATATTTGCTTGTTGTTGTTTAGTTTTAAGTCTCTAATATTTACTATTTATTGCTCACTCACAGACAGACAGACGGACAAACCAAGATCTTCTTCATTGTTTAATAGGCATGTGTAACTGTTCAACTAAAAGACAACAACAATAAGCACATTTACTTGCTTACTTTTGACTCATAAAAAACAATCAAATAGACATCATGTGAAGCAGCACAGTGGTAAAAGTTAGTAAAAATTCTCATTTTAAAAAGAATTTTCAGTTACGTTTTCTTTTTTTTTATAAGCAAAGTCATTAAAAATATTTACTTGCTTACGCAAGTAATCTTTCTGCATTTTCAAAAAATAATATCAATTATTAAAATTATATAAAAATAAAAAAATATTTCATACATACTCGTATATACTTTCAATAAAATGGAATTGTACGGTCAAATATTGGTAGGTATTATACGAGTAGATAGAAAAAATTAAAAACTAATTAGCGTAAATACAAAAAAAAAAAAAAAAAAAAAAATACATAAAATAAATTGTTCATAAAAATATAGAAGTTTAATTCAATATAAATAAAAAAAATATATAAAACTTTTTTTTTTTTTGCCACATTTGTTCGGTGAATTGAGCCTGTGACTGTCAGTTGTGAAAATAAAAGAATGGCTATTTAAAAGCTGAAAAATTCGAAGATTTTCATATATCTCTCTCTCTCTCTCTCTCTACAGTAACAAATAAATTCACTGTGAAAAAATAAAATTTCACACGGTTTTCTTTGAAAAGGAGAAATTTTAAATTCACACAGAAAAATATGTGTCGTAATTTTGTTGCTGCCAGATTTTTTCCTTTTTTAAAGGGTTAAATTAACAAAACGAAATTTTTATTTTTTCATTTAATTATTGAAGGTTTTATACAAGAACTAAGCCCTGCTTAAAAAATAAATAAATAAATTATTAGTAAATATTATTCAAGCTTAAGACCTCAATGAAAATTGTTTTTGTTTTTATTATTATTATAATAATAAATTTCTTTGAAGAATACCTTCAAAAGAAAGTCGAAATACAGTGACAGCTCGCTAATCCGCTATCCAGTAATCCGAATTGAATTTATAACATATTACATACTCTATAGTCCGCATTGATTGCAAGCTCGCTAAACAAAATTTATATTTTTCTGCTTTTTTATTATTGTGTCTGTTTTTTTTTTTACAAAACCATTTGTGGAATTTTAAAACTAACGGGACATCATTGAGATTCAGACCCTTCTATGATTGATATTGTGCACATTTAGTATGTTTTATGTTTTGGTATTTATTAGTAGCGAAAACATCAATTTAAATAATCAAAAGCTTTAATTTTTTCATTCTTCATTAATAAAAATACAATAAATTTCTTTTGAAATCCTGGCTTGTGTCTTATTTTCGAATATAGTGAATTATAATATATAATAACAGTACATCCAGTAATCGGTATATCTTGTTAGTACGAATCAGGGTTTGGAATCATTAATTCGGATTAGCGAGCTGACACTGTATTAGAAAATTAAAGCAAAAACAATTTGAATTGAGATTTTAAGCTTGAATAATATTTAATATAATATCAAATAATTTATTAAAATTATTATTTAGTAAATAAATTTTATTCTTAATTTTATTTATATAATCGTTCTTGGTATTTTTTTTTTTTTTTGTTTTTTCTTCATCAAATCTACTTTTACTTTCTGCTGAGCATATTTGTAACGAAATTTCAACTGTTCTCAACCACTGTGCTTGTTTGCCTGTGTACTTTAAACAAGTTGTTGCACAAGTACGTGCGACATGCGATTTCATAAAATAAAAAAAATAACCAAAAAAAAAAAACAAAACAAAAAATAAATCTTAAACAACAACCTCAAAACAAAACAAATTTGAATAATAAATAAATGCTACATATGTATGTGTGTATGTACCAGCATGAGTGTGTGTGTGTATTAAATTTTACTTTTTTAAAACTGCATGCATGATTTAAAAAAAAAATGTTCATCATTTAATGATGTTTTACTTTACTAAATAAATAAATAAATAATTGAATATTGTGAATTGTATTGTGTTTTATTTTATTTATTTGTTAATTTTAATTTGTTAATAAAACAAATACATTTCATTCCTCTAGCGCAAATTAAGTGCACAAGTGTTTTTTTTTGTTTGTTTTGTTTTGAACCTTGAAAATAAAAATTGTAAAATTTCGTAAAAAAAACAAACAAACAAACACACACAGCGAGAGAAACAAATCGTACAAAGTATTTTCCATTATTAATCTTAGTGCTTAACAAAAAAGCTTGGCCGTATGAAAATTATAAAAAAAAAATTAACACACGATTCTTAAAAATTTTAAGAGGGTCATAATTGTTTGTTGACCTTAAAAATATTTATTTTTTTGTATGAAAAAAAAGTTTGTCCAAAACAAAAAAAAAAATATTTAGTAATTATTTTTCCAAAATATTATTAAGAAAGTCCTAATTGGAAAAATTTTTGTTTTTCTGAGGAATACAAAATTAAAATTTTGGAGAAGAGATTTTTAAATTTCTAGTACTAATTTTTTTTGATACTAAATTGATAATTTTTAAATAATATTTTGTAAGGAAAAATAATATGCATAGAATAAATAATATTTTGAATTATTAAAAAAAAATTAATTATTGCAATAATTTTAAATTACTAAAATTATATGTACTCGTAGCTATTACAATTAAAAAAAATTTTGTACTTGATTTTATTAGAAACATTTGTTTCCTAATGTTTTAAAATTATTACAACTCTAGTACTAAATTTGGTGCTAAAAATTGTATAGCAAAACAAGAAATTTTTGTATTTAACTAAATTAGGGAAAATTCTAGTTCAACTTTAGTACTAAATTTTTTACAAGAAATTTATTTCAAATTTCTAATAAAAAAATTTTTAGTACTAAGGTTTTAAGATGTTCTAAAATTTTAGTAGCTACAATTTTATTAGAATCATAGAAAAATTTAGTACTTGACTTGGTTACAAAGATTTAGTACAAAATATTTTCACTTTCTCACTCTAGTTTTAGAGGAAAGAAAATACACAAACAATTTAAAAAAAAAATTCTAAATATTCCACTAAATACCATTTTTTTTTCTTTAATTTTTGTTTATTTATGGCTGCAGATAATTTTCTCTTCATATAAACTTGAACTTGAGTATCCTCTCCTTCATGCAAATTTAGTTTATTTTGATTTATCAGATTTTACTTTAATATTCCACTTAGTGGGCCATTTCTCCAGAATAGTGATTTTGAATAAATATTGATGCTTCTATTGAAAATTGACGTCATGTCGTTCTGTGTTTGCGAAAGCATTTTTTGTGCGTAAGCATAATTTGATATTATTGATTCCGCAATGTAGATCAATTTCTACATTTTACTTACGCTTAACTTGTGTCATGGAAAGCATATGGAAAGATAAAATATGTAAGAAAAAATACAAAATTTCACAAAATTAAAATGTGTTTTAGATTAATTTGTTTTATTTGTAGAAAATAATTTCGTTTTATTTACTGAAAATTTATTTCAGATTTATTTTTTTTAACTTTTTAATGATGATATTCTTTAGCATCCATTTTACATCTTTGTAAAAAAAAAAACAAAAAATTAAAAAAATTATGAAATAAAGAATTTCGAAAAAGCAGTCTGAATTGTTTTCTAAATATGTTTACATATTCACATTCTGCGATAAGAAAGCTGAATGAATGTTGCTGAGTGTTTGATAAAAAATTAATTACATAAAAATTGTTTTTTCTCTCTTCTTTTGGTTACAACACAAAACATAAAAACAAATAAAAAAGAGGGTTTCACTGATGTTAGATTTAACAAAATATTTTTATTACCAGTTGTGGATGTTATTGCTTTAGCTAACGATATGCTACACACATAAACAATAATAAGGAAGCCATAATGAAATTTTGTTATTGAAAAAATCCCCCAAAAGATCGGGCCCACTTAGCGAAGCGAAAACACAACCATATTCTTTCAGCGGAAGGATAAAACTAATTATCTGTCAAATCAGACATGAGCTAAGTGTTACCATTCACGAATTAAGCACTAATTGAAAAAAAAACGTTCGATGGCGGATCCTTTATTAAAGAGTTGTAACTGCTCAAGGGCTGCACAAGCACGCATACTTGAAATGGCTTACAAGCACTTTTTATTACAAAATATTACACATGTTTTTAGTGTTGTGGGGCTTTCAAATATGCTTGTACAGCCCTTTAGTAACTACGTTATTAAAGTTATTAATTCTAATTCACACGGAAACGTTTTAATACGAAAAATTTTAACAAGTACGCCGTACTCGCACTTGAGTAAATAAATATTTCAAAAACCTTAAAACGATTTAAATTACCGGTTTTGAAATAAATACAAACAATCAACACAACAAGTCTTTTTTCAGTTCTTCCCGTTTGTATATCAAAATAAACTTTATTTTAAAAAATAATTTTATGTCAAATAAATTGAATCAGTAATTGGTCAATGACTTTAATGTTAAATTAAAAGGTTATCCCCCAACCCACTCTCAGCAATTGTTAATTAATTATTGGTCAATTAAAAAGAAGTTAAAATTATTTACTATTTAATTTAATTAAAAGTGTGAGAACCACACAGCAATTTAAGTTGAGGCTTCCGCTTTGCTTTTACAAACACAAAATCAAAATAAAATAAAAAAAAAAAATGAAAGACGGAAGGAAGGTTGTAACAAAAATCTAAATTTAAAAGATAATTAATCATGAGTAATTTCTTACAAGGAAAACAATTTTTAAGCCTTTCAAAAATATTACAAGTTATGACTTTTTAAAAACAACAACAATAATAAATCTTCTGTTTCATTTAAACTTATAATTTGTAAAGATAAAAAATTCTTCAAAAAAATATATTAATTGATTGAACTAAAGTCACATGCATGTAAATCCCTTCTAATTCTGTCATAATGAGATCAGAAATTATTAGTAAAAAATGTTTAATTAAATTTAAAAAAAAAGTTTAGTACTCGAACTCTGTAGTACAAAGTGAGAACTAAAACTTGAGTAATATTTAAAATGTATGTAATAAAATATTAGTACTAAAACTTTAGTTGAAGAAAATTAAATTAGTACTAAAATCTACAAAACATGCAAATTTTAGTACACAACGAATAGTTTACTACATATTTAATTTTTAGTACTAATTTTTTTTAATTATTACTAAAATCTTATTAACAGAACCGTGTAATTCATATTTTGAATTACATTTATTACTAAATTTTTGAAATTAAATTTTTAGAACATTTTTGTAATAACATTTTTAGCACTAAAATCTCTTTTTTTAAACATTTTTAGTAAGAAAATGTTGGCAATAAAATTTAGAAAATATTTTTTTTCTAATTTCTGTTCTTAATATATTTTGAATAATTAAAATTTAGCTTCACAATTTATTTCAAAAACTCTGTAACACATGTACCTACATATATATGCATTTTTAATAAATTGAGAGTTACATTTTTGTGGCTAAGAATAGTAACACTTATGATATGAAAAAATAATGAAAATGCATCGGTGGTAACACTAAGAAAGATTCTGATGAGAGTACAAAAATTCTCGTAATCTATTTCTATTGATACTCAACATTAACAATACATAGCATTCCAAAGTTGGTGACACAGATGGTGCTGATGAGGGGAAAAGGATTTCTCCGAAAGTGATCGCTCCACCAAACCAATATCTGGGGTTAAAATAAATCTTTCTGCATTTTTAAAAAAATTAAATGAATTGTTAAATTGAATAAAAATAAAAAAATACTTGTACGATATAATATTGATATACAAAAAATTAAGAACTAATTAGCGTAAATACAAGAAAAATACCTATTACGTTTTTAGGAATAAGATTTTAGCCCTAATATTCATTAAAAAAATATTTTCTATTTTTGTAAAACATTTTTCAGTTACAATTTTTTAGTAAAAAAAAATTTTTATTAAATCTTTAAAACTGTTTAGTTAACTTTTTAGGTAAAATTTGAGCACTAAAATTTTTTTTGGAAAAATTGGTTTATTATTATTAAAATTGTTATCGTTGTCAAATTTTTTTTATAAAATAAGTCTTAACATTTTTGCATAAATTGTTACGTTCGCTAGCAATATTTCATATAAAACAGAAATAAAAAATAAATTACTAATTAATAAATAAACTCGCTTACGAGTCTCAATATCAACAAACAGTGCGGTTCGCTCTGCATCAAATTTTTTAAGTTCTTTTTTCTTTATTCAATTTTTTTTTCTGGTTGTTTCTTTTAATTTAAAGCTGAGCCCAAACTGGTTTTTTTATGAAAGAAATATCTATAAGAATTCCGTAAAGATTTAAGATTTTTTTTTTATTTTAATAATTTCCTGGGCTGTATTAAAGACTTCTAAAAAAAAGAGTCTGTAAAACAAAATTTAATTAAATGCTATGGCGTGTGTTGTTGAACGTAAAAAGAGTTAATTTTAATTTAAAATAAGTAAAAATGCTATATTCTATCGTGCCGACTCTTATATACGTTATAATAAAGGTAGTATAAAAATGAAGGCATGTTTACCTTTCAATGAAGTAAAAGATCAATTGTGAGTTTGTGTTGAAGAAAACGTGTCTAATGTATACGTAGTGTGTAATTCTTTACAAATAGGCAATTTACACTGAAACCAAATCTAGTTCATATGATATTTTGATCGAAATCTAGTAAAATTTTACTAGATTTCCTATACAAAACAAAATCTAGTTTGTTAACTAGATTTTGCATAAAATCTAGTCAAAATCCTAGAGTACTTAGTCATACAACTGTGGTTTTGTTATTAATACGCCAAAAAAATACGACACTGCACAAGAAAATTTGACATTTTGATGGAAAAAAAAAACAAAATTAAATTAAAAATAAAGAAAAATATTTTAAAATAAAGGGGCCATAATCATAGTCACACTAAAGTCGGTATCTTTTTAAAAGCGACTTTAAATTCATATAATTCTTATAAACAAAAGTCAGCTCTTAATAAAAGCCCACTTTTTTTTTAGCTATGACTATAGCCCAATGGTTATACATATACAAAAAAAAAAGGATAAGTGTTATTATGTAATGTAAACAGTAAACATTTTAAAAGAGATTTCATATCAAATCTAATAGATTTCGGTTCAATGTAAATGCACTATAACATAAAAAATTTAAAACCTTTAATTTTATATTATATTTTTATATAACAAAAAAAAAAAAAAAAAAAAAAAAAAAAAAAACCAAAGTAATCATTAAATTTGTAATGATTATTAAGCTTAACTTAATTAATGGGTTGTTTCTTGCCTAAAAATCGGTTATTTAAAAATCACCTTTAATTAAATTTTGCAGTGATATTTGGCAATTTGGCAAGTCGTTTCTCATAAAACTGCATACCACTTTTTTCAAAATTTTATTGTATAGAAGAAAAAAATAAATAATTTGTACAAAAAACCAAAGCACTTACATTTGTGGAATGATTCGGCTGAATTTAAAAAGCACCCTGAAAAATTGCTGTACTAAACTTTTTTGTAGGTCTTCAGAAAGTTCATGTCAATTTAGACGTTGACGATTGACTCTGCTATTTAGAAGGATTCAGAATATATGAACTAAAAATGTCATATATTAATTACCTTTCTTACTTTTAGTGAATTGAATTCATTAAACAGAAAATCATAATTTCCTAGATATTCTAAAATAGTTAGCGACTGAGTTTAAAGGTGATTGCCAATATTCCGCAACAAATAATAAAAATACTATTGAAGTAAGTTAAATCCTTCGTGAGCTAAAATAGAACAAGATTTAAAAAAAAAAAAAAAAAAAAAAAAAATTAAATAAAAATTTTTAAACAGCAGATTTTTCCCTTTGATTTAAAAAAAAAAGCTCTTAAAACTTGAATAAAGCAGCATTGATGGGTAACACGCTAACCTATCAATCTGGCGGCAGCAGGTTCGATTGGCGGCAAATGGTCTAAGTCAGCCGTGCTCGTTAAAAAATTTAATCTTAGAATTAATTTCTAATATCAAATAATAAAGCACCATCAATGCTTTCTTTCCGAAGTAAATTCTGAATTTAGCATCTAGCCACTGTGCAAAGAATTTCATGCCAACTACTTATTAATTAAAAAATGGAAATCACATTAATATGACTATAAAAAAAAACAAGCAAAAACTATGATAAAAAAATTAAATCTGTAAATAATTGTGATGATGGCATCATATGAACTTGTGTTGATAAATCATTTAAATATATTTTTTAATTTTTTTTAACTTGTTTGTTGTTTAATTATTTTAAAACTGAAATTGAGCGAAAATTTCGAAAAGTAAAACCTTTCCTCCCCCCCCCCCCCCCCCCCCATTTTTGAACCCTTTACGAGTTCGTCATTCCTTCTGGATGCTTGTATATTAAGGGTTGAGATACACATGAAAATTAAGCATTGAAATTATGATTTAGACATGACGTCTACAAGAGACTCGTTTTCTTTAACGCAAGCCCTCAATTGTCATACTGTGTACTTAAAAACATATTCTGCTCTATTGTAAGGTAAACATGCCGATTTATAGAGAAATTAAATTTATGATATGAAAATAAATATTTCAAAATTAAAATACTAATCAGTATCTACATTAATATAAAAAAATATTTTTTTACATGCTTTTTACTACTGTGAAGGGTGTATAAGATTCTCTTACTTGTTACAACTGTTTTTTTTTCTAATTTATTAAATTAAAAAAACTACGATGCTTTTTAAGGTACTGACTCACTATCCTACACGATCGTACGATTATGTCAAAATAATGTGTGCCAGAATTCTGTCCTACTTGAAGAAATCGCTTTAAAATGGCGAACTTTATGCCACACTATTATACAAAAAAAGATGCAAAAACATATGTTTACTCAGCTTAATACTTTTAAACGTATTTATTTTCTTCTTTGACGCAAAATATTTTTTTACAAATATGTACAATGAAAAATAACCTAAAAGTTTGTATAAATAAAACACAAGCTTGGTATTGTTGCTATTTTTCTGCCTTGAACATAGAAAATGCAACTCTGATCTCACAGATAAAATTTATTTTATGAAAATTTTCATAACATTAAAAAATCGAACAGACCTGTCAAAAAGTCTGCTCGTTCAATACACACTATCATACTTTTTTAGCACACATGCGTTTTTAGACAGATCGTACGACTAAGTATGATAGTGAGTCAGTACCTTTAGCCACATTTTATCATTTTTGCGTCTTTTATGTGAAACAAATTCTAAATAAAAAAAAAAGCAGGAAACTGGCGTAATAGAAAGTTAGGTTTTAGTACTTGTATGTGTACTAATTTAGTATCAAATTCAAAAACTAATATTTTGTTTTTAATTTTCTTTTTTCAGTTAACTAAAGCTAACTTTTTTCAGAGCTAATGATTTGCTTTTTATAGCTTTGCTTTGAACATAAAGTGCCAATTTTTTGTTCTAACTGAGTTCATAGTTTATCTACTAAAGTATATAATTTAGTTATTAAAATGAGTAGTAATTTGCTAAAATATTTTGGTTTTCCAGTTTCTAGCTAAACTTTTACAAGATTATGTTTTGTATAGCTTTCTCTTATCTTTTGTAATGCATCTGTTTTCTTAGTAGTTTTACTAAAGTGAGTACTAATTTTTAGTATATAATTTTTTTGAAAAAATCTTTGTTTAACTAGTTCTTGTAAATTTTAGTTTTTATTACAGACATTTTTTAAAAATATTTTTTCTGTACTAAATATTTAGTAAATACATATTTTCACTACTAAATGTTTTGTATTTACTTTATAATAAAAAGTGTTTGTGCAGCCCTTTAGTACATAGCATGTATTTTAATTTTTAGTATAAATTTTTTTAAGAAAACAGCAACGTGGTATGTATGTATTTACCTCCACCTTGCCCAGTAGAAAAAATCTTATTAATTTATGACTTTTTTGTTTAAAGCCCAACAACAAGTTTTTTAACCTATTATTAACTCATATGACTCTAAAACTTTATGACCGGTAGGACACCACTGTGAATCCTCTAAACATAACTTGTTTTATATTTAAGATTTGGATACTTATTGTAATTTTCTTATGGAAAGATTCAATAAAAAAAATAAATAAAAAAAAAACCTTTAAGATTGTATGACTGAGTAAATATCAATAAAAGACTTCAGCAGAATTCACTCTTCGAAGTATTTTTACAATTAATTTACACTTACGGCAAAATGTTAACTACAAATCGTGATCGACTATTTTCTGATAATTGGAAATTAATAAAATGTAAACAACTGTGGTGCTAACTTATTCTAATTTCAAGCACTTAAAACCTGCACAACACGCTTTATTTCAAAATGAATACACAAATACAAAAAAAAAAGCTCAAACGAGTTATGTGTAGCTTTTAATTAAAAGCGCAAGACGCATAAAACGCGTAAACGCGTTGAAGCGCATGAATTGTGTTGTATTTCCACCTTTAGTACACACATTAATATGTATACACATACATAAAATGTACGTATATATTAGTTTTCAGTCTATAAAAATGTATTTAAAAATTACAAAAAGAAATATTTAACAATTAATTAGTATTAAAATTATAAAAGCACACGTAAAAAATTTAGAACATACTTTTTTGTACTAAATTTTTAGTACTTAAATTTAGAGATTTTAATAAGTTTTTTAGCATCACAAACATTACATACATAAATTGCATTTTTTTAGTACTAATATTTAGTACTTTCATCTTTTTGATAAAAAGGGCTCCAAAAGCATACTTGAAAGCCACACATCACTACAAACATGTGTAATATTTTATATTAAAAAGTGCTTGAAAGCCATTTCAAGTATGCTTGTGCAGCCCTTTAGCAAGCATGTGATATTACCAGATAACAACAAGCTTTATTTGCCAAAAAAAAATAGATGGAGCAGAGTGAAAAAGACAGATACTCCATTTACACTATTGCTATTGCTTACATAAAAATTAGCTTCTTGTCGAGGAAACTTGTTGTCCGTAATTGCGTAGTTAATTTTTTTATGTACGACTGACTCATTTTGCCGAATTTCAATTATTTAAAATTTTTTCAAGTGTAATGAAATTCGTTTTGAATGTAAAAAAAAAAACACAATAACAGTTGACTTTTCTGTTGCATTTTGCTTATTGCGCAAACAAATTGTTGTTTAAATATTTTATTTTCAGATTAAACAGAACAAAATATTAAAAAGAAAACAAAAAACGACACAAAAGCTTCAATAAACATTGAAAATTTATTTAGCTGCTATTTGAACAACAAAAACCGTCATCATTTGTACTTTTTTTTAAGATAAAATTTCAAACAGCAGCACAAAAATAAATTTTTTTTATCAATTGTAGCAACTGGAAACAAAAGCCACTTGCCAACGTTGAGACTAATTTTTTGTTTCGGGCTACAATACACAATTACTATAATTAGAAAAGTTAATGCTTCAATGAAAATGGAATGGGAAAATAAAGTTTATTTTTGTGAAATTAATGGCTAAAAGAAAAGTTCAAAAAATATATGTTAATTATTTGAATGAATGGAGTTGTAATGACGTTTGAGTAGCCATGACAGCAAACACTTAGTTGGCCATTGAAGTGAGCTAAAAAATAATTAAATGAGAAGTAAGCTCGTCTCACAAGTACTGAGTGTGGTGTAGTTGTACATTTTATCCCGAATATACAATTTTAACTTGTGGCCCTGTTGTAGTTTTAATTTTCTTCCGTTCTCTATGACAATTTAATTTATAAAAGCGGCTATTCATTTAAACTTTAAGCGCAATAAAAATATATTCTCTAAGTGTGTAAGAACTATTAAAAAAAAAACAAAAAAAAATATTTTAATAAATCTTACTCATATTTTAGTACGATTTTATTCTTTTAAGTCAGGAGTAGCTTCAACTAGTGCTTAAATTATTTATTAAGATTAAAATTTGCTTAAAAATTAAAGGTAAATACTGAATTTACATTTTTCTTTTATTTTTTGCTGAATAGAAATATTTTTATTGTCATTAATTTATTTATTGAAAAAACTTGCTAAAGATTTCTATTTTATAATTTTTTTCTAATTTCCTAGTAAGTTTTAGTACTTTATATTTTTCTTATTATTTTCTTTTCCTTCTGCTCTTTAAAATACTTTTCTTTGCAATGTTTTCGATATGAAAGATCACAACATTCACTTTAAATATTCAATCTAAACAGGAAAGTACTAATTTAAGTAGCCAACTTTCAGTGTAAAATTTTATTATTAATTTTTAGTACTAATTTTTAGTACTAAATTTTTAGTACTGAATTATATATAAAATAATTAAGTATTGAATTTGAGGGTTATTTTTAAAAATAAAAATTTTAGTACTAAATTTTTAGTACTAAATTTTTAGTACTAAATTATATATAAAATAATTTAGTATTAAAATTGAATATTATTTTTGAAACAAAATTTTTAGCACACATTTTAAACTTTCATTTCAAACTTCTATTATTTAATTATAAATTTTATTATTTAGTTTTTAGCATTTCTAGCACAAGACATTTCTTTTCAGAAAATGTTATATACAAAATTGGAAAACTAAATTTTTTGTAATAAAATAAAGTTTTCATTTAAAATGTTTTTAGTTTTTCGACACCAAAGTTTATGTACAAAATTTAATAAAATTTTAGCAGCAAAAATTGATTATATAATTTTGTTATAGTACATTTTTAGTACTAAACGTTTCAATACAAAATATTTTTCCGAAATTATTACTAATTTCAAAGTATTTTATTTACTGCTAAATTTTTCTTGCTGCGCTTTTAGTACAACATTTTTGACTTTGTGTTTTTATTCAAAAATTTTATACTAAAACTTTTTTATTATGACTTTACTAACACTTTTATAATGTATTTTTTGCTAAGAATATTTAATATCGTTTGATATTTTTATTATTTTATTTTGCATATTTATTTTTTTAAATAATTTTAGTGCTAATTTTTTTTAATTTTCAATTTTTTAATACAAAATTGTTTTTATGGAGATTTTAGTTTTAGTACAAAAATTTTTGTAAAATATTTTTGTTAAAAAAATTTTTTTCGACTTAACCGTTTTTTATGATAATAGGTTTATAAAAAATTTGTATACCCTAAGTGGGGGGTAGGGTTGGTTCACCCTAAAAACAAATTTTTTTTTTAATTTTTTCATCTTAACCGATTTTGATGAAATAAATAAGATATATTTTCATACTCTAGAAATAATTTATATGGCAAAACAACGTTTGCCGGGTTAGATAGTGTAATTATAAATTTCTGTAAATTTGATGAAATTGTAAATTATTTTAATTTAATGAATTCAATTTTCCCTGATGTTCGTTCCCATTAATCTTTTGATCAATTTTCAATAATCACTTTTTGGTTGCAACAAATTAAATGAAAAAAATTATATAAACAATTAGAAACTACTCCCCACCCAACCCAAACATTTAAATGATGTATTTTTTTTTTGTTTTGCTTACAAAACAATAAATTAAAAATTAGCAATTTCTCTAATTTGCCATTTCCTGTTTAATTTGTTTAATTTCAGTTTCAAAATAACTCGTACGTTCATTCATTAAAACTACAACGGCTGGCCGGTATTCGAACAGAAATTAAAATAAAAAATTAACGGACAAAAATATAAAAAAAAAAGAAAATGTCACAAATTGAAATGAAACCCTCATCGCCTACACCATCTGTGAACTCTAGTCCCGATGTTGTCAATAAAGCAGCCATCAAATTGTGTCACATTGTTAAGCGACCGGATTTTGATGGTTACGGTTTCAATTTACACTCGGAAAAGGCTAAGCCTGGACAATTTATAGGCAAAGTAGATGCTAATTCACCGGCAGAAGCGGCAGGCCTTAAGGAAGGTGATCGTATTATTGAAGTCAATGGAGTGGCCATTAAAAATGAAACCCATAAACAAGTAGTGCAGCGCATAAAGGCCATTTCCTGTGAAGTGCGTTTGCTGCTGGTAGATGTGGATGGCAAGGGCGATGGTTTAATGCATAATGGCCAACATGCAAGCAATGGCCAGCTAATGGAAACCACAAAAACAGAACAAGTTTTACCGGGAGCAAGTGAAAATATTAAAAGTATTACAATGGTGTCCACAAAAAGACCCTCACAAGAATCCCAACGTTCCAGTACGCAGGGCAATGGCATAGATGTTACTGACAAGGCTGTAAGTGTAAATGAGCAAAATGAGATGTTAAGCAACAACAACATACCACCACCGCCCTCAGCCACAATGGCTTCAGCTGCTAAAGCCATGGTGAACAACAACAACATTAACACTAGCAATAGCAGCAGCAACAACAGCAGCAGTCATTCATCAGCAACCTTAACAGCCAGCAATGGTTCTACACGTACAGAAATGGCTGCAGGAAGCGGAAGTGCTGGCAATGGAAATGGAAACGCTACCATTAAGGCAGGCAGCCTACAGCTGCCCATGACGGCTGCTGAAATGCGTGCAAAATTAATGATGAAAAAGAAATACGATCCCAAAAATGAAAGTGTAGATTTGAAAAAGAAATACGAAATTGTGCAAAAACTCTAAAATTTAATTGCAAAAACAAAAAATTCTTATTCATAATTTTTCTTAATAAATTAAAATTAAAATAATTAAAGTCATTTTTAAATAATTTTTAATTTAATAAGAAACACAACTTCTACAACAAAAAATCAAAGCAAAACTTTTTGTAGTTTTAAGTACGCAACACTTTACTGTAGTTGTTGTTGTTTGTGACAACAATATAACAATACCAATGTTGTTTTTGTATGTTATTTTTATTTAATTTTTTTTTTTGCTGGAAGAAAGAAAAATCTTTTCGAAACGAAACACTTGAAATACTTAAAACGAGTCACAATTAAATTAAATAATTTTCTTTTTTATACCCTTCACTGTAAGAGTGCACTGGGTCTTTTCTACAACGTACATGGGGCCAGCACATAAAGAATTTTACTATATTCTGGATCCTTACAAATAGTCTGTAGTAAATTTAGCGATATTTGTCTGTTTGTCTGTGTAGTCCTTAGGCCACAACCAAAATTTGATTTTTTTTTTTTTTTTTGGTATTTTTAAGCAAATTTTTAATGAGAGTGCAAGCTCACGCTGAAGCATACATACCTGTGTATGTGTGTCTTTTAAACGCCTGGTGTGTAATGGACTACTAATGCAGAAATGAGGCATTTCAGAATGAATATTTTGGATATATTTTATTTCTTCCGTTAGTTTGATTTTCTTTACTTCATATTAAGTTTTGTTCTGCAAACATTTTAAATTAAATTAAATTAAATTAAATTTATTTTCTTTTTAGCAAATTTCTTTATTAATATTTGAGAACTGGCGTTTGTATGCTCGCTGCTTATTCACTTTGTTTAGCTAAATTTGGAACACCGAAGACGGTGTGGGATATTAACGAAAGCAAGCGTTTGCTTAAAACTCGTGTCTTAAAAATAAGAATACAGAAATGGGTATTTTTGTCGTTCATTTGAATTTGCTTACATAAAATTAATTAATTGTTGCAGAGTAAAAAAAAAGGTTAAGAAAATCATTTTAATTATTATTTGCCAACCCATTGCAAATTTTTTTTTTTTAATATTTAACAAGAATATGAATTTTGGGCTACCATAGTGAAGGGTATATAAGATTCGGTTTAACTTGTTTTATTTTATAATTTATTTATAATTTTTAAAAATTTCATCATTAACTATTCTCTTATTCTTATTATAATTAGACATTAAATTTGTTATTTTAAAAACAACAAATAAAATAAAATAAAAGTTAAAAAAATATTTCGCTTTATTTAAAAATAAACAATTTATTAGAAAGTGCCGAAAAGAAGAACATTTCATTTTCCTTTCAGTTGAAAATTGTTTGTTCTACTCGATTAAAAACAAAATTCAAAATTCAGCAACAAAATATCTATTGAATCATATTTATATCTGTTCAGTAGTTTCAAAGATATAGTACGCATTCTGAAAAAAAAAATCTTAAATTTAAAAATTTGCTAATTTAAGAAAAAAAAATTAGAAAGAAGCAAAAATTCGCTATTTTCTGCTTACTAGCCTCATAAGATTCAAACGAAACGAAAAGTAAATATTTTTTTTAAATGGATAAATAACTTTTGAGTTTAATTTTTTTATTGGAACTCAGTGCCTCTTAATTTTTAAAGAAAAATTTAGTGAGTGGCTGGAAACAAAGGGTAGCGAAAACTTCAATGAGATTCGGATCTCGAAGACAGCGAATGAATTACTACGCCTGACCCGGTCAAGAAAGGAAAAGGAATTCACATTGTCAGCGGATTCATGACTGGACATTGAAAATATAAGGACCAGGTTATATAACGAAGATGAAGAGACAGCAGTGCACATACTGTGTCACTTTAATGGTCTAATTTGGACCCGTTGTCGCTATTTAGGGCCTCATTGTCTAAAACCATCGGCCAAGGCGTTCCAATCACCCAATAAAGTCAGAATTCTTAATGAATACTAGACTCAGGGAGAATTTGTAACATGGGAGTAGCGTTACAGGGGATCTAATTTGGCCGCAGTGACCAGGTAGGTTGTTTTCGCTCCTCATTCTAATTCTAATATAACTAAAGAGCGTCGCAGTAAGAGTGCACTTTTTCATTTCATGTTGCAATAAATCGATTGATTCACGCGCTGTGCAGCAGAGGTTCAGTTAAGGCCCCATAAATTTTATCATCATGAAGCTATTCAGATGGATATGCATTTCATCGGAGATCATTTTTTTTTTTCGAAAAATTGGCATTGACTTCACTTTCTTCCATTACCCATTGAACAAATTGCCTTTCAAGGCCCTCCATTTCTAATAATCAGAATAAACATATGACAGCTGTTAAATTTCAGAGTTGCCATTTGCTCAACAAAAAGTACACTAAATTTAAAAAGTGCACTCTTACTGAGACCCTCATTATTATCTGAAGTTAAAGGTCTATTTTAAATATTTATTTTTATTAATTTTAACACAATGCGCAGCTGCTTTAGGTTAAAATATTAAAAACTTTAACCCTTTAATTACCATTGAGACCCTGATGTCCCCAGCCAAAAACTTGGTAAAACGTAAATTGTGTAAATTTTTTGTGGATTTTAGCTTTTTATATTGAATTTAATTTTTAAGACAGAAGATTTTTTTTAATTTATCTTTAAAATTCTTTTTTTATACTTCTAATTTAGCGATAAATATTAACTGTTTTGTATTCAGTACGCTTACGCTTATAGTCCTGAAAAGTTTAAACTCGTATTTTGTTTATTTTCAAATAAAATTTGTTTTTAATAAAAAGGAGAAAGAAAATGAAATTAATTTCAAAAACTTGAAAAAAAAAAATTATTTTCATTAATAATAAAAGTTTTACATTTAAAAAATTTAATTTTTCTTTTGTAACAAAATCGGCTATTTTTTAAGCCCAAGTTAGATTATAATTACTGATATTTATATCAATATCTCGATGCTCCTGTGTGTCAGTTCATCATGATATACATACATAATTGAAGCGTAATATCTTTATAAAAAAAAATACTTATAAACCAAACCGAAGCTTGAAAAACACCCCTTTTAACTAAAAAATAAAAACATATTTTTGTAATTCGAAACAGCCAACTTTTGAGATATTGTTAAGTAAAAATTATTAAAAAATAAAATTTTAATGAAAAATATATAAAATATATGAATTTACAATAAAAACAAATACGAGTAAATGGAGAAACCACAACAACCAACTAATTTTGTTAATTTTATTTTCTTGCTATCAAGTTTTTAAAAAATTTTAATTTCAACACATTTTAAAAGCCAATCTAAACTCTTTTTGTTAAGCTTTTATTATTAAGGGTTAGAAAGTGTTTATTTTTTTCAAATAAAAAACCCAGCAAACCATTTTGTTAGCATTCATTTAAGACTTGTATATCCAAGGCTGGCTTGGCGGGAATCCTAACTTTTTCTTATTTAGAATTGTAATTTTCAGGAAATAGAAAAAAGGGAAAATATTTTATTTATAAGTTTATTTGATCTTTTCCTTTTTTTATTGAAACGGCTAAGTTATTAAGTTTAAGGTCGTATTATAAAAATTTATTTTTATAGTGTTTTCAGACAGAGTGAATTTAACATAAATGCGGTTTTAAGTTTAAATCCAACTCATAAAAACTGTGAATTTAATAAATCCACATTAAATGCTATTTTGGAATTTAATTTAAGTGCTACCAAGTGAAAAAGATCTGAAATAATAAAATAAAAACCATTTCAAATATTTTCAGAAGAAATTGCTTTCAATGGCGGCAGCAGTAAAAGAACTTTGAAGAAAACGAAGTTTTTCGACGAAAGACAAAGAAAATATGTGTCTGGTAAGTGTATTTTCCAAAGGTCACGCATGTTGTGGCTGCTATCAGAAATTTTTTATTATTTTGTAGAAATTTATTTGACAGACTGTATGTTAAATACTGAATTTAATAAAGTTGCAGTGTGAACGCAAAATCATCTGTTGGTGAATTTAATGTTAAATTCAGTATTTAACTCTCAGTCTGAAAACACTATTATATCAATATTTCTTCTATATAATTATAAATTAATCGAATTTTTTTAACCGTGAATCCTCAATTTTTCCTTTTAGACTTTTAATTTTTAGGCAATAAAAAATTGTTTTTTGCATAAAAAAATTTTTGAGATTTTTTTATTTTTTAATTTAAAAAAAATGTTAATTTTTAACATTTCTTACTTATTTTTTTTTTATCATGTTTTCTTTTATATTTTTTTTAATTTTTAATTCATTTTTATAATTTTTTTCCCTTGTGATCCTAAATTTTTATGTTAATCGCCTTTTTTGAAGAAAAAAAATTTGCATTTTTGGTTTGGGTGCTTTTTTTTAATTCAAAAGTTGTTTGCTATCATATAGGAGTTCGACTTGCTGTCTTGTAATGAATAAGTCAGACAAAAGCAACCCATCTACTAATGGTTTCATGACCAAACACTCCGGACATATCCGAAATCCATACTTGAAAGAGATAAGCTGATTTTTCATATAAAATAAAAATACTTTTTTGTTTGTTTTATTTTAAGCCATACAAGGCGACTCCGGAAACGTCGGAACATATTCCCTGCGAGAGGCCAGACGCAGAATAAGCTGCTTAGGTAGTGGGCCACTGGTCCCAGAACATCTAGGCAAGATTAGTTTTACAAAAATTATGAGATTAGTAAGGAGTCTCGGTCGAGGTGCGATCATAACCCATAATGATAATAATAATATTTTAAACCAACACCCTCTTCCATTTAACTTATTTCAATTGTTCGCTAGGTAATGATTTTAAAATAGCTTCTCCCACACACACCTGTGTATCACTTGATGATTAAATTTTTTTTTAATTACTGAGGAATTTATTTTCTTGTCTTGCTCATAATCGTCATGTTTATAAAAAGAGCATGAGCGAGCAGTTTATAAAGGTTTGCTTTTGTTATCTTTAAAAAAATATTTTATTTTAGTGAGAGTTTTTTTTTCATTTTTTGGGAAACGACTCGACTCTTACGTAGCAAAAGCTAAGCAAAAATGTGAGCGCAAAATAATAAGAAAATTAATTAGCTCTTAAATAAATTCACAATTAGAGAGTAAATAACTTATTGTTATCATTGTTGTTGTTGTTGACTAAACAGTATAAGCTTTTTTTCTAGTAACGATCATTTCAAATTTCCAACAAAGTTGCCAGAAATAAGGAAATTTAAGTTAATAGAAACAGTAAATAGCTTTAGGGAATTTAATGTTAATAAATTGTTGGTTTATTATCAGACATACATACAAAAAAGTAGGCTTTAATTATGAGCTGACTTTTGTTCATAAGAATAATTGCCTGAATTTAAAGTTGTTTTTAGAAAGATACCGACTTTAGTGTGAACTATAATTACGGACTATTGAATTGAATTGAATAAAGCACAATATTGAATTTAGTTTTTTTTACCCTTCAATGACAGTAAAAGTTTGTCGTTTCGTGTGTAATTTCTACACACTGCATGTGCCACCGTACATTTTCAATTTGTATATTTTTAGTTTTTCTTTCGAATTTTATTTATATTAAAAAATAGTTTAAAAGAGAAGAAAAAAACCTATTTTTCCATGATCATTTGCGGCATATTTTCATTACATTTCGTAAGGTATTTTTTTTTACATACGTTGGATATTCAGTTAATCAATTTAAATACATAAATACTCCTTTTCTATAGCTTTGCTTACCAATCCTATTGTTTTAATAGCAGGTTTGCTGTTTTCACGTTGATGTCCTTGCTTTTTTGTTTCACTCTTTTTTTTCAATTAGCACCCAGCTCAAACTCGGAAAGGTTATTTTCAGCTTTAAATATTATGAAAACCAAATTACGCAACAGAATACCGACTACACAGTAAATCCTAAATAACCGCTTGCTGCCCATGAAGAAATTTAACAAAATTATGTAACTTGTGGGAAGATAATATCGCATGCGATAAAAAAATGTCATACACAATCTTTACATTCGCACTGAATTTAAAGGGGTTTATTGAGAGATGAAGCCATTTTCGCCAAAACCTTCTATCTCAAAGAATGGAAGTTAGTAAAAAACAGAAACTATGGACAAGGCTATCATCTTGTGAAAACAGCTTCTCCGAAGTATATTTCTGAAATTTTACAGAAAACATTGAAAATTACAATCAATCTGTCTCACAGCTACAAACTCCGCAAAGAAACACCAGCAAAAGCGCACATCATATCAATTACGAAATTCATAAAAGCATTTAATTTTTTAACTGAAATAGAACCTCTTATCATAGAATTCGTAAAACCAAACACACAATTAATATTTGCGTAATAAAGAAAAAATCATTTTCACAGCGCACATGAACAGATGCAAAATATCAAACAAAATCAATTATAAAAAATAAGAGAATAAAACATAAACTTAAACAAAAGCTTTTTTTAGGAAAAATGTTTCTCATAATGTTTTCTGTGTGTGAATACTACTTTTTATTATTAAATTTTATTTAATTTTCTTTTATTCTTTATGGTATCCATTTTTCCTTTTCTGAATTTTTCTGCAAATCCACTTTCTATTTTATAAGAATTAGTAATTCACTCTCTTGTTAGTCGTTAAGCATTAAAGTTTGAATATTTAAATTAAGTTAAATACATAACGCGGGTGGTGTCCGAGCACGCAAAGAAAAAATATGGTTGAGACAAACATATTCTGGTGGAAACATAGTATGGTCAGACTTATGATTAAATAAAAGATATTAAAAATACCTCTCAACTGCAGATGTTGCGGTTCAGCCCCCGGTTGGAGCTAAAAATTTATTTTTAATTTTTTTATTTTTTTTTTTGAATACAGATATTTTTTATATAAATATTTTTAAAAAAATTTTTAATATGAATCTATATATAGGGTCCGCCATCGAACTTTTTTTTTTCAACTAGTGCTTATTTCGTGAATGGTAACACTTAGCTCATGTCTGATTTGATATATAATTAGTTTTATCCTTCCGCTGAAAGAATATGGTTGTGTTTTCGCTTCGCTAAGTGGGCCTGCGATCGACTTACAGAAGATGCCGATTTTGCCAAAAAAAAATCATCTTTGCAGATGAAGCTCATTTTGATCTTGGCGGGTATGTAAACAATCAAAATTGTCGCATGTGGGGCACAGAAAACTCGTACGCATACATTGAAAAGCCGACGCACCCAAAACGAGTCACTGTTTGGTGCGGATTTTGGTCCAGAGGCATAGTTGGGCCATTTTTCTTCGAAAATGAGCAAGAAGTGACCGTTAGTCAATGGCGATCTTTATCGGGCCATGTTGAACGAAATTTTGTTCACTAAAATTGAAGAGGAGGATATTGGCAACATTCGGTTTCAACAGGACGGCGCTACGTGCCACACAGCCGAAGCTACACTCGATGTTTTTATAGCATTTTCAAAAAAAAAAAAAGATATTTGGCGGACCCTATATATAAAAATGAATCCCTATATCCCTTGGTCCCGCCATCACGCGTGAACGGCTGGACCGATTTCACTATTTTTTTGTTGTGTTTGTTATTGTCAGGAGAAGGTTCTTATGACAGAAAAAATTGCGCGCAAAATTAGAAAATTTAAGAATCCTTATTTAAAACAACTTTTTACATTTAAAAAAAATAAAATTCATGTTCTGTACATATGGTATTCCACCCGGCAGGTAGCGCTACAGTCGGTATCTGGCTAATTTGTGTACTACCTCTTTTTACCCGATCATTTACTCTATGATTATAATCCATCATACAAAAATTTTAAGGCAAGATAACGTTTGCGGGGTCATCTAGTTTAAAATAAAAAATTATTATAAATTTTTGTATAAATAAATTTTTTTTTCATTGACTTTTTCGTTTCTATTAATTTACAGCGGGTTTGAATTAATTTTTTTTTAATTTCATTTTACTCTACCAGGATTCGAACTTTGGAATATTTAGTTAAGAAGCATTAACTCGCCACTCAACCACTTCAGCCACAAATCTCAGTTGAGTTTGAACGATTAAGTTTTTGTTTTATACTCCCTTTATTTATATAGTTGCATAAGAGACAAAATAGGAAACAATTTACTTTCAACCATATTTTCTCGTTATTATATTTACTGTGAACATATTTATGGTTTCAGTTAAAATTTTATCAAAAATAATGTGATAATGATCTATAACGGTAAACATAGTATGATTAAAAATAACTAGAAAGTTGTTTATCGTGATCATAATAATGTTTAGATGCTTCAAATTAATAATAATATGTTTGCGGTGACCATATTCAACCGTATTGTTTCTTTGCGTGAGGCTGTGTGACAGATTGTTTTTATTGTGAATAAAATCAAAAGTTGTTCATCGATTCGTTTTTTTTTTTTTTGGATTTCATGAGGCCTATAAGAAATAATGACCGATTTGAATTTTGTTCTATTTTTAGAATTTTTTTTTTTTTTAATATTTTAGTTTTGCAAAAAAAAAAATTTTTTTTGTCATTACTGCTTCGATTTTTGTCAAAAAAACAAAACTAAATCGAACGAACCGTTTCAAGTAAAATTCATATACATACGAGGCCTGTTTTTCCAAGTTTTTTATTCCTTCCAAATAATAGGTTTTTTTCAAAGCCCTCAAAATAAGCATTTGTTTCGGCAATGATCTCTTCATTTGACTCAAATCTCTTACCCCTTAGCAATTTCCTTAGGTTTGGAAAAAAAATTGTCGTAAGAGGCTGAATCTGTAGCCAAATATATGAATTTTTGATATAATGGTTAAACAGCACACGAAATGTATTTTTTTTAATTTTTTGTTTAATTCACGAGGTTGTCTGTTTTAAATGGCTGCAATAAGTCCAGAACAATTCAAGAGCTAAAGTATGAGAAAATTCGACACATTAATGACACTGATCCTCAATTATGTCTCATCTTATGTGTCATAAATCAAGTCGTGGCGAGAATTTGGCTGATATTTTGTTCCACACATAATTGTCATGAATTCATCTCTGAAAACTTCATGTTTTATTTACAACTGGATGTTTTCGCCCGGCCTGGCCTTTTATTATGTGAGTAGGTATCCCTAGAAAGCATATGTGTAAATTTTTATAGAAATCCGTTTACAAATAGAATTTTAATTGTTAATCCAGCCATTCACCACTTTATAAAGTCTCTCATATTTTTGGCAGCCTACCAAAGTGGGCTTGGTGAGTTTCTTAACGTGTTAACTTTAGCTCCACAAAGTAATGAATCCATAAATCTGTTATCCCCTATGTTTAATTTACACCCTTAAGGGTAACAATTTTGCAAACTTTGAATGCCGCCATATTTTTTTTATAATTAATCAACAGCCTAAAATATAAGTTTTATGCTTCTAGTCTGAAAATGACAATACTATTTTTGAAGTTACCTGGTTTTATTGTACCATGGTAACACGCATACTTTAAAGAAAAATTTCAATTTCAAACTTAAAACTTGTTTCATGATGCACACGCAATTTTCAAATGGTTTAGCTTTCGTAGACTATTTTTCGCTAATTCATTTTTAATGTTTAATATTTTTATTGCAGAAAAACAAAAATGCATTAATGATTTGCTGCTTTTTTCTAATTTTAGAAAATTAAGTTGGATGATTTCAGCACAAGTTTCTTAATACACAAGTCGTTATGTAACAGAAAACAACGTGTAGGTACAAACATTTGAAGGTCCAGTTTTGTAACAGAAAATTATTTCAAGTGTTGTAGCGATGTCTGCAAGTCACTGATAGAATAAGTTGAAAAATTTATTTACACAAAAATTACTTTAATAAATTAAAGCGTTTAAAAAATTTGGATAATACATGCCTACACACATTTTAATAACCCTAGAAGGCAAATTATCTCTTCCCTAACTTGACCTTAAAATTCATCATGTGTGTGAAGATAAATACGTATTTAAATATGAAATTTTAGCAAAGACAAAAACCGTACAAATTAACGTAGCTAAATTTGCAATTTACAGAGCTCTGTAAAGCACTTAACAGAGAGTAGTGAAATATGCAGGAGGAGAAAACAAGGACCTGGGGGCAAAGATTAACAAAAAAAAATATGCAAAGAGGTCTTCCAAGAGATTTATAATGTATCTATGTATTTCAGACAGAGCAGTTATGACACATAAATTCTCTATATATATATTCAGATATCACAAAAGGATGGGATTAACTCTGCTTATTGGTTACTCTAGATCTAGCTTCTTCACAATTTCGTTCAATTAATTTAAAAGAATTAACGGACCTAAGGCAAAATTTGTGAAAAAGTCAAGCAAAACAATCCAAAATTTTCTTACGCCAAATGAGAGAGTGGTAATTTAATGAATTAAAATGTGTCATAAACGAGAATTAGTTCCTAATGCAGGCGGTTCATTTTTCTCCCATCTCTAAATACGTATTTATCTTCACACACATAAATTCATTTCTAAACTACCCAGAGAAAAACTATGGAGATTTCGTAAGCAGTACATATTTATTCTAAAAGGTGATTTTATAAGAACTATCGGAAATTTAAAAAAAAAAACACATAAAATTCAGAAAAATGCATGAAATATTTATTTGGATCGATAGTTGGGTCGATATAATTTAATGTTTGAAGATTATTTCATGCAAATGTTGGCCGCGGCTGCGCCTCAAATGGTCCATCCGCTTAGTCCAATTTTGGAATACTCTTTCCAACATTTCGGCCGGTATCTCACGAATAATGTTGGCAATGTTGGCTTCCAGTGCGTCAATCGAAGCGGGCTTGTCCCTATAGACATTAGCCTTAACATAGCCCCACAAAAAATAGTCTAGAGGCGTTAAATCGCACGATCTGGGCGGCCAATTGACTGGTCCCAAGCGTGAAATAAACTGTTCACCGAACTCGCCTCTCAATTGGTCCATTGTTTCGCGTGCTGTGTGGCATGTGGCACCGTCTTGTTGAAACCACATGTCATGCAAGTCAAGCTCTTCCATTTTGGGCAAAAAAAAGTTTGTTATCATCGCACGGTAGCGCTCACCATTCACAGTAACGTTGTGATTCGCATCATCTTTGAAGAAATACGGCCCAATGATGCCGCCAGCCCATAATCCGCACCAAACGGTTGTTTTTTGTGGATGCATTGGTAGCTCTTGCAATGCTTCTGGCTGCTCTTCACTCCAAATACGGCAGTTTTGTTTGTTCACGTATCCATTCAACCAGAAATGAGCCTCGTCGAAAATGGAAGAAGCGCGCGATGAACTTTCTTAACAGAGTACGCATTTTGGTAATAAAATTCAATAATTTGCAAGCGTTGTTCGTTTGTAAGACGATTCATGATTAAATTATAGACCAAACTGAAGATGTTTGACAGTGACACAAGATACAAAACGTGCGTGAGCTGTCAAAACTAGTGTTGCCAAAAAGATAATAGCAAAAAAATCACTCTTTATGTAGAATATGGAAAAAATGTTAAAAAAAAATTGTAACAGATAGAAAAAGCACCGGTTCCAAAGCGGTTAAAGGATAGAGTTAAGCAAAATATGACTAAGCGATACATTGAATGATTCAATTGAGAATTATTTTTGTGCATTACCATGAATAAAATCAGCTTTTTCACTGCTTTGATGTCCTTAATATGAAATGCCCCACACTGGGACATTGCGAACGCAGGCAGTTTTGTAAACTAATAACCGGTTTAACTCCCTTACAAACCTGCTTACGATGGTAGAGTAAATTTTTGTGGGTAGTAACCTAGTGTTACTTTAAGCTGCTATCAATTTCTTACTCCTCATCATTAAATTGACACAGATTCGTTACAACAAATTAAGTATAAAGCAGCCTCCCCCACTCCCCTTATCGTTTGCGTTTTTCCTTTTTTACTTTTTATTACATATTTTTAATTAAACTGACTAAAACGAAGCCCGTAATTAAGTTTTATGATTATTTCTGTTCACAGTCATTCTAATTTATTGTTTCCCTAGAAATTTAACCTAAAAATGATAAAAATCATGCTAGCCAAGGCAAAAGAAAATAAATACAAACACGCACACACACACACAGAGTCAAATTAAAAATAAAATAAACCATAAATACCCCAACTGACCCCTAAATTTGTATGTCTTCTTTAGCTGAAAACAACTTAATGAAAATGAAGACAGAAAAAAAATAAAGAACATCAAACAAATTTCGTTACAACATCATTAAAACCATCAACAAAAATTTGATGGCTACACAGGC